>QANW01007080.1:317278-403249 GCA_003254865.1 Dryas drummondii
CATACGTTCATTGAATATCTAGAGTTTGCATGATCTCATTATCTTTCACTTGATCAAATGCGTGAAATGTGCATCATTTTAAATCAAATGATAGAACTTCCATCTCAATTTAATTGAAGCATGTTGTAACTACGTGGAACCTAGGAAATGATTTAGGTCTTCTTTGTCTCGTTTGTGCCATTCTAGCCATCCTTTTTGTGTTCATTTATACCCCTAGTTGCCTTGTCAGCCTTTTTATTTCTTAACCATGTTACCCGTGCCAACCCATAGTTTGGGGGAAGTACCCTTCCATTGTGTGTATCTACCCATACTTAAGGGATTGTAGAGAACTGGTTTATGATAATTGTTCATTTGTGCGCAAGGCTTGAGAACAATGTGAAAAAGAAAAGAAAAGGAAATGAATATGTTGCCATGCCCAAAAGAAAATAGAAAAAAAAAAAAGAGAAAGAAAGTGAAAAGGGTAGGCATGTGTATTATAAGTGTGCAAATTCAAGGATGCAAGCCTAGTTGCCAAAGTGTATAAGAATGAAATGACACCGTAAAACCTGATTCTCTATGGTTCCCTTAAGTCTTTGTGTTTTCCATACCTTTCTTGTTAAAACCCTTCACCATTAGCCCCATTACAACCCATATGTAAAGTCCTATATGATCTTAGGTGAAGTGTAGTCTTAATGTGGAGATTAGATGAGATGGAAGCATATTGTATTTTGATTTGATTTCAGGTATTTGGTATCTTTCATGAGATCATTATTCTTTCACTTGTGCTTTCATTCTTACATATATGTGAGTAATTTGAATTTGTATGCATAAACTCGCTCACATATGCCTTTTGAGGGAATCACTATTTAACCAATATCTCAGTGCTTTTATTTATGAGTGACTATCTTTGTGAGAATTGAAGTGACACTAATTGCTTGTGATTACTCAAGTTCAATTAGTGATTACTCAAGTTGCTTGAAAGTTCAGATTGAAAACTATGTTGATATTGTCTTACGCACATGATGCTTAACCGTGTTGATTGTGAGTTAATGTTGGCATTTGGTAATCTCTGGAACTAGTATGTAATCTATTTGATTGAGTTATGAATGATCAAGCGTACCTGAGATTTTTGGTGGACGGTTAGGTTGTTTTGTTTTTAGAGTCTTAGTTTTTGTTTTGTTTGCTACGGACTAGCAAAGGTTAAGTTTGGGGGAATTTGTTGGGTCCTTAAATGTTTGCATTTTAGACCCTCTATCTTCATGTATTTAGTACTTAGTCCCTATATTTTATGTTATTTATTTGTGTTTTTCTCTTTTGTAGGTGGAAAGCCCATAGGAATTAAATGGATGCAAATCAGCCCAATTTGAGCTTAAATGAATATGTGATGTTTAAAGGGAAACCCAAGATCAAGAGAGGGTCCAAGAGCATGAAGAAATGGAAGCCCAGCCCAAACCACATAGGAAGTGGCGTGTGTGCTAAGAAGGAAGGGCTGGCCGCACCTTGCAAGGCTTTCCTTTCCTAATTGGGCTCTAAAAATCAGATTTGATATAACCTGATTTATTTCATTTTAATTCCTGATTTATTGGAGGCCCATTAGGGGAGGAAATCAGCTACATGCAAGCGCACAGGGGTCAGCTACATCATGCGCAAGAGAGGGAAACCTTAGGGCCTTGCGCAAGTCACTTAAGCCCAAGAAGCCAAGCCCATGCCGCATCTTCCTAGCTTGGAAACTCTAGCTGCCGCACATCCTTCCTTCCCAAAACCCTAGCTGCTGCACACCCTTATATATACATCTCTTTCTATCATTTTAGGGGGTCACACACTTGGAAAAAATCAGAAAATAGAGAGAGAGGGGTTGCTGGAGGCGTGAGCTCTCCTTGGGGTGTTTTCTTTTCTTCTTCTTCTTTTCTTGTAATTGTTAGATGAAAAACATGATTTCGTGGCTGTTCTTGTTTTCTAGCATGAACTAATCACGTTTTCTAGGGCCTAGGATTCAGCCCTAGGCCGAATATTCAGTGGATTGGTGATGTAATTGCTGTTTGTTTAATTCCATGGATTTGATGATTTTGATTTCACTTTTATCATTGTCCTCTATGTGTTTTTAATCCTTGATTGATCACCTAGGGTTATTGCATCTAGAATTTAATCAATTCAGGGTGAGGACAACCAATCAGCCCCTAATACAAGTGATAAACAACTTAGGATTTAGTAATTGGCTGAATTCTAATTGTGTGAAATCAATAATAAAACATCTAAGGTAGACGCCATGCCTTAGGGTTTTATTTGCATTCATAATCTCATTTGTGTGTTAATGGACCTTGCTGCATTCTTAGGTAGATGCCATGCCTAGGTTGCATTTAGGGTACCAAACTAGGGTAAATGCCATGCACTAGTTTGTACATTTGGGGAATCATGCATTTCATGCTATGCCATAGGTGAATATGCAAATGCATTCATCAATAGGAATTAAAGGTTTCAGAAATTGCACCATGACATTGAATATGAGGTCTAGTGGTAGAGTTCTAGAGTCCTAGTATCATCATCCATCTATTTTCACAAGATAACTTGTTGTTTTCATACTCTTTGCTAGTCGCACATCTTAGTTTTTGTTTAGTTTTAATTTGCTGTTTTCAAGTCATACAAATTCCCTCTCATTCGTGTGTGTGTGCGTGTGTTTCATTTCAAGTGAACAGCTGCCCTAGGCGTGACAACTTGGGCAGCCACTCGTGTCTTGTTTTCTTGTTTCTTTTTAGCATTCAGATTATCATTTAAAGATCAACAATAGTCCTCGTGGGATCGACCTTGCTTGCCATCTATATTATATATAGATTCGTGCACTGCGAGTATTTAAATTTAAAACGAACATAGAGCTTAAAGATGGGGCCAAGATTGATACCTGGGTTGAGGCTAACAACTGTCGGAGTCGCTGTAAACTTGCCGGAAAGCTGCGAGATTCTCTATTTCGATACGTTGCTGTGCAATGTCGTCGAAACAAAAGAAAGGTACTAGGAGGTGCAGCGCACCGAGGAGAGAAGGGTTGGTGATGGTGTGACACCTTGCCGTCGTTGGAAACTGTGGATCGCCGGAAATGGGTTTGACGTTGTTTGGGTTCGAATCGATTTCTTGGCTGGGTGTTCGAGGAGACGGAGACCAAAGGGAGAAGGGGGAGGAGGAAGCGAGCAGCCTGGTGCTGGTCCCGTTGCTAGCCGCCGTCAGGCGGTGGCAGATCGAAGAGAAAACTCGGGGAGAGAGAGAAAAGAGAGAGATAAGGGGTTGCGGTATGAGAAAAAGTAAAATATTGTTTGGTATAAGAAAGTTAAATTCTTTTGAAGTGTGGATTAACGGAAGCCCAACATGTGTCATAAAAGGAGTTTAATGACTTACTAAAAATAATGTGTCATTGTATAAAAAAAATGGGTGTCATCTATTTAACTTTCTGTAGTAGTGTGTGGCTATAATCTCACATGCAAAAAAAGAAATAGACGATTTGTCAGTACCAGAGTCTATTTACGTGTTTGGATGAATCATAGTACGTAATAAAATAGGGCTGGATGACATATGCAAGAGGTTTACCTAAAGGTTGGAATAAAAATTTGAGTTTTCGAATCTAGCTCTTTGAACTCAATCTCAGAAACTCGAAAGGATTGTAAATTCTCTCTTTTAATCTAGAACTTCGAATACTCCCAAAAGTCTCCCAATACGTTCGAAACCTGAAGTAAGGAGTATGTTGGAGAAACTTTTCAAGCCAAATTTGGCAACTGCCGTCGGATGGATTGGTGAAAAATTAGCAAGAAATTAGGATAATTATCATTAATTATTCTATGGATTTTATTAATATTTTGGTAGATTTTTCTAGATATTAATTGTGCAGTTTACTTGGGCGTGAAGGAAAATTAAGAGAGATATGGTGCATTAAAGAAAAGATTCTGAAGACTTGATGGCCAAGGAAGCTGATTTCTACTCACACAAAGACTACTCGATACTAGGTTATCACACTCCTATAAATACATCTCTTCAAGAAGGAAAAAGTCTGTACACACAACCTCAACACAACAATAAAAAATCAACAATCAAGCAACCAAATTCCTCAAGTTCTCCGAGCAACCAGTTTTCTTGGTTCTTAGGATTTTCTTAGTTAATTTCCCTTGTTTTGTAACTCTGCTCAGAACGACTTTCTTAGTATTAATTTTATAATAATTCTAGTATTTTGTTCAGTTCTCAATCAATTGTCATCATTCTTGATAATTCTAATTTTATAATAAGTCCTTTAATTTTCACAGGTAAGAAACAAACTAGAGAAGTTTTCGTTCCTTTACTTGTTGCACAATTGTCTTGTTTTTTGTGAAATTGGTTGAAGAATGGCATGCTTATGAGAAAGCTATAAGGGAGGTGGAGATAACTGCACTGATAGTTTAACTTTTTGCAAATAAAGGTGAAGGAAGGCCCACTGTAGGTGCAGGTTGATAATGGGAAGTCGAAATTGGCTTTTGAGCTTGATCGATGGATGGCTTGCTGCTTGATAAGGATCTCGGCTGAAAGGAAGAAGTCCAAGTGAAATCTGAGTGTGCAAAGGAATTGATAGCAGTTGTAACTTACGGCCAAGATACATTACAGCCTACTTCCACTTACAGTCGGGTATCGTCAAGTGCATCGCATCTGCAAGACGAAAGTGCAGTGTTTTCAGCCGGACAGATTGAAGTCCGAGATGGAGGGCATGCTGAGTGACCCAAATCGAGACGATGATATGGGCAAATGGAAATTAAAGGGTCTTGGCCGAGAACGCTCGAGCCAAGTGATACATATTGCCCCTCCACCTTATGTTCTCATAGTACAGAGCCGGATTCAATTCAATTTTAACTGAGCATTCAGATAGAATAAACTACTAAGGACTCAAGTAACTGATTGGTGGGGAAGGCAGTGGGCCGAGAACACGGCCAGTAGACACAGAATTTGCACTTTGAAAAAGTGGACATCTCGGCTTTGAAGTGAAGCTCTGTTACCCATTAGAAATGCATGGGAGTTTTGTATCTCTGGTTAAGCACCTCGACATATATGGCCGAGAATTATCGCTTTATTCTTTAATATTTGGGCGTGTGAGGGATTGATGCACAGATTTGGAATATTGTGAATTGAGTGGGTGCAGCCTACAGTTGGTTTTCATGGTTTTTTAGCCGAGATCAATATATAGTGACTTCACACATGGTCTTTGAAGACTTTTGACTCTTGCATTGAAGGGACACGGTTCATTTTAATGGATTCTGTAAACCAGTAGAACAAGTGAACGGGTTCAAATGATAGTTAAAGGTGCATGGGTCAACAAGAGGTAAGGAAAGGGTGGCTTAAGTGGAGATTTGCTGCCGTACGTTGGAGTTTTTATATTGGATGTCAAGTTGTTAAATAATGAAGCATAATGTGAGCAAAAGTGCAACACCATAAAGAGAAAAAACATCGAGTCTATTTAACAACATTGTTGGTGTTGTTTTGTTCTGAACTAGTCATCCAGTATAATGAAGTATAATAGGATTGGATTTCTTGACTAGTCCAGATGGGTGCAAGAGTAAAAGAAATTGTGTTGAAGGACATAAGGGGCTGCTTGTCAGGATAATAAAATGCCACTAAGGATGGAGGCATGCATCTTTTCTTATTATATCTCTGATTCATCTCTACGCCTTTGCATGTGTCATCTTCTGGAGGATAAGTTATATGCATATGGTTATTAAAACAAAATAAATGTTGGGTCGAGAAGCAATGTTGCAAGCAAAAGTCAACGGCCAAATAAAATACTTCGAGGTGGGAAAAATGCTACATGGAAGTCACGGCCTTTATCTAAGCTTTGTTTTCAGCAGAGAGCTTGTTACTTCAGTCGTAGAATATGGTGTTTGACGTGGGGAATTATTGTGATTAATTAAGCGGTGTATGTGTATAGAAAAGCATTTGAAAAACATTAATATTTCCTTAATCAACTCGGCTAAGATGGCCGAAGCTCAAGTAAATAGGGGGGCTTATATTTACACCCAAATTTGGCACCTATCGTCGGATGGATCGGTGAAAAATAGCAGGAAATTAGGATAATTATCATTAATTATTCTATGGATTTTATTGATATTTTGGAGGATATTCCTAGATATTAATTGTGCAGTTTACTTGGGCGTGAAGGAAAATAAAGAGAGATATGTTGCAATAAGGAAAGATTCTGAAGACTTGATGGCCAAGGAAGTCAATTTCTACTCACACAAGGATTACTCACCACTAGAGTATCACACTCCTATAAATACATCTTTTCAAGAAGAAAAAGTCTCTGCACACAACAATAAAAAATCAACAATCAAGCAACCAAATTCCTCAAGTTCTCCAAGCAACCAGTTTTCTTAGCTTTTAGGATTTTCTTAGTCAATTTCCCTTGTTTTGTTTTGTAGATCTACTAAGAACGACTTTCTTAGTATTGATTTTACAATAATTCTAGTATTTTGTTCAGTTCTCAATCAATTGTCATCGTTCTTGATTTTTCTTAGATTGTTTATATTACTAAAGTCTTTTAATTTTTACAGGCAAGAAACGAACCTAAACAAGTTCTTGTTCCTTTACTTGTCACACAATTGTCTTGTTAGAAGTTAGATTTATTTCCGGTGCAGTATTTTATTTTTATTAATATTTTCTATTACGGCTCTCTCGGCCGAGAATAGTGGCACGCCTGCAAGCACCAAAAGGACGAAAAGCTCTATTTGATTTTCGACCTTCCATCTCTAGGCCGTGACATTTTTTCAAGGTAACAGGTACCAACTTTTAAAAACATGGTTCTACCAAACGCTTAGAACTGTTCACCAAGCGTTGAGAATTTTTTTTTGTTTTTTGTTTTGTTTTTGTATATAAACTCAAATGTGATTGTTAAACAATCACAACTTTTTACTGATTTATTGATTTTTCAGTATTTGCGAGACTTAAGCTTTAATGTTTAGTATTTAAGTTGTAGAACTTCATCCCCCAAGTCTAAATAAAAAACTCTAAACCCTTATAAACTTTAAATTTTTATGAATTTCATACAGGCACAACTGTGCATTACATGACAGTCACTGTTTGACAGTCACAATTCTATATACCAAACAAAAAAAAAAACCTACGAAAACCTACCGAGTGCTGAACATTTTTGTCGAGCACTCTGTGTAAAAAAATTCATGTTTCCTACAAATTTATGACCTAATCCAAAATGTCTTATTCTAGATTAGTACCTAAACTATAAAAAATTAATGTCTTACTGTTTTGCTGAAAAACTATTGACATTTAGTATTTAATCCTAATTTTCTAAATAAATTTTTTTTATTTTTGTCTTCTTCTTCCAATTCCAAATTATCATATAAATTAAGAAGTAAATTAATTTATATAGTTGTTATTTTCTAGCTTGCCCTAGAAAATCCGAAAATGTGTATAAGGGAATTTTTTCTCCTTATAATTACCATGCTCACACTCTCATCGCTTGTATCAAACTGTTACCCTAAAAAATCACGGCATAGATTGCCGAGAAAGCTGATTAAAACACTGGTAGTCCTTTAAATGAATTTGAGAGCGTGCCACTGTCTTTTGGCCGAGAAGCCGTGGACAGAATTTATAACTAAATTGATTGATGTATTGCGCTGTGAATTGGTATTCTAACCAAACGATTGCTCGGCGAGAAAGGAACAAAATCCAGCCTTGGCTCAGTTGCCTTGATCCTCAAGGGCTTCTAATTACTTGGTATGACGATGACAGTGTGCTCGAAAGTAAAGATGCGATGAATGGATGCTTGAGTGACTGGATGCAACGAAAAATTATGAACTTTAATGTAAAAAGTATGGACAATCTGATTATCTTGGAAACAAGTGACAATTGTAGTTCTAATAAAAAATCTTATGGTGAAAAGACATGAAAACTAGAATTAAATAAAAAGAAATCAATACTAAGAACAATGAGATCCTGGTAGAGCTAAAACAAGGAAAACAAGATGCTTGATCTGAAATTTGTATTCAGTTGTGTTAGATGTGTTGGAGAGCGCTTTTCCTTCTAATGCCTTGCTTTATATAGTGATTGATCCCTCTAGGGTTAAGAGACCCTTTCCTACTTGACTTTGGACTTTTATTTCCTTCTTTATTTCTCCTTTCTTTCTACCCAAGTTACTGAATTCTAGTCTCTCAAGGACTCTCGGTGGGGCTAGACTTCTTTTAATTGATCTTTTCAACTTGGGCTTTGACTCTTGGGCTTGCTTGCATAAAAGACTTAGACAATGTCTATTGGGCTTGATGGGCTTGGCTGTGATCTTGGCCCAAAACCAAAATAGGGTGTAAACATATGCTCCCCCATTTCCTTGAGCGTCAGCCATCTTAGTCGAGTTGGTTAAGGAAATGTTAATGTTTTTCAAATGTTGTACTATCTTACCGGACTTCTGAAGTTCCTAACCAAATGAACCACTCGGCACAAACCGTTGAACTCCAACCACTTCACTTACTGTATGCCGTGACCATTCAAAAGATCAACAGTCGAGATCTCAGATAGCAAGATCCTTGCATTTAATGCCCAATATCACGTGGGTTATTTAGGCGGCGTGAATTGTGCAAAGCTAGGCCAGTCTAATCATAACTAGCTTTCAGCCCCCAAATTTGCCTCGATCCTGGTAACTAATCATATCTATTTTTGATTAATAAAAAACTTTTGAAATTCACCAACTTCCACGCGCATCCCTTCATCTTCCCATCCCTTATATAAACCTCATTCCACCATTTTTAAACCTTTACACTTTCAGAATCTTCAAAACCTTCAAATTTTCTCAAACGTTTCCTTGCAACCTTTTTTTGTTCTTCAAGATTTCTAGAGCAATTACACACTTTTCCCTCATTTTCTTCATTCAAATGGCTTCTACATCTATTCTGCTTTCTCTTCCATTGTCTTCACCACCATCGCCGCCGGTAGTAATATCTCTGCGCCTGCTATGACCTCTATCTCCATTGGAACCATACCAATTATGGTGGACACCACCACTGCTTGTGTCGCTTCCTCTACCGCGGCGGTTCCACAATCTGAGCAATCCCCTTCTCTCTCTGTTAAAAATCTACTCACTGAAACATAAAATGTTTCTGTTGAGGTTTCCTCGGCCAGCTTGGCCGAAACTATCGAAGACCGCTCGGCAGAGTTTGAAGATGAGCTCGAGGTGGTCTTCACCGAAAATCGCAGTCTTGAAAAGTCAACTATATCATATCTTTACCAAAAAAGGGTATGACTATCGCTTTCTTGGGCCGTACTACCCCGCCTGGCTTCCTGACGCCGTGAAGCCTGTGTTAGCGGGAATCCTAGACGACTCTTGCTTCTGCCGAGGTTGAGCCAATTGGTCTGAGTGGAATACGGCACGCCCACAACTTCAATGGCCAACCGTCCAAGCCAAGTATACAACTTGGTTAAATCGAATGGTCACTATCTTCGGCGAGAAGTGGGAAGCACTTGGTATTAAGGACGCCGTTCTTCTGAGCCGCCAAGATATTGCCGTAAACAGATCCCTTCTTTCTGCGGTGCTTTGTTTTTTGTCATCCGCGACCAATACTTTGAACTTAAAGTTCGGCTAGATGACTCCAACAATTTTGGATATGGCAGCAATCTTTGGCTTTCGGCCTCATGGCCGTGTTCTCTCTATAAAGCTCGTGCAGGTTGAATTCCCAGTGAAGCTAGTGTACGCTCACGACAAAGTTCTCAATTATGACACTTGGGTTGAGACTTTCAGCCAGAAAACAAGTGAAGTCTCGGATGAAAAACATGTTGCCTTTCTTTGCTACTGGCTTTGCAAGTTCGTTTTTTGGACACAAAGCAATAAAATCATCAAAGAATTCATCCCTTTGGTCGAGGCTCTGGCGTTTGGCGATGAGATTGCACTTGGACCCTTTGTGATGGCTCATTTATATAGGTGTTTGCATGGTTTCACTACCACTGGGATGTTCCCTAAGCGCGGCGGGCCTTTATGGATGTTCCAGATTTGGCTTTAAGTCTATTTCCTTGAGCTCACCGCCCCAGTCTATTAGCTGGGAAAGGCAAAGACCTGATGAAGGTGCAAAAGGCCTTTTTGCTGTAAAATCCCCGTTGGGAGCGGCCATCAAACTGGCGAAAAATCCAAAAAGCGCAAGAGCTTGCTCATTGGTAAACACAGTAACAACCCTCCATTTTTCCTTGGTTTCAAAACTTTTTAGCCAACTCATATTTACCTTGTTTTTTTAAGACGAGAGTGACACCGATGAGGCCCAGATTCGTCGTCATCGACTTCGTCAAAAACAAGCTGCGATCAAGGGCAAGGGTGAGCCTGAGTTCGGCCAAGATATTCCGGCGGGGATTAACACGGCCATGTATACTTTGGCAGATGTATGTATTTGTGCTAGTATTTTGTTTCTTTAAATAATAACTTCTAAAATAAGCGACTCCTTTCATTGTACCTCGGCGAGATTCCGCCGCAGCATGAGATATTGGAGGAGGTACTTTGCCATTCATTGTACGATTGCCGAATAATGTGTGTGTACATTCTCACTTTTATACTTTCAATGCAGGCTACTCTTGGCGGTCAAGTGCCTTCTGGTCGGGAGCCTCCTTCATTTTTTGGGGATTTAGAACCTATCGGCCAAAATTTGGCCGTGTCTCCTGGATAAACTATCTTGTCACCTGTAAGTTCTAAAACTTTCCCCTCTTCATTTTCTTTTCTTTATACTTATTCTTCTTTTGTGCACTAGGCCAAGAATATCCCCTTGGAGCATTCCAGCAGGGTAGCCCTCTAGTTCCTCAATCTGAACCTTCATAGCCTGAATCAACGCCCCTCCCCTCATCAGTAAGTTTCTTAACTGCCTTAAACTTGAGATTTCTTTGAAAGGAAATGTGTCTTAACTTGGTTATTGTTGTAGACCAATGTTGAACCAGAGGTGATTGCACCCTCGCCTCCACCAAAAATCTCGTCCTCGGCGCCAAACACCATGATTCTTAGTGATTGCTCCATATGTACTTCTTCCTCTGATTTCTTTGGCATAGCTAGTGTTGATTAATTCTAGGTCCACACACTCATTCCCTGTTTTACATTAGGATTCAGACCATTTTCGCCTTAATCCCAAAAAATGGTTTGAAAATTTTAGGGACAAGGATACACAGCGAAAACCTGTTCTTTCCGACACTTCTGACTCAAGTATAGATAGTGATCCCCCAGTTTCCCACCCTTGGCGAATTTTACTAGGAACTAATTATTTTAGGGGTTATCTTAACCCGGAGCCTATAAGTTCATTTACGCCTAAGACCGCTCGGCCAAAAACCATTTCCCTAGACAAAGTGCCTTCAGAACATGTCTAATTTTAGTTTGTTGTTCTTTCTTGTCTTTCTAACTTTGTTTTGACTCAAAATTTCCTAATTTTGATTCTCAACTTGCGTCCAACGTGGAGGCTGACTTGGTTGAGTTTCTTGAGGCTCTTACTTCCCTGCCGCCCAAAGCTCAATCAACTCCCAAGACTCAAACCGTTATTTTGGCGATAGGGAGCCTTTGAACTTTGGTGAGGTTGGATTACACAGCTGTTCGTGAAGAGGAGAACTTGACACGGCTCTCTTCGGCGGTAAAGGTTCTTTTTGCGGCGGACTTCTTTGAGGGCTCAAGTCTGGATTTGATTCAAAGTAGATTGGTTACGGCTGAAGTTGATTTTCAAATCGCCCGGCGAATAGCCAACGAGAACTTGGCTGGGGAAAGTGCTGTTAAGGTACTTGAACACTCTGCAATGGGGCTTCGACCAGCAACTGAAAAGTATACTACTTTGAAGAAATCTCAGGTCGAGATTGACCAGAATATTGCCGTAGCTGAAGCCCAACTGGCTGCTCTAAAGAAGGAGAAAGAAGAAATTGCGCTTAAGGTTTGTCAGATTTTGGGTGAGGTCAAAGAGAAAGCTGCCGTGCATGAGATTTTAAAATCTACTGTTGAGGAATTTCAACTGAAGAGTAAAGAGAGAGCAGTTATCGAATAGGCCGATGTGGGGAGTTGGAAAACCCTGAAAGCCAATCTTAAGCCATACTTGTAGTCTCCTTTCCTTTTGTAATTTCTTTGCTCTATTTTTCGGCCCATTTGGCTGTGATTTTGTAACATTCTAAGACTTAGAAAATGAAAAAGAAGCATCATTTTTATGTTGTGCCTTCCCATATAGTAGGATGATATTTCTTTAAAAACTTACCATTAATTGGCACTGCATGCACTTCTCCATTAATATTCATAAACTCATAAACTCATTTTCTTAAAACTTGTTCCACCAAAAATGGTCATTCCCTAGTAGGGGTCCATTTTCCCGTAACTCAGCGCTTCTGACCGATAGATAAGATTGCTTTCAAAACTACATCTCCTTGAGCAAAAGATTTATGTTAAGTCTTCTTATTGTATGCTTTTGCCACCTTTATTTTTTGTACTTGTATCCTGTTGAGTGCGGCGAGACGTGCTTCATCCAGATCTTCTAATTCTTGCATCACAGCTTAATTATAATTTTCTGCGAAAGATTATGTTGCTGAGCTACCCTTAAAGACTTAATTGTCAGTTCCAAAGGAAGAACAACATGATGGCTGTATGTCAATGCAAATGGTGTAGTCCATGTCGCCGTGTGCTTCAAATTCCTAAAGCCCATAAAGCACTAGATAATTTTTCATGTCAGGTTCTAGGTTTATCTTTAATTGTTTTCTGAATGATGGCCTTAAGGATCTTATTTCTTGACTTAACTTGGCCGTTGGCTTGTGCATAATACTTCGTTGAATGCTGCAGGATGAATCCTTGTTTTGTGGCAAAATTTTGCATATGTCGTGCTAGGAACATTGTGCCGTGATCTGCCACTATGGTCTCTGGTAACTCAAAACGATGAATTATCTTCTCCCTGATAAATTGAATTACCTCAATGTGAGTAACTTTCTTCATAAGCTCGGCTTCTACCCATTTGGTAAAATAGTCTGTGGCAACCAGGATGAATTTGTGTCCGGTGCTCGAACTCGGCGTGATTTGACCTATCATATCCATTGCCCATCCTCTGAAACACTACAAGAAAAACCTTAATATATATTAATGATAAACCGATATCTATTTAGGTTTCCAACCGATATATTGAGTGCTGATATCTATTCTCCCATATTATATATCGATTATTCACTGATGTCTATATTATATTAGATATTGTATTTGTTTGATAATCCGATATGATATACCATCATTGTTATCAGATATTAATGATTTCTGATATCTTAAAAACTGCATTCCGATATGTAAGATACTTATGATATCATTACTAATTTTGAAACCGATATAAAAAATGTATTCAATATCGTCTTGGTACTTAAAATCAGATATAAAATGAGTATAGCATATCGGTTTTGTAATTAAAATTGGATATAAATGGTGTATCACATATCGGTTTTGTAATTAAAATATGATATAAAAGGTGTATTACATTTGGGTTTTGTAATTAAAATCTGATATAAAAGGTGTATAACATATCGGTTTTGTAATTAAAATCTGATATAAAATGTGTATAACATATCGGTTTTATAATTAAAATCTGATATAAAAGGTATATAACATATCGGTTTTGTAATTAAAATCTGATATAAAAGATATATAACATATTGGTTTTGCAATTAAAATCTGATATAAAAATATTCTTTAGATATCGGTTTTTTTTTTTTTTTTAAATGATGTTGAAACTTCATTCCTTATTGTTCCATTTTTACATAATCTGATATGCAATAGGCTTATGATATTAATAAAAACTAATTGGTAAATATTCATCCACGCAACAATTACTAAGCTTCTAAAGTAATCCAACTTAAATTCTTCCATTCATATAAATGAATCCAACATCCAAACTCAGTAATGAAGTTAACAAAATAAGATTACAAATCTATATAGACTTATGGATAGCCCTCATCATGTATACCCCAAAATCACTATAAATCTCTAGCTAGCTAGATCCTAATTAAACACATGCCAACATGTACAAAAATAATGAAGGCATAACAGTGCAATTCAGGTAGGCCTAAATTCTGCCTATACAAAAGATTTGAATGTGAACTAGCTAGTATATATCTTCATATATACAACAAAATGCTCAAAAAGTTACCAAAAACATGCATGTTTGTCTAAATAAAATTCATGCAAACATAATCTCCCCATTCAACCCGGACATCATCTATTTGTTCCTGTGTGTAACTGCTCCTCTTGCTCTTTTGGTTACTCCACTGAAAAACAAGAAAGAAAAGTGCATTAATTAATAAGATTGCAGCAAGGATCCCAAAGTATTTAAAAGTGCATTCAGCAAGGATCCCAAAGGGCATTAAAAAAATATAGGCCAAAAGCATGAATAAGATTGCAGCAAGTATTGAATTTAGATGGCTGCAATCTTATGTAAGTTATATATCATCTAAATTCAATACTTGCAGATATATAAGTTATATATCATCTGAATTTAGATGCCTGCAATCTTATGTAAGTTATATATCATCTAAATTTATCTGATATATTGAATTCAGATGGCCTACATTTCGTGCATTCAGCAAGGGCTTTCAAATGGCTGCACATATATATGATTCAAAAAATGGATCATGCAAAGGAAATTACAGACAAGCAAAGGAAATTACATAGAGTTATACTTAATTAAATTAGTCCAATGTGTAAGACATAAGAAACTTAAAGACTTAAGTAATACATAGACACTTACACAGAGATGCTTCCAAGTTGGTGATTTCGGACCTTTCCTTCCCGTAACCCCATTAAATTGTCTAATAGCACTAGTTCAAACAAAATATCAATTTAAGTTATATATCACAATTTAATATACAATCCATATTATGTAAGATGGTACATATTAATAGACACTTACGTGTTCACAACATCCATCTAGCCTGGATTACTGGTTTGTCTTGAAAGAGGGTCCATGATGTGGACCACGTCCTTTTCTTCACTAATGATTGTCAAAATCCAATGGTTACTGTCAAATTGAACGATACTTAGCCAAAGAAATACACATGAGCATAAAACTAGCATTAAAACATCAACCAGTCAAGGGATACCCAGCATTGAATGGCACTAAAAAGACACGATCGCATTTTCCTTGCTGGAACCTATCTGCTAGGTAGGTTGATCTCCGCTCTAGGTTTCCAGCTCCCACAGAGATGCGTGCCGAGTCCACCAAACCAACCATGTCAGTCATGTTTGATTTGATCAGCCTATCGTACAGGTGCCTATCAATGTTTTTACAATGCATGTGTATCAGAAACAGTTCAAGTTGAGAAATAGTTGAATAAATTAACTATGCATGTGGTTGAAAGAGTACAATTACCTCATGTACACAACTAAGCATGTGGCTGAAAGTTCTTTCATCTCCAATAAGCTAGTAATATCCTCTTTTAATATATAAAGTCTTCGGACATCTCCAAAGACTTTTGGCTCCACTTCACTACTCATGACTTTGCCAGTAGCGACCATTGTTTCCGTTGCAAATCGATACAACAACTTGCATTGCTTCGGGACATGTTTTTCGGCTGCTTCCTTCTTGAATAGGTCCTTCACCATGGCAGGATCCTGCTTTTTCTGTTTATAGGGTATCAAAGATAAACAAGAGCTTGTTAGTGATTTACTAAGACAAAGACACATCAGGCATATTGGAATTATGACCATAACTTTCTTGCGTTGCTGTGGATTTATTTTTCATTCATTTGGCAGATAATGGTATGCTGAATTGTGATAATTTGATTGGTCTCACTTATTTTTAATGAAAGAAGCAAAATTAATCTAAAACCAAAATTAAAAATTAAATAAAAGAAGCAAAATTGATTGGAAAAGCATTGAGCTCTTCCCCCTTTCTCTCCCCTCCCTGCTATGCAGTCTGGTTTTTCTTGTAGTTATTCATTTGTCTTCTTCCTCATATTTTCTTTTCTTGTTCTCAAAGCTGATATTAGTTGGAATAATAGTAATGATGATGCATATAGAAAGTTAAACACAAAGCATAATATGAACTTTATTCAATTAGGAACAATCATGTGCAAAGATAGATAATAGTACTTTTGATAATGATTCTAATACTGAAAATATCATGTTCTTTATGTTTTTATTTTTACCCCAAATCTGTCTTCTTCCTCTTTTTATTTTTCTTATTATTTTGTTTTAGTAACACCCACTCTGTCTTAATGTCTCTATACTTCAACCAACTATGAACTACCATCTCTTTTTCTCATCACAAATATGTTCTAAATATTATGGCCATTTGTTGTCCATGCTGGTTGGTGGAGATTCTAGAGAATGCTTTATGGTNTATGGTTCTATTTAAAGCTAGTATGGAGGTTGCTAGCTAGTGTGGGCCCCCAGGGGATGAACCTCCCATTTATTTGCAAGCCCTTTTATAAGGACTAAGGAGCTACTAGCTAGCACCCAAATTGGAAGCTTGCATGAATCAACTTAGAGTCTGCCTCCTGTGTGCTCTGATTTGGGTTGCATTCTTCTTGTAGTGTTGGAATTGCTTGTTGAATTTGAGGTGAAAGGAAAAGCAATGCATGGCAGGGGAGCATGCAAACACAGATCATATGCAGCTGTCTAATACATGTTTAGCATTTTGATTTGCCACAATTGGCTTCATATACTTTGGATAGGGAATACTAGAATAATTAAAAGCATAAAGAGTAATGAAATGACCTCAAAAACTGAACTTCAAGTAATTGGCATAGATGACAAAACTGGACATAATTATATGTCTTGGAAAGGTCAATAAGTACTCAAATATTTCGGTAAGAAAAAAGAGACTAGCAGTAACAGTGGTAACTAAATAGCAGTAACAGACCTGAAGTTGGTATTTACCTTGTTGTTCCCAACGATAACAAGCTCTTGGGGCCAAGCCACATGGCTTCCAACAGCCTGCCCAACTGTGATTAACTTGTTCTTTACCGGGAAGGGAAGTAATGCTTCTTCCTTGTTGGCAATGTCAATTGAAACCCTCACGTTTCCCTTACCTAAGAGAGCACCGTGTACTGTGTTGGATGCCATATCAATCACTGTACCCCACGCAACAATGTTGGTGACATCTCCTACTGCCAGTTTGCACGATTTTCCCTACACAAACATAATAACTCATAAGCCTAAACCTAAAATCATATTTGTAATGAATAGCTTTCTTTGGCTTAGAAACAATCAAACTGAAGTATATTACTTGTCATATGAAAACATGGCACCAAAGAATCATACGTTACCTTCATTGCTGCCTTTTCCATCTCTTCCACCGACACTACTTCAACTTTCTCTTCAACATCAACCTTTGCAGCCTTAGCCTTTTCCTCACCAAAGCAACTTGCTTTATCAGAGACCATCCCTGTACCTGGAACTTGTTTTGGTGTAGCCACATTGTTCATTGACTCCAACTTCTCAATTCTGTCCAACAGCTCCCTATTGTTCCTTTGCAATATAGCCACTAGGTCTCTCTTACTCATGGTCATCTCATCCCTAGGTTTTTTTGGGATGTTGAAGTACACCGAAGGGTTGATATTTCCCCCCACTAATGTTGTCCTTGGCCTTGGAAACTGCAGGTTTTTTGGCCTTTGATTTTGGGGTGGCAACCCTCTTGCCTTTGGATTTCCCAGTTGCAGCTTTTTTTCTTGATGGTGTAGCCATTATCAAGTCATATACCTGAAAACATTAGTAGCTTCAAAGTTAGAGCAATACTTACTTGTGTGCTTAGTAATGTGTAAACTGACAGGTTAGTGAATAAAGGATAACAATCAAGAAAAGACAAAGAGATAGAAACCTTTAAATTGAAGCTCGATCACTGAAATTAAGTGACAAATAAAAACTGAATAAATTGAAACCTTTAGATTGTCAATTTGTGTTTTTGGAGTGATCAATCCATACACCCTCACAATTATCCCTCTTGTAACTGTTATCATCCTCTCCTATTATATCATCAAATTCCTCAACAGAAGATAATCCAAGGCTAAAGGATTGATGGTCAATAATGGTGTCCCCCAACTCATCCTCATGAGCACAATCATTAAACTCTCTATTTGGGACTGCAAGTACCACTGACCAATTAGAGTCTAGTGGGTCTTCTATATAAAATACTTGCTTCACTTGGGCAGCCAAAGCAAATACGTCTTTCTTATGACCTATCCTATTAAGATTAACCAATTGGAACCCTAGTTCATCTGTCTTAATTCCCTTATTGTTCTCTACCCATTGACATTTAAATAAGGGCACCCTGAAGTCGTTATAATCCAGTTCCCATATTTCTTCGATAACACCAAAGAAAGACATATCAGTGTAGACAGGATTTTTATCCTTCGCGCTTGCCACTTGCATTGTCTTTGCCACCAAGGTCACCCCACTGTTTTGGACTGTGCGTGTGGAATCACGTGCCTTTGTGTGATAATGGCAGCCCTCAATCTGATAGCCCTCATACTGCAACACACTCATAGGTGGACCTATAGCTAGCCGCCTCAACGAGGCCGTTATGCCACTGGATCCACCATTGATTAACTCTGCCACCTATGAGAACTAAGGTTAGGATGCCATTTTTAAAACAGAAACACAACACCAAATAGATGGCATTAGGCTAAGTGGTTTTTAAGGTAGCAAAGTAATACCTTGTCACGTAACCAATAGATAAATCTGCGGTTGTGCTCTTCTAGTAGCCACTTTTCACTTCTTTTTTTACTTGAATAAAGGGTTTTTAAGTAAGCCATATGCTGTCTATAAAAAGATAAAGTACAATTATTAAAACATATAAATTATGCATTACAAAAACTACTAATTAAGTATGTATTTAACACAATCAGTGAGCTTACTCGGCATACGAATCGCATTCAGTGGCATTCTCCAAAACACAGCGGTGAGCTTGTTCCCAAACTTCACGGTCTACATTAACTACGCTACCACCTGATAGAAGCTTACTAGTCTTTGGTGCACCCATACGCGAAGAGGGAGTACCAATTGCATGTACCCCAGATAAATATTCCGAGCAAAACTCCACGGCTTCCTCACCAATATAAGACTCAGCAATGCAGCCCTCTGGACGGTTACGATTCCGGACATAACCTTTGAACACTTTCATGCCTCTTTCAAATGGATACATCCACCTATAAAAGACTGGTCCACACAATCGTACCTCTCTAATAAGGTGCACGGTTAAATGGACCATTATATCAAAGAATGAAGGTGGGAAAACCTTCTCCAGCAAACACAAGGTGGTTACAAGATCAGACTGAATTTTATCCAACTTGGACACATCATATTTGAAGAGTAACCTTCCGGGACCTTGATACTAAACAAACACTTGCATATAGCTTTTTTCTCATCCCGAGAAAGTGTATATGGAGCTACAGGCAGAAATGTCCTCTTGTTCCCAATTTGTGGTGCCAAGTCTAGTCTTACCTCCATTTCCACGAGATCTAAACGGGCAACCACCCCATCTTTTGTCTTACCTGGAATGTTTAGTAAAGTCCCAATGATACTCTCGCACACATTCTTCTCAATGTGCATTACATCGAGAGCATGCTTTATATGAAGGGACTTCCAATACTCTAGGTCAAAGAAGATTGATCTCTTCTTCCAACATGGAGCATGGCTTTCACCACCTAAGTTGTCCTTTCTTTGTTTATTCCCAAAGATACAATTGATTCCTGAAACTCTTTCCAAGACTTGATGTCCACTTAGAGGTGTAGGAGGCTCACGCTCATCTTGCTTGTTATTAAAAGCAGCCATTTGTCTCCGATATGGGTGGTGGCGTGGTAAGAATCTTCTGTGGCCTTGGAAACAAATTTTTTTACCATGTTTTAGCCTAACAGAATCTGTGTTTTCTCCACATATGGGACATGCTTTATACCCTTTCACTGAGGCCCCAGACAAGTTACCATAAGCTGGAAAATCATTGATCGTCCATAGAAGTACAGCCTTCAAAGTGAATGAGTTTTTCCTGAAACCATCATACACTCCCTCAATTCCATTCCATAGTGCTCTCAAATCCTCAACCAATGGTTCTAAATACACATCTATGTCATTTCCTGGCTGCTTAGGACCCGAAATCAACAAACTTAGCATCATAAATTTCCTCTTCATGCACAACCACGGAGGAAGGTTTTAGGTGACTAAGAGGACAGGCCAACAACTATATCGACTACTTAATGAACTATGTGGATTTATCCCATCAGCCGAAAGGGCAAGCCTTAGATTTCTAGGGTCAATTGCAAAATCCAGCCATTTATGGTCAACCAACTTCCAAGCTGGAGAATCAGCTGGATGGCGCAAGATGCCGTCACTCACTCTCTGATTGGCATGCCAAGTGAGGTTCTTTGAAGTTTCACAAGATTTAAACATTCGTTTAAACCTTGGAATAGGAGGAAAGTACCACAATACTTTGGCTGGCACCCCTTCCTTCTCAACTGCTCCCTTGTTTACCTTCCACTTAGAGAGATCACACTTTGGGTACCTTGTTTCATCTTCATACTCCTTTCTATATAAGATACAATCATTCGGGCAAGCATGTATTTTCACATACTACATTCCTAAAGCAGCCAATGTCTTCTTCGCCTCGTATATAGACAAGGGTAGCACATTACCATCAGGTAGCATATCTCCAAAAGCAACCAAAAAATCAGAGAAGCTACTCTCTGTCAGCCCATGTTTTGCCTTCAGGTTGAACAATCTGACCATTGCAGATAACCTACTATACTTATCACAACCAACATATAAGGGCATTTCCCCTTCCTCAAACCATATTGGTCATCCCTACAGACACTAGCTTCACCCTGCCATATCCAGTTGTTATACCTTTCATCAAAACCATGAAAGTACAAATGTTCCCTAACCACTTTTACCGTATACTTACTCAAGTTCCCACATCTATTGCAAGAACAATGGATGTACTTACGTTTGCCACTATTGCCTACTCCTAACCTTAGAAAATTCTCAACTCCCACCTCATACACCTTACTCCTTCTATCAGCATGTATCCATGTTTTATCCATTGAACTTACCGATATCAACTTCACATGAAGAGAAACTAAGTTAATTCAATACCAAATACCAATTAAAGATGCAAAATATATAGCTATTAAGACACCTATTTCCCAAAACAACAATCTAGCAAAGTCACAATCCACAATTATTTCAGCATTCCCAACACAAAAACATGCAAAATAGCAAACATACAGCACAATTTTCACCAATTTTTAAGCATATATATAATGCAAAAATAAGATGTTTCAGAAATTGCATAATGCAAACATATGTAAAAATAAAAGGGTATGGGGCTGGGCAGAATTTGTTAAATCATCTATGTAGCCTAGCTCTTTTTTTTCTTCTTTTGTTCTTTGACAGAATTTGTGTAGTCTAGCTAATTACATGAGAAAATAAATGAATAAACTCCACCAACATGATGTTTCCTACCAAGGCAGAAATGCATGGGAATAGATAGCAATGGTATGGTTAATTAAATGCTTAGTGAGATGGTAAAGATTGGAAAATTATACGTGGATGGACTAAAGGCACCCTATAAGCAATGAGGAAGAAGAAAATCCAGATCCAAAATATTGGATGATTACGAGGTTAAAACATTTAATTACATATTGTAAGGGTTTATCATTGGATGAGTGTTGCACATGTTTTTTATTGTATTCTTATGTTTTCCATCTGTACTGCTTACATAGTGCTCCTAGAGGTCTAGCCATTTTGAAACATAACAATTTAGTTTAATGGAGTTACATCTTAAGTAGAAGCTTGCATGCTTTAACAGACTTTTCAGAATAGAAGTTAGTTCAAGAAATTAACATAACAACGAACAAGATAATCTTCCATTTTTCTTTATCTCGTGACTAAAGTATCTACAGTTCATTATACTGAGAGCAGTAGATGCATTTTCTCCAACTACCTATCTTGTACCATTTATGGGCCATCATTCATCCCCACAGACTATTTTTATAGCAATTAATTAGACAAATAAAAGCTACAAGTTTAAGTATTGCACTAAGAGAATATACTCATAGGTCCTCTACAGCGAGAATTTATTTTAATTCTCATATTTCATTATTAAATTTACATAAATTAAATCTTATATCTATTATAGCACAAACTGAAATAAATAACCAAAACAAAACATATTTATTATAAGCAACTAAGCAACTAATTTCGTAGTTAATAATAGTAAGATTTACAATGGATATGCTTGGTCCCATAATTGCATGATAATGCAAAATACTACATCACCCTAGATGCTTTCATTATAGTTCAAGCACTCTCTTCAGGAAATCAATTTATTCTTGCCTTCAATATAGTTCAAGCACATGTGAGCCCTTCATATTCTTGAAACCAACCACAGAGTACATGTCAAGTATATTTGATATACTTTACTACACGAAAAATTGGCTGCACAATCATAAAAGAAAAAAAAGCAGAAAAAAGTTACCTGCAAAAGCCTTAAGTTGCTTAAAGCAGAGATCAAAGGTTTTCCTTGCTTTTTCTGACAGTACGTTGCACCCTTACCATATAGGCATATACCAACAAACTCTGGGTATAAATGATTTCCCCGGAAGCAAATAAAATTTAAAGGCCCTGCAAAGAAATAAAACAAGTTCAGCCCCCAAATAAACATTATTTCCTTTTAATTAGTGAAGGAATTTTGTATACAGACAACAACAAGAAACCTGCCACACTGCAAAACCTCAGAAAATCTAAACCAATCTGGAAGGTTACTGGTTTGACTAAGATCCAAAACAGGGATCTTGTGTAGTTCATCTCCCATCCAAACTACAATGTTGCCTGTTTGGCCTCCATACTGCCACCCCATATATTGAAAACCCAATTTCAGATTCACCAATACATACAAAAATACCAATAACCCACAACCAATTAATCACCTATAAATATTCATCTAGGATGAAGGAAATTTATGGTGATTGAGCCCGAACACAAACTGAAATTAAAAATCATCGATCAACTAACCAATGAATTTAGTTAACAATATAACGTCAAGAAAGGAAACAAAGGGAAAGATCCCAACACAAAGTCAAAATACAAATCCCTATGAACAAAACTTGTAAACATAGCAAGATAGTTTCCTAGCAAATCTTTCTCAGTAACAGATCCTCCTAGTGAATTAAATACGTGACAATATCCTGTTCCAAAGAGAAAGAAATTGAAAATCAAGAAAACCCCTAATTTCGAGAAGCAAATGAACCTATGAAAATCCCTAATTTGAAGAAAAACCTAAACAACAACAAGAGAGAAGAGGACAGAGATGAAGAGAGAACCCAGGAGAGATGAGACTGAGCTTACCTTTTGACGCCGCAACCCAGGAGGATGAGATAGTTCATACTTGACCGCCGACGACAACTTCGACTTCGACGACAAGGTCTGAGTGAGAATGAGACGCGCGAGAGAGAAAGAGATCGAGTGTGTGTTTCAGTTTGTGTTTGAGAGGGTGAGAGAGAAGGAGATGTCTGCATAGAAGGGAATGTGTGTGTGTGGATATCAGGACTGGGGTTGGAACACTTAGCCAAAATTTTTAAGTTTGGGGAAAAAATTGCCCCGTGTTTTTTTTTTGTTAAATATAGATATCAGATATGACTTTTACATATCAGTTTTTAAAAAAACTTAATCAACAGGGAAAAATTAAGATATCAGAAAAAAAAAAAAATGGTGATATGTTAATGAGTTTAGACATCGTCTACAAAATTAACCGATATCTAAAAATATACGATATCGGTTAATGTAAAAACTGATATTAAAAAAGTGATGTCTATGATAGTTTTTCTTGTAGTGAAAGGCCAAGGTTTAATCACTGGATTTAAAGATACGGTCAAGACATGCTGAATTGGGTCGCACATCTGGCATGGAACACATGCTTTGGCAAATTCAACGCAATCTTTCAGTATACTCGCCCAGTAATAGCCGTGCCTATGAATCAGCCATCTCATTTTGTGTCTTGACTAATGAGCACCACAAACCCCGCCGTGGACTTCGATCATAACAGCCCGTGCCTCTTGCTCGCCTAAACACTTTATTAGGCATAATTCTTGTCTTAATATCTTGTTTTCTTTGCGTGTTGACAGTGAGGATCTTTTAAGTATTGGATAAGTGGCCATCTCCGATCATTGATGCTTGTCTGGATGCAACACATTGCGCTGGGTTTAATTCTTTTTAATGCATATGGCAACTCGCCGTTCTATCTTAACAGTTCTTGATTCGGTGCCCTCAGGAATTGTTACACCTGACGCGATTTTGGCCATCTCATCAACTTCAAAATTCTCCTCTTGATATGTGGTTGTATGTTATCTTGGCGAAATCTCCCACGATTTGAGTAATCGCCGCCCAATATTGACTGAGCATTGAATCTAAACAATGATACCGACCAAGCATCTGATTAATGATAAGTAGAGAATCGCCGAATACGGCCACATATTTTGCCCCTAATTCTCTTAAGATTTCAATGCCAATTAACATAACCTTGTATTTTGCTTGGTTATTTGTGTATGCAAAGTCCAAACTGGTATTTCATCTCTTAGGGAGACATAATGATTATTCCAGCTCCTGCCGAACCATCTAGGCTTGACCCATCAATCCAAAGCTCTCACAGCTCAATCTCCACATAATTTGTCATGACCACGCCTACATTGACCTCGCCGATGTCTTCAATTCCCTTGGATGATGGTGTGCCAGAAAATAGGCTAAGCCTTACTTTTTCATTACTTTATGAGGAATGTATCTTAGATCGAATTCTGATAATGCCATAGTCCATTTCCCAATCAGGTCGTGTATGATTGGCCATGTGAGTATGTATTTGACTACATCTGGTTGGGAGATGACTAAAACTGTAGTTGGGAGTAAATAGTGGCGAAGCTTGGTCACGGTGAAATAGAGAGCTAAGCAAAAATTTTCCACTGGCGAATACCTTGTTTATGCTTATTGAAGGATTCGGCTGAGACAGTGGATGGTTTGTTCCTTTCCCTCATCATTATCTTGAGCCAATAATGCTCCAATTGACTTTTCTACCGCAGCGATGTATAATTTTAATGTTGATTTCGGCAGGGAGGTACTAAAAGTGGGGGCTGAACCAAATATGCTTTGATCGCTTCAATGCTTCTTGATGTTCACTTTCCCATATAAACTTGTATGTTCCGTTGAGCTTTAAAAGAGTGGAGAATGGCCGTATTTTCCCGGCCATATTTGATATAAACCGCAACAAGAAGTTGATCTTTCCAAGTAAGGATTGCAATTCCTTTTTATTACTTGGCCCCAGGGCTTCAATGATGGCCTTAGCCTTGTTCTTGTCGACCTCAATCCCCCTCTGGTGTACCAAGAAACCAAGGAAGTTGCTGGCGGAAACTCCAAAGGCACATTTGTAAGGGTTCATTTTTAAGTTATTATTCCTCATTCTCTCAAAAGCTTGCCATAAATCATCTAAGTGACCCTCCTTTGACTAAGACTTTCCACCACATCGTCTATGTAAACTTCAACCGTTTTGCCGATTAATCCTTGAAAAATTACATTCATCACCCTTTGATAAGTTGCCCCAGCATTCTTTAAACTAAAAGGCAAACCACCCATTCATATATTCATATCGATGAAGGACATCTAAAAGCCGTCTTGTGTACATCTTCTTCGGCAATAAAAATCTGGTTATAGCCGGCATGGCCGTCCATGAAGGATAGGATCTCGTGTTTGGCCGCGCCATCCACCAACAAGTCGGCCATAGCATTGGGTATTCATCTTTGGGCGTGGCGAGATTGAGGTTTCTAAAGTCTACGCATACCCTTAGCTTACCGTTCTTTTTGAGCATAGGTACAACATTTGAAACCCAAGTAATGTATTTTTCCATTCTAATGAATTTTGCTTCGTGAAGTCGGCGTATTTCATTTTCGATCCACCACTGTACTTCCACGATGAAACGTCTTGGTAGCTGGGCGTACGGCCTGAAATTTTCTCTAAGGTTCAACTTGTGTTCAACCAATTCACGGTTGAGACCTGACATCTCCCTATAATGTCATGCAAAGCAATCTTCGTATTCTTTGACGAGGGCTACTGGTTTGTTTCTCAATTTGACCGTGATCAACTGGCTAACAAATATTGGTCGTGGGTCTTTGTCGATTCCCAAATTAACCTCTTCCAATGGATCCTGAACTTCAGCCTTTGAATCTTTAAGCTCAGCGGGAGCTGGATATAAGTCGTTGATTCCCCATTCTCGTCTAACGTGATCATTCTCAGAGATGAACTCGGCGTTGACTGCTGTTTCCTTCTGCTTTTCCAAATTTTTCTCGTCGTTTATCATTTAAAAATTTCTTTAGAAAAGAGTTGAGACTACCACGAGGACTTCCATTTCAGTGGTCTAGTTGACTTTCTTGTTGGTGGTGACCCTTGTTGCCCTTCCATTTGCATCTGGACCTTTGAAGACTAAGTAGCCCATATTGTCATCATAGTATTGGGCCTCTACGACTCCTATTATGGCTTCAAATGGCCTTCCTTCGGCAAGAACCACTTCCACTTGGTTGCCATTCCAAAATATTAATGCTTGGTGCAGTGAGGATGGTACACACCAATTGACATGAATCCAATCTCGGCCGAATAACAAGTTGTAATTAGCCGTGGATTCAACCATATAAAAAGCTGTAAGGCGTGATTTACTCCCTACAGTAAGCTCCATAGGCAAAACACCATTTGCCTTCATCATTTCCTTGGCAAAACCAGTGAGCACGAGATCAGTGCTTAGGAGATCTGCCTCTGTCTTGTGAAATTTTCTCATCAAGACAAAAGGAATAACATTGACCGTGGCCCCACTATCTATCATAACCTTTGAGACTGACACCCCTTCCATATGGGATGTGATGTACAGTGGTTTCAAATGACATACCATCTCTTCAGTTGGCTTTTGGAAATATGCCCGGTCGGCCTTGGTTACAGCGACATTGCCGATTACCTGAACAATCTCTTCTCCGGCTGGGATATCCACATCGTTGACCTCTACTCCTGACAACCCTTCATCAACAAAATCCCTTCAATGAATCCTTTTTGGCCGGGTGGTGCCTCAAATTCTGCCGGTAGGGTACACACGACATTGCACTAAACTTCTGTTAAATCGGTTTCATCCTCGACCTTGAATTCCATCGAGCAAAAATTCCTAACCTCATTCCGTTTAGCGCTCTGTTTTGTCCCTTGATCCTGTGCTAGGAGTACCTCAACTTCTGGGCTTGGCTTGAGGACATCCAACCTATCTTTTGATAGGATTTGCTTTTCTCCTTGATCTATGAGATTCTCCTTTTCAGTTGATTCGAGTTCTCGGCTACCTAATCTCTCCTTGGCCGAGATCCTTTTTGACTCTTATCCCCCGAGTGGGAGCTTCCCTTGCTTGGTTAGAATCTATTTTGGCCTTGGCTGTGTTGAACTTTCTCCTTCATGCCTTACCTGCAAACCCGTCAAAGTCGACTGGGCAATTTGGACAATTGGTTCAAACTCAGTCTTTCTTTCTAGAACTAAGCCCTCATTCTTTTTTGCTGCCCTGAGTGTAGCCATTTTTCTCTGAAACCTCCTAAATTGAGTCTTAGTCATGGCCTCCAAGGCCCCACTCCTTCTTTGCTGATACCACCTATTATCCCTCGGCACTGGTGGTTTGAAAGTTCTTGGTGGCGACTGTGGCTTAGCTGGCTCTTCTTGGCGAGACGCCTGGGGTGAGTAATTGCATCGCACCCCATCAAACTTCAAATGCCTTCGTACACCAGACTTTTCTTGCGCCGGGTTCTTAGGTTGCCAGTTTTTGATCTCTTTCATTTTCAAAAGCTTCTTCTCTTGCAATGCTCTTTGAAACTCACCTGCCGAGAACCATAACTAGAGTCTCTCCTCCTACATTATCTGGGCTTTTCCTTTCTCCTCACTTGCCGTACCCTTTTTTATTCCAACAACCTCTTTAAGGAATTCTTCATGACCAACTTCAAATCTGCACCTTGTGCACAAAACCACCGGTCCTTCTAGCCGTGGAGGTACTTCGTCACTCTTCTCATTTTGCCCCCCCCCCCGAGTGCAGTGAGGTCAACCCTAGTCTTTGGGTGATTGTCTGTAGGTTTCGGCATCGTCAATGACACTATGTTCATCGATACTTCACCGAAATACTTTGTATCCATTTTCATTTGTTGCTTATCTTTTTAAGGAAATTTCAACTTGCCAGACTCAATAGAGAAGGTAATGCAAGCCGCCGTAGCGTGAGTCTATTTGGTGTGATACTTGTAGAATACCTTCCGGGCCAATTCTCCATTTAGCGGAATCACGTGATTTGCTGGCAATGTGATGATCTTATTTGCTTGCATTTGTTCGAAAATCTGATTAGTCTTAGACAAATAAAACTATAATCTTTGGCTACATTCAACCTGAGGGTATTGCCTTGTGCCTGATAGAAAATCACTTAGCCGGTTGATACTGACTTTGTCGGTGGCGGTCTAGCCAAGGCTGAGCATTCATAAGGTTTCTCGATGTTGATCTTGGCGAGGGATACTTCAAATTCTTCTGAGGATTCTTCTCCCGAGCCTAAAAAGTTCATCATCGTGGCCTTACCTTCCCTGGCCATAACCCTCTTCTGCATCTCTTCTCTAATCAATTTACTTAAAACGTGCCACCCTATCAGCGAACTCATAAAGATCTCAAAAGTTCACCCCTCCGAAGTGTTTCCTATATTAAAAGGTCAACCCGGCCTAGGCAAGCTTGGCAAACTCCTTCTCAGCTAAAGCCACCCAAGAGTTCATCCTAGCATGTCTGAATCTTGCAATATGTGCCGAAGCTGACTCATTCTTCTTCTGGTATAGCTTCACGAGATCGGCAACAGAAACCTCCTCTTCATAATGATAGAATTGTTCATGAAAGGCATTGTCTAATTTCCTCCATGAAGCTATAATGTTCGAGCGCAAGCCCATAAACCACTTAAACGCAGCCCTAGTATGGGAAGTCACAAACATTTTCATTTTTAATGGTTCATCTCGGCTGTGTACCCCACATTGAGCTGTAAACTTAGCAATGTACTCCACCGAGGAGACTCTATCATCCTCACCAGAGAAGACAGTAAAATATAGTTGTCTGAAATTCCTCGGATACTCATAATTCAAAACCATGGCTGTGAATGGCAAAGTGTATGCCGGCCTTGGTCACCTGCCTTAATCTCCCATATAATCTTGAAGAAGACTTTCCACTGCGGCCATAGTGACAGGATGGTCGTGATTAGCATAATGCGCCGCCTCCTCTTCGACATCTCTGAATGAAACCCTTGGCGATATTCTTTGGGCCCTGGTTCCATTGTCGTGGCCATTTCCATTATCATTACGGTTGTTTTTGGCATGAGGCGCAATATTACGTTGCTGCTGATTTGGCAAAACATGTTCTTGCTCTTGAGGGAGTAGTTGAAACACCGGTCTCAAGTTATTTTCAATTCTGGCGGTGGTATCGGTCCGTCGTGAGGTTGGGGTTGGTCGTGACCAGCCAGTCTCTGGTTCTGAACCTGCAAAACAGCGCGCAAGGTCTGGTTCATGCGTTCAATGTTTGCGGCTAAGGTTTCCCTCATTCAATCCAAGTTTGTAGTCATAGTGGAGATACTACCTTCTATACCGGCCTGCCTAACATGCATCCTATCTCCTTAACTCGCCTCAATATCGCCGAAGGTTGCTTCCATATTATTCTGCATGCCTTGGATTTCAGTCACGATTCTCTGCTCATTCTGATCTTAGGTAGCCTGTACTACCGCTCTATTCTCAGCCGCCCTAGCTATAGCAGCTGCCACAGCTCGTTCTTGTTCGATCGTCATATCATTCATTGTGGTCATTCCGTGTTCGGCCATTATCGTCGTAAGTCACACCACACTGTTTAGCTTCTTTGAGAAAGCCTTCAATTGTTTTATGAAACAATCTTGTTACAGTCATTCACAAACAAGCTGTCCCACCGAGCATTCCAAATTATGTTACCCTAAAAAATCATGGCAGAGATTGTCGAGAAAACTGATTAAAATACTAGTAGTCCTTTTAATGAATTTGCAGGCGTGCCATTGTCTTTTGGCTGAGAAACCGTGGACAGAATTTATAACTAAATTGATTGATCTATTGCGCCGTGAACTGGTATGCTAGTCCCAAACGATTGCTTGGCGAGAAAGGAACAAAATCCCGCCTTGGCTCAATCGCCTTGATCCTCAAAGACTTCTAATTACTTGGTGTGACAATGACAGTGTGCTCGAAAGTAAAGATGCGATGAATGGGTGCTTGAGTGACTGGATGCAATGAAAAATTATGAACTTTAATGTAAAAAGTATGGACAATTTGATTATCTTGGAAACGAGTGACAATTGTAGTTCTAATAACAAATCTCATGGCGAAAAGACATGAAAACTAGGATTAAATCAAAAGAAATCAATACTAAGAACAATGAGATCCTAGTAGAGCTAAAACAAGGAAAACAAGATGCTTGATCTAAAATTTGTATTGAGTTATGTTGGATGTGTTGGAGAGCGTTTTTCCTTCTAATGCCTTTGCTTTATATAGTGATCGATCCCCCTAGGGTTAAGAGACCCTTTCCTACTTGACTTTGGACTTCTATTTCCTTCTTTATTTCTCCTTCTTTCCACCCAAGTTATTGAATCCTAGTCTCTCAAGGACTCCCGGCGGGGCTGGACTTCTTTTATTTGATCTTTTCGACTTGGGTTTTGACTCTTGGGCTTGCTTTCATAAAAGACTTGGGCGATATCTATTGGGCTCGATGGGCTTGGCCGTGATCTCGGCCCAAAACCAAAATAGGGTGTAAACACAAACATTACTCCACTTTTGATAATTTCCAGAAGTGTTCCTAAAATTAGAAATTATAGGATAAAAGACTCTAAAACAACAAATACACTTACACAAGTGCTAACAAGCTCACATCAAGTGAACATATATAATTAAACAACTCTAGCTAGTTATTCCCAAAGTCATATAATCCGAAGATCTAAAAGGGTCTTAAGTAGTAACAAACTTTACATGTTAATCTAATACTGAGGTTAGAACATGTACAAATTATGGTTATCTCAAAATACAAGTTAAGTAGTTTGAAAAATCTAGGAGCTCAAAAACATTGGGACATGATATTTTTTTGTGAAGGAAGAGAACAACGTATGCCTTAGTATAATAAGTTTAGACACTTGGCTTTCGAAAAGTGTTTAGAGTTCCTTGGGAACCGTTGAGTTGAGCGGGAATTGATGGGCCGAAATCAGCAGCATTGTTAGCAATTCACGAAGAAACTAACAGAGACATTTGATGAATATATATATATAATTCCCCACTCACCAGGGAGCGAGGAATTCAATGATCGGGACCGTCCATTCTTTAGGTCCATTCTTAAGGGTTGTCCTTATAAAATCAGCCAAATCGATACTTGTTTGGTCCTCCAAACTTTGTAGACAAATACAGTTCGTCAGATAAAGTTGAAATGATGTTGACAGCAATACATTGGTTAAACAATTTCCAATTTGGCTGAGTTTTTGCAAGGGTAATCTTTGAATGATGCTCTAAAATATGAACGGTTCCGATCATTAAAATTCGTTTCTGGGTGGTTTGGTGAGCGGGGAATTCCCCGCTCTATGGTGAGCGAGTGATCATTCTGTATATATATATATATAAATGTTGTGCATGAAATTGAAAAGTTTGACCAAAAAAAAAATTGAAAAGTTTTAATTCTTATGTACCAACACTACTACAAAAAACGTAATAGACATCGGACAATAGATACGGTTTGTATTTTAGCCGTTATCTTAATTTACCACACAACGGTTTTTAACAAACTATTATATTAAGGTATATTATCTCATGGTATTTGGTTTGATAATTTTTCTTAACAATTAACAAACAATAGTATTAGGGAACCGTTGTGTTCGGCAAGTTTCACAAAAATAAAAATTTTTACGGATCTTTGTATTTGACAAAGCGCATGACTGTGTTAATGAAATCATATCACGCCTTAAGTCTTTTGGGTCAAAGCCCTCTGACTTCACCCACTTTCACACACACACACACACACACCGATCTCCATCTTCATCCTCACACCGACCTCCATCTTCATCTTTACATCGATCAGACTTCACAATCACGCATCTCCATCTCCATCTCCATCTCCATCTTCGTCTTCATCGCGTATCTCCATCTCCATCTGCATCTCATACCGCATCGCCCATCTCTACATAAATCGATTGAAACATTGAGAAAGCCACAAACCGATTGAAACAGAAAGCCACAAATCGCCTATCTCTACACTCCCTTTCAGGTACATTTGGGTTAGGGTTTTTTTGGGGTTCATATGAATCCAAAGCTGGTGTAAAAGTTGCCAACTTAAAAGTTACCAGGAACTGTTTACATCTATATTGGTTAGGGTTCGAAATGTTTCGCTCATTTGAAGCTCGATTTGGAGTCAAAGATAAAAGAACAAACTTCAATTTGGAGATTTTGATCTAAGTTCAATTTAAGGTTTCTTTCTTTTTATTATTATGTATTAGATTTTGGGATTTAAGAGCGGCTTTAAGGGCAGAGGGGTTTGCTTTCCAATGGGTTTGTGGATTTCTAGTGCTTGATTTATGTTTTAGGAGGGGGCTAGGGCTAAGATTTTGACAGTGGGTTTTTTGGTCTGAAAATGGGATTCTAGCTGGGTTTGGGATGAGATTTTGTTTTTGTGGCTTGGAGTAGTTTCGAGTTCAGTTTTATGATAGATTTTGGTTCCAGTGATTTTGTGGGTGAGGGTCTATTGTCATCTTTGTGCTTTGGAGGTTGGGTTTGGGATTTGTAGGCTTTTGAAGGTGGATTCCAACTAGATTTAGGGTGGGTTTCAATTACTTACCATGGTTTTGTGTAGAGCAAAGGTATCAATCCAAATCTCTTCACCTTTTTCCCTGTTTCACTCCGTCTCTCTCATTCTTATAATTGTTTTTAAATTCTTGTTGGATGGCCCTTTCAGATCAACAGGTGAAAAATATGGGAATTGGAGACCAAGACAGCTAACTACTAGTTCTCACATGGTATGCCTATTGTTTGATGTTTCAATTCACATGCACTTTTATCATTCTAAATTTCTATTAAGATTTATTGACATGTATTTCTTGGAATAAGTATTAAGCTGTTAACCAAACTCATTTTGATTAATTGATTCTCTAAGTACTTAATTTGAAATGTGGTAACTTATTCACTGATCAGTTCTAATTTGCTATTGATGTCAAATGTATCCTTGTTCCATTTAATTTCTAACACGGTAGATTAATGTTGTTTATTCTTTAGCACTCCAAATGCCACTTGCATGCATGCTGACTTGCAAGATAGATTCTTTTTAATTTCCCCCCTCCCCCATTTTTGTGTTAAAGAAACAGTAGGCCACATAGGGGGAGGTTCAATTAGCAAAATCTTTTAGGTTATATGATCAACAAGGTTTTTGCATCATGGTGTTGCTATTTTCTCTAGTCACTTATTTAGAGAAATGATAGAACAATAGAGTGAATTTCCTTTGCTGCAAAACACTTTTAGAAACTTAGGAAAACCTCATGATCTCGAGTCATGAGAGGTTTAAAAAAATGGTTAGTTTTGAAAAAAAAATGTTTGTGGAAGGTTTCCAAGATATTGACTAGTCAGTTGAATTATTAATTCATTTACTTTGTACTGTCCTTGGTTGGAGTGAAAAAATGTTCAGGTATTAAATTTATGGTTTTGATTAATTTGTTGCAAGACAGATTTAACAATGTCTTTTGTTGTTAATTACTGCTTTGGTGAAAAATGTCATTTGTGGTTAAATTACTGTTTTGAGTGTTCTTTAATTTAAATTACACAATTTGGGGATTTTTTTGCTCTATCTCTCTCTCTTTCTCTGGTTCTGGATGGACAGATGGTCCTCAAATCTAGTATATTCAATTGTGTTGTGTACATTGATAGGTTTTAGGAGAACGGGTCGCAGATATTAAGACCTGGACTCATGCCATGAAGTGCCTCACTACTTTCTTTGAAGCCATAGGTCCAGGATTTATTTTTGAAAGAGTAAGTTCATCGTGTAAAGGAGAAGATATTCTGGAGCAATTTCATTGTGTAAGGGATCTTGTATTGATTTTTTTTTTTCCTTTGATTTCAGAAGGATGCTCTGATTAGTCCAGGATTTATTTTTGAAAGAGTAAGTTTATTATGCAAGGGAGAAGATATTCTGGAGCAATTTCATTATGTAAGGGATCCTTACTGATTTTTTTTTTCCTTTGGTTTCAGAAGGATGCTCTGCTTAGTTTGCTTCCACTGATTGGATCATCAAGTATTAGGTACTTTTCATTTTTGTATATGTTCTAGTTCTAGGCATTATTATATTCATATCAATAACTTAGAAATGCTGCACCATGTGCTAGCTAGCTACAGATCTAATACATGCAATGTCAATGATGCTCACGTATATTACTATGTAGTACTAGATAGAAAGATGATCATAGTCAAATTTTTGGGTGGTGGCATTTAAATGGGAATTATATATATATACATATATATTAAGGAAGGGTAATATAAGGTCTACTAAGTTACTCCAAATTTGATTAATATATTCCATCTTATGGTTATAGTTTGAATTTACTCATGTGTATCTCTGTCATGTGTGCTTGCAGTCAAAATTGGTAGGCCTGGGTATTGAGTAACGAAGCAGTTTGTATCTCTTCTATTCCAGGTGTGTGTTTCATTTTGTTATACATATTTTCCTCTAATTTGAAGTTCTCATTCGTGGATATGTCGAGTACAAAGAGATGGACTAACTAACATGTGTGTTCTTCGTATTTTATGCAGATTGAACATAGAATATCTTGTAAGTACTAAACAAAAAAATTTAATTGGTTGGGTCATATATTTGATGTACTGCTCTTGCCACAATGTTTTATCAAATTTTGTGTATGAAATGGTTGATTCAGTTCTTTTTTCTTTGCATCCTCTCTTTTCTTTATTTCATTTTTCTAAGATATATATATATCTTTATTTCTTGAACTTTACTGAATGTATTTTTTGTACAACTAGTCACACTTATGGAACCTATCAAATAATGTAATCTTACATATATTTATGAAGTATCTTTTGGTTTAATTATGAGCATGAGCGTGCATTGATATACTATAACTAAGTGCTGTATTGCATTGGTTTTCAATAAAAACCAATGTACCAAAGCATTATATACTTCAAAATCAAATTGAAATTATTATCTTACACAATGGTTATATGGTTAAAACCAGTTGTACTAAGTGTCGTCCTACAATGGTTTTCAACAGAAACCGTTGTACCAAAGTATTATATACATCAAAATTAAATTGAAATTATTATCTTACACAATGTTTATATGATTAAAACCGTTGTTTAAAGTGTCGTCCTACAACGGTTTTCAATAGAAATCGATGTACCAAAGTATTATATATATCAAAAGTAAATTGAAATTGTTATTTTACACAATGGTTATTATACATAAACCGTTGTTTTAATGGCAATTTCACCTCGTGTTTATACTTAAAAAAGTTGTAAAATACATGCATTAAGGTATAGAAACCGTTGTCTCGCCTATTAGTACACATCGGTCTTTAAAAAATCGATGTCTAGATAAGTACGCAACAACGGTATCTCTTAAATCATTGGTTTTTGAGGGTGCATATACAACAGTTTTAAATTAAAACCACTGTGTTAATTTTTACAAGACAATGGATATTACCCGTCTATTGGTACCCCAATAGACGTCGGTCGATTAGACAACGGTATTTTGATAACTTACACAACGGATAAAATCCGTTGTATATTACGTTTTTTTGTAGTAGTGCAAATTGAAGAATTTGTGTAAGTAAATTGTAATTGAGTCTTATTCTTTTAATTAATAAAAGTGTTTAAAGAGTTCTTTTCTTGACCATATACCATTAACATGCATGAAGATCACACCCTACACATGATCAATATATTTGTTATATAGGAGAGAAGGAATTTGAACTTAAGATCTCTTTCATCAAAGTGAATAGATCGATGGACAAATTTAAATTCTATGATGTTCATGTTTTTACTTCTTTCAATCATAAATGTTTGATTACATCTATATATTTTCAACTTTTAGATTTATATCAAATATTTATGGGTTCTCATAAATGTTTGATATAAATCTAAAGGTTGAAAATATATAGATGTAATCCAACTCGATCACACCCAAAAAGGGCTACAAAGCTATTTAACATTTTGCTCCATACCCTCAGATATGAAATACATGACTAAAAGATTAAAAGTCAAACAAAAACAAGTAAAGAAAAAACAAGTAGAGGATCTAGATCAAACCAAGAACTACCTGTAAATTAATCAATAGCTAATTAATCACCGTCAATCAATATTAACTACATTGAAAATTCTCACATGAGCACCTGGGTCATGAGAACGTGGTTTGTACCCGAATACTGTAAGGTGCAGGGGCGAAGCCAGGGGTGGGCCAACAGTGGCCATGGCCACCCCAACATTTTCAAGAAAAGAAAAATACATGTTAATATAGCATATCAATATTAAAAGATATCAAAATTATTCCAGTTAATGGCCCTTCCAAAAAATTATATAATCTTGTGAAGTTTTTGCATTTGTTATAGTAGTCATTATTTTATCTTTGTTATATATATATATAATTATATTTAATATTTATTTACACTTATATGTATATATTAAAATTTTAATGCACGAGATGTTATAAATTTTTTTTTTTATAGTCCTAGTATATATAATTGATTCTCAATGTGAATTGTAGATTATGTTTTTTAATTTTTCTTTGCTTACAATAGGATTCATCTATTGTAAAATTTGTGTGCATGGCATGTAGATTTTTTGTTAGTTACACATACATTCTAACTAAACTCTAATATCTAATGGCAAAAAAAAAAAAAAAAAAAAAAAAAAAAAAAACCTCTTGTTTTGAATTAAGCTTCTATTTGTTAAAATCGTTCAAGCTTATTTTATATTTTGGCTCCTGCAAAGTAATAAAATCCTAGCTTAGCCATTGGTATGGTGAATTGGTGATACATGATATTCATCTCATAGCAGAATGTCCCTATACGGCGATACATGGTGCATATCCTATACATGCATAAAGACATGCATTTTTGTATAAAATAAATATAATATATTGACGTATAGTATTCGGGTTTAGACTAGAGCCTCTTGACCCGGGTGCTCATGAGAGGACTCTTAACTACATAGTAAAAATGTATAAATATATAAGTAGAATTTGAAGCTAGGAATCCACTACATATATAGCTAGCAAAGCAAATGTTTTTTCTTTCTCAGGCCAGACAACAAAGTAAATGCTGGAAGCCTAATTTTGAGTAGTCTTGATCGTACTATTTAAAGCCTTTCGTTGCTTCTGAGACTCAGTTGGAGCTTTGACATCGGTTGCCAATCCAATTGCTTGTAAAAATCTTATTACATACCAAGTCAAGTCAATTTGCCACCACTCCAAACCTTGTCGAGCTGAGTGTTGAAAAGCATGATGATTATTGTGCCAACCTTCTCCAAGTGCAATCAATCCCAACAACCTTATAAACGTACAGTTCAAAATGCATATACAGAACATTTAGTATCTCTCCGACTTAATAATAAAAAAATAAAAATAAAATAATAATTATGAAAAGAACATTTATCAACCATATATAGTATATACATAGGAGCCAGACCCAGTGGGGCCAATTAGGTACAATACCAGTTGTTTCTTGAGGTATCACCAGTTTGATATACTTGCTTTCCCCACAAGTGACCAGCCGAATTTACTAGCAAAGTACTGTGGAAAACACATACCATCCGCACTCCCTGCAATGATATAGAAATTTAAACATATATAATTAAGGGTTGGGAAATACCAAAGATGATCATTGGTATTTGGTAAATTTAGCTAATTAATTAATTTTTTTTATTTAAACAAAAGCATGTGTGTGGCCTAAGACAAGAGTTGGAATCATACGTGCAAGAAATTATTTTGTATAACAGACTTATGTGTTATAATATAAGTGTACGTTATTAATACTATACTCTATAAATATAAAAATGTCATTCAACAATATCTTTACACATTAAATTGGTTATACCACATACGTGTAACGTGACGTTATGTTGGTTATACCCAATAATTTTTCCTAATTAATTACCTGCAATGCCTTCTCATCATAAGATCGAAAAAAGCATAAGTCTAATTATGTCAAAGCAATGTACATATATCAAAAATGTTCAAGACCTCCCCTAAATCTACATCTACACTTGTTATTTGTCCTAAAAATTTTAGTAATAAGAACTTCTGCTAGACTGCTACCAACAACTTGGCACGATGGCATGCATATAGTACTCAACTATATATCATCCCTCTCAAAGATATTGTGCCAGGAGAATAGTCCAATTTAATTTCATGATCAATATAAGGAAAACCGAAATTAAAGAAAGCTCACCATTCCCCAAACCAAGAAGGAAAGTCCACCAAGGGCATATAGTATACCTCCAGCTACAAGAATTGAATGTATAAGGTAAGTACGATGAAGAAACCTATAGAACGCCTGCTTTTTCAGATCTTCAACGTTCTTTAGTCCTCCATACTGCAAATATATTTCTCATGTAAGTTGGTGTAGTGCAAGTGTATGTATGTATATATTTATGTGTGTATAGTAAAGATTGAGAGAAAGAGTAGTGTATTTTTTTACTTTTCCAAAACGAGTACCGCTATCGAGGATCCAACCCATGTGACTGAACCAAAAACCCTGAAGAGGGCTATGGACATCATTGTCTGTGTCAGTAAACTGGTGGTGGTAACGGTGTGAGCTCACCCATTCAATTGGACTACCCTGCAAACCCAAAACCTACATTAACATAAAGACAGCTACTATATGTATAAAAAAGATCATACAAATAAATAGCCCAGAAAAATAAAATAAAATGTAACAAAATGAACTAATGTTGCTAGCTCACAATGAGGTTTGACAAATGTACCTGAAGTGAGAGAACCCCGCAATAGGCACAAAAGTACTCAAGCCATTTTGGAAGCCTAAAACTCCTATGAGCAAGATTTCTATGGAAAGACAGAGTGACTCCTAAACCCGTCACAAGATAGAGTGCACAGGCCACCAAAACTGCAGACCAGTTAAAATGAAAGGGTGCAAATAGACAAAGGCAATGCAGAGTCAAAAACACACTTGCTGTGAGTATGTCTAGTAAATTCCATTTCCTACCCCAATATTCTACGCAGGGCGTCATCACAATCTTCACCAAAATCCCCATTATAAAATTGCTGCCTCTGCTTCTTGTATTCTATGGCTTGGCTAGCTTCTATTAATTGTTTCTAAGAGTATAAGGACTTTGAATGAAAGCTAATGGTTTGAGTTCAGAAAAGTTGGCTAGCTATTATATATACACGAGTCAATGCTGAAGCAATTAATAGCACATGCAGTAATGTTTTTGCATAGTATGCTACTATGGTATGTGAAACAAAACGAAGTGCTCTTTGCAGTGTTTACTAATTTTGAAATATATTCAATATAGAATTCTTGTGCTAAATTCTCATTTTTGCTGCTTGTAGTTATTTCACTTTGGTAGTTGGCCGGAATTATGAGAGGAGAAAACACAAAAAGATAAAATTGTCCTCGCACGCATAAACCCACATCACCCTTTTATCTACTAATTTCAAGAAATCAATTTTGTCTTCATTTACAGACATTGTAAGCTAAACAATTTTTAATCATATAAATTCATTAGCCCAAAAATAAATTATATAAATACATTAATAATTATGTCAAACTTTTTTTTTTGGCCACTAATTCAGAAAAAATATAATAATAAACAAAAAGAGATGAATACAAAAAAAAAAAAAAAAAAAAAAAAAAAAAAAAAAAAAAAAAAAAAAAAAAAAAAAGAAGAAGAAATCGGTCCACTTTTTAGTTTTCTTATTGAACATTTGAACACTCTTCTCGGCTTATATCTACGAGTCAATTTACTTGTAAATGACTGCATGTAACTATTACCCAATGATCAGTCATTCACTTAAATAATTATTTGTATATTTTGTTTACATATTACAATGTTAATATAGTTAATACACAACTACATAAAATTAATACAAATAAAATATAATAAATTAAACAGTTACAACCGGTCATGCTAATAATTAACCTAGAGTTATAATGAGTGTTCGCACACCAAATAAGCTAGAAGTATTTAAATGCTCGTTTATAAAGTGAATCAAATTTATTAAATCGTTACTTGAGGGGTTCATTTCTTATTAAAAAATGTGCAACATAATTTGGATCATAAAATCTACGTTCCTTTGGTGGCCGGTTAACGCAAAGTATTGCAGATCGATCCATGAACCGCCTACAGTACCTTAATACTTAACATATATAGTAATTTCCCCAACTACTTGGAGAAATCTAATTAATATGCTACCTGCACGACAGTAACGTACAGCTGAGTAGTAATATCATAAATATTATAATAACTTCTCCATTCGTATCCATGGGCCATGCATGGGTCGAAGTTTTCAACTAACAGAATTGGAAATAATTTTTAGTTTTTATTCCCATTCTTGTGTTTACAAATATATGGAAATCATTCTCATGTTTATTTTTGTGTTTATTAACATCTGACAAATATTCACATTCCTTATTTTTGTGCTTACTAACATATTGATAATCAACAGTGATGTGGAGTCCACATAAAACTAGGAATGTGATTCCTAATATTGGAGGAATATGATTGGAAGAAGGGGAATTGGAATGAAGATTTTCATGTCAAAAATACCCGTCCATTTTTTTCTGAAAATTAAAAAATGTCCTCTACATATAAACAGAATTAATTTTAATTGAAGGCATAAAATTAAAAAAATTTAATAAAACTTTAAAAACTAATTCAATCTTTTTAAAATTGAAAAAAATTAAAAAACTAAATATATATATATATATACTTTTTAAAAATCCTGGTTTAATTAGGAAAAAAAAGTTTGTGTAGGGTTTTAGTAAGTATTTAGTAGACTATAAATATAGTTTTCTTTTGAGAAATTGTGATTATAAGTAAAATTAGTTGTTAGAAAATATAATATTTTTTGCACCAAGGCACATCTTAGTAGGTAAATTGGTTTTGATTCTGATTTTTGATAATTAGTAAGCGCGTTAATGAGAATGTCTGATTCTGATTCTGATTCCTACCTAATTCAATTCTTACTCATTTCGTCATGCTCATTTTTGTTCATTTTCATTTCGATTTTGCTCATATATTCCATTTTCTTCTTATTCCAATTATGCTCGTTCTAATTCATTTTCATTATGAATTCTACTCATTCTGATTGATCCTTGTTCTAATTATAGTGTAATAAATTAACATGCCAAAGTCATAAATTTCTATGCATGCACCATGCGTCGAACATAAATTTCTTGATCTGACAACCAAGAGTTCATCGTCGTCAGATTTATGCTGGAGAAGTCTTCAACTTGACAACTACGCTAATAAAGTTGATCCAAAAGTCAAGATCTAAATGCCCGTTGGGACATAACTTTTGTACATAGCTTGTTGATCAGCTACTAGCTACACTACATTGTTATGATAACCTTGGAATAGAAGCTGGCAAATTAAATAGATACATTAATACTTACAGCCCTGTCAGGGTATGGGTACTTACAAATTTATAATTGACTTTTGCTACACTAGGCCTTATTTAGGCAGCTGCCCAACTGTCAGGGATGGAGAAGCAATAAAGCCCACTTGGATGGTCGGCCCTTACTCCCTCTTTCTCTGAAAATATACTATGATATTGAAGATTTTATTTTAAAAACTAAACAAATATACTATGACACTTTTGGACTTCATGCCCATAAAAAATGCTTACACATGTCAAGTAAAGCTAGGATCTAAGATTCTCACCTTGTTAAGTAAAGCTTATCCACATCTCCTCCTCAATCACCACCGCAAAGTCTCCACATAGGATCTTCTTAGTCCCCTTAAGCACATTTTTCAATCAATCAAACTAATCCAAGAAGGAACCATATTATAATGGGAAAAATTTACAGATAAGACACATACTTTGATGATTGTTTTATTTCAGGATATTAATTTTGATTCATGTTAATGAAGAACACATACTTTTATTTTATGTCAATTAAGAACCCTGTTTTATCTCAACTTTGGCCTAACATTGGACCCATCGAAACTCCACCAAATTTAGCAAACTTATATTTGGTTTAAAGCTATGCATCTCATCTTTACAACCATATAAAGATCACTCAAATCGGACATCTATAACTCTAGATAGTTGGCCCAAAAGTAAGGTACTCGAAACTGTCTAATCAGAACTCTGGGAAAAAATTTGAAAAATCGGACAATTTCGGATACTCTACTTTAGGGCCGATTATTTGAACTTGTAGAGATCCGATTTGGATGATCTTTATATGGTTGTAAAGAGGAAATGCATATCTTTAAACCCAGTATAATTTTTCTGAATTTGGTGTAGTTTTGATGGGTCCAACGTCGGGCCAAAGTTTAGATAGAAACTGAAAAAAAATATGATCCTTAATTGACACAAAATGAAAGTCTGTGTCCTTCATTAACACAAAGCAAAATTAATATCCTGAAATGAAACAACCATCAAAGTATGTGTCCTGTTTGTAAATTTTTCCCTTTGTTGAACCATATCAACGGGAAGGACTAAGGAAAGTTTGTCCTTATTCCATTGACAGTTAGTGATAAAAGGATTAAGAGACAAACCAATAGAATTTTATTGTGTGTCGGGAAGAAGATTATCAAGCGATAAGGAAAAGCCCAATTAAAAATCCAAAAACTAATAGCTTTACCGTTATCAACCACCTAATACAAACCTCTAAGGGCATGTTTACTAAACTGGAATTGAAATGAGCATTAATCTGAATGAGCATGAATCAGAATGAGTATAAATCAAAATAAGCAAGAATTCAAATGAGTAGGAATTAGAATGAGCATGAATCGTAACCAATTCTCATTAACGTGTTTACTAACTATCAAGAATCGAAATGAAAATAAAACTGATTTTCATAAACGTATTTACTAATTGACAAGAATCGGAATCAAAAACAGTTTAATAACTAAAATGCCCTCATTCAAGATTAATTATATTTATGTCAACTATTAAATAATCACAATTTTTTAAATGAAAGCAAAATTCATTTTACTATAAACAAATTGTACCTCAATATATTGAAAAAATTAATTTGTAAACTTTTAATTATAACTGATAATATTTTGAAAATATTCATGTGGTGTAAAAAGAAAAAATAGATATCTCATTCCGATGTTTACGAACATTTGGGAATCATTCTCATTCTCATTCCCATTCCTGTGTTTATTTAATATATGTGAATCATTCTCATTCACATTCTTGTGTTTACTAACATATGAAGGAATGAGAATGAATGTGAGGCTCACATGAAATTAGGAATGAGATTCCTAATTTTGGAGGAATTGAATTCCTTAGGGGGGTCCGAATTGGGAGAGGGACAATCATAATGGAAATTTTATGTCCAAAATACCCTCACAAATTTTTTGATAGTAAAAAAAGAAGGAAATATTCCCTAAAGCCAACTAGGAGATTCGTGAATTAATGACTCAGGGCTATTTCAATTAATGGGCATGATTATTAGTAAAAACATTAATAGGCTATCCCTAAAGCTTACATTTGTTGTTATGATTACATTAGAATAATGTGTCCCTAGATCTCTACGAGATGAAACATGATGAGCCATGGGAGAGCATTTAAGACTCATGTTATTTGAATCCCAGATTTCCTTAATGTTCCTAGTCGAGAGAATGTTAATTGGGGTGTTAACATTCCAACCTAGAAGAAGACTAGCACATACTAATGCTTTTCTCATTAGAGGAGTTGACAAGTCTCGAGCCACTGTGAAGAGTCACTGGAGCAGACATGTGGTTGCATGCTAGTAGACACGTACACTGAATAGACCAACAGAGAGAACTTTCACGGAGTGTTTATGACGTGTCAAACAAGCTCCTCTAGGGTTATGATAAGTATGAAATAGTCCTTAGCTAGACCTGAGGCACCATCGATGCCTTGTGTGTGGCATCAATGTACTTTGATTGCATAAAATGGACCAACGCAATTAATTAAGCACGATTTATGTACGTATGTTGGGTATAGTGGCACACACATGAAGGCATATGAGTCCACGACATGAAATCTCTCAGCTTCCATAAATGAAGGAAATGTCCAAGGGAGTGTTGACTTGTAAAGTCTTTGGCCAAAGCATTAGAATTGTGAATATTGATTATACGTTATGCAATGAGATTGACACTCACACCATGCCCACAGATATAGTCATATGGACATGAATGAGAGAAGGACGGAATCATACCGATCGTACTCATAATCAAATAGGTTCTCACACCGCCATTCGTCTTAGTTTGGGCAGCCATGATGCATAGCTAAGTGCCAATCATGAGCTTATGGAGCCCAAAGAATTAATACAAGGTTTTATTAATTCTAATTATTGGGAAAAGTTAAAAGGGTTTAACTTGGTTTAAATTCCATAGCCAAATTAAGAGGAACCCATGGGGTCTCACACCTATAGATGAATGATGGAAATGACACATGTGGAATGAGAAAATAAATTGGAGAGAATTTATTCTAGAGAACAACTATTTAAATTAGTGATCAATGTATGAGAATTAATAGGATTAATTTCTCATAAGGTATAATGTGTAACATATACACTTTGACTAGTCAAAGACATGGGGTCACAAACATAATTTTAAATAGTTAGTGGGTTAAAAGAGAAAATGACAAAAGGACAAAAGTTCCAATGAACAAGGATGAGTCACTTTAATCTAATGGTCATGAGAAAAGATGGAAATTGATAAAAGAGAGCTTTGAGGGTTCAAACCCTAATTCTCTCCATGCTTGTTGCACCCCTCTCACAATCCTTTCTATCTCATTTTTTTCTCTCTTTTCTTCTCTACCTACTTCATAGTGATCAAAGAGAAATTTAGCAACTCTTTTCTATACCCATTCTATCAGGCCCTAAACTAGGGCCCAGGCAGAGGCACCCGTCCCAAGAATCTTAGAATACAATACCACGCCTTAGCATATGAGTTAAGCCTTTTATTGATGGAAAATGGGTTGGATCGGAGAATAAAGTACACAACGAATATCATAAATACATGCTTCAAAATATAATTAGAATAAGCCAACCCAGTAGGGTACTTAGAGTTATACAAAAATAACCCTTAGCACAACATGTCATCAGTAAAGATCATGTTTGTGTAACAAAAACCCAAAACGGGATACCAACCGAATACTAGAAAGATGTTCCATGTAATTACAAATTGGATAAAAAGATAGGTACTAAAACGGGTAGAAAACCCAACAAAACAACACGTTTCAACATGAGGAAGACCTGAGAATGCCCAGCAAGATATATGAGTGCATCGCCCAACCGATTAATCAAGATCGTCAATCGGAACGTTATCTGCGATCACAAACAAAGAACAAAACAAACAACGTAGAAACACCACATACGATCATAGCTTCCTCTCGGGGAACCCTAGTTGAGTTTGAAAATAGTAAGTTAAATACTTAATAAATATAACAAATGATAAAACAGTTCAAAAAGATTCACCAACAATCCAATATTAAAGTTTAATCATTGAAATCCATGAAACCTTTGATAATGAGCATGCAACTTCTTTAAAAGGTTTATGGGATCCCAAAGTATCATTATCTGATAATTAATCACTAACGGCCAACTACACTTACTACATTCATACTCGGTAATGTAGCAAGAGTGAAAGTTTAATTTAGGTGATCTATTCACTCAATTAACTTGATTAATTTCACTTTTAGTGATCGGACCCCAATTTTTGGTTTATGTGATCACTCACGAACTAGTCAACCAAACACAACTCAGACGGTCCAGTAACAAAAAATATGAAACTCCACATTGACTTCTAAAAAACCAAAAGTCACTTCAGTAAACAACACAAATCAAACACATCAAGGATCAAGTGACATCCTATACACTCAGAGGATCCATCACAGTAAGCATCCCAGTGTTATCCACAACTACAGTGGTGTGTGATTAGCTAGACAATTAAATAAGGCATATATCAATTTCCAACATATAGCTACAGTACCGATTTGTGTTTAGATGTTGAGTGAATCAGTAATCATAACAACACAAACAAGGAAGACAAATGCACACAAGATGTTCACCCAGAAAAACCACAAAAGGTAAAAACTGGGGGTCTATCCAGCTGACCAGGCAATCCACTAAAACAGAAGTTCAATACAAAAGAGAGCACTCAGCACACAAGCTCAATCACTAAGTCCTAGACTAGGTGGCAGCTTTCTTACCCTTTTGTGCAACTTCCATACGCAAGGCAGATGGTCATTCATGTAGAAGGCAGCTCCACTCCAAGCTCATCAACCCATGGCACCAATCCGCACCAAGCTCAGTGGTTTCATCAATGCATGAACATGATATGCAAATGTAGGATTCACAAACAAAGATCAACCTTCTCAAGCTATCGGCATGAAAAGATTGATGTTGAATCCTTCAACTTAAATCTAAAATGAATGTGTTTGAAGAATGTATGAAAACATTTAAGCACTCAAACCCATATAGAATCTTAGATTAAGCAAAAACAAGTTCAGAAAATCTCTTTTTGATTTTTCAAGAATTAAAGACCATTTTCTGAAAATCTTGAAGATGAGCACTTCACATAGAAAATACCCAGACGTTAAACACCCAAGAATGCACACTCAAAAATTGCTCATCTACGCACTAAAAAGATCTGAACAGCCAGCCCACTTATGCCCGTACACACCCACGCAAAAGTCATGTTCGCCCAAGCCACGTGGAAGGCAATCAATGGCTGTCCACAAGAGACGGATGAGGGGCATATTCATTATGTCCTAGAGGGGTATCCTAGTATTACTAAGGATAGGAATAAGGAGCTGTAAAAAGGAATTTTTACTTTAAAAATCAGAAATGAGGAAGATGATGAATAGTGCTGATGTGTGAAGGTGTGTGCGTGAATGGGAAAGATGCAATCAGATCTGATTGCTACAGTAGGGAAACCAAGCCATGTGCAATGCACATGCATGTCTAGTACTAAACAAATCATGGGCTTTCAAGAAATGGGCTTAAAAAGCAGAGACCCGAAATGGACCCACTGTAGCGACTGTGACTTAAATAACAGTCACTGTACGTGAAAAACAGTGTTCTTTATGATCAGTGAATGACTAGTCAAATAGACAAAAATCTGTTAATTTCATGAAATGAATGAAGTGCAGTATACCTTGTGTCTTTGTTCATTCTTGACTTTTTCAATGCAGCAGAACTTGTCCTAAATCTAGCCTAGAGCTTGTGAGTGATTAAATACAAATTAATACAATTGTTTTGACAAGGAACATAGCCAATCATAACAAATCCTAGAAACTAACAAAGAGTATCATTTACCATGGTAGTACTCCTTAAGCTAGCCTTCCAAAAGGACAAATCGACTACCTCGTCCGTACGTACTCCTTCTGAAAGTTTAGGGGATCGAAACCCAAGGTCATCGTTTTTTGTGACCCTTTACTCTTAGATCATCATGAACAACAAAATCACACAACATTGCATACAAAAACAATACAGAGTTCACAAGCAACATATTTAGTATCATACATACATGCATAAAAACAGTCCCAATAGTCAAGGTGTGAGAATCCCCTTACCTGGTGTCCAAGCTTAAGCTTTATGCACTTCCACAGCACCAATGTCCTTACATCCTCCTCTGGGAAACTGGAAATCCAAATCCGACATAATACCGACTTTAGTAAATGGTAAAATCGACAGAGTTTCGGCATGACCTTTCCTTTCGGTCATGTCTTCCAAGAAAATCTCATAAACTTGTCTACTAAGACTAAGTCTCTATATTTTAGGGACTTAGGGTTTTTACTTAAAGTCCGATTTTATTTATAAGTCTAGAAGTTAACCAATTAAAATCCAACAACATGACCAGGTCAGTACGGGGGAGATTGGGGGATCAATCCCAATATCCATAAGCCGGCAGAGCAACAGTAGCCGATACTGATCTTGACATCACGTGTTCAGTTACTTTAATAGGGTGGCCTCAATCCATTATTATATTGATTAATTTACGAGTAACTAGTCATGCAAGCAAAGTAATTTAATCCAACTTTAAACTTTATTTGCATGCTTCTTAGTAAAACTAATTCCTTTTAGTAATAGCAATTATATAATCCAATTTGATTTACATAATTAATTGATTATAATTAATCTCACTTTAATCAACTAATTATGTAGTTAAATCTAATTTAAACATGATTAATTAATTCAATAAATCCAACTTAACTAATTAATCATGCATAATTAAATACAACTTCTAGACATGATTAATTAATTCAATAAAACCAACTTTAACTAATTAATCCTGCATAAAAACCTTAGAGAGAAAGTAGAGATTTAAATACCTGGTTGCAGACCTTCTTGGCTTAATCTTCACAAATAGAATTGTTAAAACAAAAATTAAAGTCTAATAAGTAATTAACCTCGAAATAAATTAATTTAACCGAGCTCAAGAGTCTTACCCAAAGACCTTACCAGGGCAAGCAGAAAATTTGGCAGAATTTCCCCACAATTTGCCAAAATTATTTGCTTGAAATATTTATAGGTGCAAAATTCTTAAGGGCACTCAAGAAAATATCTCAAACAAATATTTCTAACTAAAGAGACTCCCAACAAGTAAACTTTGGAAAAGTCACAAAGTTTTGGTGTGAGGAGTAAGGAGGGGTGAGGTCCTATTTATAGGCTTATGGGGGTGAGAGGTTTCCTTGTTTCTTTCATTGTGGGACAAGTTCCCACTCAAAAATCAGCCAAAACAAGGAAAAAGGAGCTGAAAATTGGAACCGGGTCAAAAAACCCATGGGGTGGTGCGCTAGTCACAATTCTCTGAGAGAAAACGGGCGGGCGACTCGGCTTGGCAAAACCGGTCGTGCCTCTTTTTTTTTTTTTTTTTTTTTTTCTTTTCCGGTTCTTGAATGGACGGCCGAGATTAGAAGATTTAATAAAGGTGGAAAGCTCAGATTAAATCCGGCATGAGGGATCCAGTGTGATGTAGCTCATGCTGCTTTCGTGCAGCTGCTCGCTAAGCGCCTTGTCAACGCGTCCAACCAACCGGCGCGCACCACGTGGCGCTGGTAGGCCTAGTCAGCGCCCACATGTTTTTTTTTTTTTTTCAATTTTTTTTCATTTTCTCCAACTTCAAAAATTCATCAAAAATACATCCGAGCTCCAAAAAGTCTCCTAAAAAATCGTACAGACTCGTGAGGCTGAGTACTAATTTCCTATGGCCTCAAAACATTATTTTGATTTCAAGAATTTTTATGAAAAATCAAATAATAATTTTGAAACAATTATCCAACTTTGAAAATTCGTAATTCCTTCATCCGAACTTTGATTTCGATGAACCAAGCGTTGTTATTTTCAAAAAAATGAGCTCTACGTCACCAAGGTCTAACCATAGTCACTTGGACTTCAGATTAATTAGTCAACTCTAGGAATAAGACCAATTTATAATTAAACAAACCAAAAATTAAAATACGGTAAAAACTAGGGTCTTACACATTCCTCTCATCATCTCATCTAGTGTGTTACCTCTAGAGAGTTCATAGTTTTGAACTTTGGTGTGGTGATCAACTTAAGTTGGCAAAGGAGAGGCTTTGGTGGTTCACTTGGCAAGGGCTCAATCTAGAGAAAGAGGTATAATTTCTATATCTATCTTGTTTCAAGTTTTTCATTATCATGTTTACTTATAACTGTTGATGCAAATTTCTGTAAGATAGATGCAACAACTTAGAAGTGCTGATCTGGTTGATCAGAAGCCTTGCTGGATGATGACGTAGATGTTGAACCGAGATCTTCCTGTAGACGAACACAAGATCAAAGGAGATGGACCAGTGTGGTACCAGCCAAACACGCTCCGATGATGAAGTCAGTGATGTGTATTTGGGGGTGTTTGTGTAAGAACAAGGAAGAACAGGTGATGAACTTGGGAGAATGGGGAAGAACAAGGTAGAAGTTCTGAGTTTATTCTTAGCAAGTTGGGTATGCCTTTGGTAAGCTTTTTGTGAGTGAAAATTGGTGTAAGTGTTTGCTTTGGTGATAGATAGATAGATGAATTTGTGCATATGAGTTGGTTTTATATAGACAAAGGAAGTTGTGAGGAGTAAGTTACCTGCATGTGGATAAATGGTTGAGAAAGATCCACGCATTCAGTCATGAACAGTGGCATGCACAGCTACCCACCTCCTTTGCATTCAATGCTGCATTGAATGCAAGGATGGAAGATCAGGTGGAATGCCCTAATAGTCATGAATGTGAGCTGGGAAGTCTTATCTGTCAGAAGATCCTGTCAGGTGCACTTGAGTATGGCGATTCGTCCCAACGTGATCTTCCTTAGAACGGCGGCGGGAAGCCGAGTCGACCCGAACACATGTCTTCATGTGTAGACATGAAGCCCATATGTGATCGGATCGGACTTGGACAATCGAACCGAGCCGATCCGGTAGGTAGTGATCCCTTCAAGGCATGGCTGTCTGTGACCAGAGTTTGAAAAGATGTTCGCCCATGGCCGAGCTGAACCGAACTGGGATGACCGAGGAAAGATGAACACTCAATCCTTTGGAAGATCCTCAGATCGGGTCGGACCGGGTGCGAGGGATTCGTCATGATGAGCCGATCCGAGCTGGCAGGGAAGGTGCCAAGCTGTATGATGATGTGGAGGTCCAAGTTTGACCATTGAAAAGTCAAACTCCGAAGTTGGATCTGACTAGCCACGTGTCGAACCATGATTGGTTGTTGGATCGGTGTGGGTTTATCCACAAACAATAACATCCCATATGATCTTGGATGTTAAAGCTAGGATTTATATTAGTCTTCCGTTGCCATGTTCTAAATTTTGTTTAGAATTGCATGCTAGTATCCTTGTTACTTTTCAATTGGTATTATAGCTTGTTATGGGTTTTGTAAATGTAAAAATCATATTATTGTATCCTATGCATGCTTGGATTGTTGTTTGAGAAAATGGGTAGTTGAAAAATTTAGTTTTTCCCACTAGGGGTGTTCGGCCATGGAGGGAAGTTGACTCAAAGTTTGTACTTTTGAGCATCTCCTCTATTTTTCATCAAGCATCAATTTTTTTATGTAAAATGTGATGGGTCAAACCGATGATGACAAAAGGTAGCACCTTTATGATGTGTTGATCTCATTTTTTTATAAGTGAATGTATAGCTCATTATATGCACACAAGGTGTTTGATGAAATGACCATGCGGATGCCATCATAGGAAATTTAATTTCTATTGATGGGTATTCTTGGAATAAATTTGAATGATAGAAAAATGAAAGACAAAGATGAGAAATGGGTAAAGGGTGAACCAACACCATGAGAAGCACCATGGGTGCGTGGGCCATTGTGGTGGTTTCGCCACCCCTCCCAACTGGCCACCCATGGTGGCTAATCCGTCACTATTTTTGTGTTGATTTGGGCTTAAGTTAATTCTTTTTGTTGATTACTTAAGGCCCAATTGGACCCTCACTTAAAAATCTTTTTTTTTTTTTTTTTTTGGCTTAGTGACCTTAGGCCCAATTCTCAATTTCAAGTACATCACTTTAGTCCATGTTTATTTTGATGGGCTAGTAGACCCATTTTGCAATCAAACATGTGTAGGAACATAAAATGATGGCACTTTGTTATTTTCAATTATTGTTGATTATAACATGAATGGTTATGGACACTTTGAGAGATTGGCCGAATTTTATAGTTGAGAATTAACTTATTGGGATGTAAATTTAAACAGGTCTTGTTTTAACGACCTGACCTCAAGTTTATTTTGGGATTTAAATTTAAATTTTTTAATTTTGAGAATTTATTTAAGTTTTGTGCGGGAGTTCTAGAGTTTTAGAGGGGCGAATTAAAAATGAAACTTGAGCAATAAATTCGAGACGGTTAAATGGAACTTGAGTTTCCTAATGCGTAGGCGAAAATGGGTTTTTTTTTTTAATCGGACTTTTATGGACGGAAGTATGGAGGTCATTCTAGAAGGGGGCATTTTGGTCAACAAAAGGGTCAAAGAATAGAACAATTTATAAATTATGCAAATGATCTTTGGTGGAAATAAATAAGAAGAAACCTTAGTGAATAATGCATATGCCCTATTAATGTGTAATACACATTAATTGAAATATCCCTCGAGTCACTTCAACCAGACACCTTTGGTTAACCAATTATTATTGGTTTTAGGGCATATTTCCAACAATCTCCCACTTGCACTAAAACCAATTGGTTATACAAATACCTATGTATTTGTATCTAACCTTTGATGCCCTTTGTTTATGCAAGTGTCAAGGCTTAGGCAAAGGGAAACACCAGGTTTATCCATTTACATATATATATATATATGAGATGAGAGAAAAATACATTTTTCTCTAATGTACATATAATTCTTTGTTCGGATCTTCATGAGACCAATTTAGTTATGAAGCTTGAGCTATTGCCACGTGACTAGTATCGCTATACTGAGCTCATGTATACTAGAAGTCATTGAAGTTTACCTTGTAAACTTAATCCAAACTACTGTTGCTCAACCAACATTTCATTTGGTCAAAATGATCTTTTGAACTCTTTCAAAAATCATTAGCTCATCTAGTTTTCCTATTTGAAAACTTTCCCAAGTTTTGACTCTAGTCAAAATGGTATTATCATATACCATAATGATTCCCTTATTCAACAAGATAAGGAATACTTTGGTCTTTAGATATTGTGGACGCATATAAATTCAAAACAAATGTATCAAGTAGATTATCAAGAACTGTCTATTTTTATAAATCTCAAACAAGAATTAAGATAATTTATAACTGGATCGAAGAATGTCACTATTTTTACTGCAAGTGTTAGATTTATAAGTTATTGCTTCTTAGAGCACCATGAGATCAAATTGGGACGCAAGTAAAAAAGACAACCAATGGTGGATCGTCTAGTGTCCAGACAACCCGCCCAATCAGTGTCTGAATAGGCTTGAACTTGTAACGGCTTGGAACGAAAATGAAAATATATGCCAAAATCAAAGGTGCCTTTAAGGTATCGAAGAATTCTTTTGATTGCTACTATGTGTGTATCACGAGGAGAACTCATGAACTGAGCCACAAGATGAACCACATAGGCTATGTCAGGGCGAGTAAGGGTTAGATATCGAAGACAACCCACCAACTGTCTATACTCAAAGGGATCTGAGAAGGGAACACCATCTGTAGCCGAAAGAGTCTTCTTGGAGGCCAATAAAGTAGAACACGACCTACTCTCGAGCATGGAATTTTTTTTTTTTTTTTGATAATAGTCGGGGCCAAAGGCCTAAGAACAACAAAAAGGAACTACAAGAAGGCCCTTCGCCTATACATACCCTGAATATCCTCAGCTAGGACACAACCTAGGCAAGGAGGAGGGAAGAAATAAGAGTATAACCTAACTCAGCTTTAATGCCTAAATTAGCCATTAGATCAGCATCACCATGAAACTCTTCTTTAGTAAGTCAAGAGTATACTTTGTTTATGAAAGATTAATTGATGCCTTGAGGAATAGGAGACACTTCAAACCTGAGAAAATAACTCAGTGGCCCCAAATCATTAATATCAAAGGCACATCCTAATGAGCTAATGAAAGACTGAAGCAAGGAAGCATGGCTGCCAGTAAGTATTATATCATTGACATAAAGGAGGAAAGTGTGACCACCCTGGCATAAGATAAAAAGGGATCGAGGAGTCGGCCTTACTTTGCCAAAAACCATAGTGAAGAAGAAAATAGCTCAGCCTTGTAAACCATGCTCTATGGGGCTTGTTTGAGGCCATAAAGTGTGTTTTGAGGACGACATACATTATGCGGACAAAGTGGATCAATGAAGCTTGGTGGTTGAGACATGTGAAACTCCTCATCAAGAATGCCATGAAGGAAGGCATTCTTGACGTCAAGTCGACGAATAGGCCAACCCCAAGAAGTAGCAAGACTGAGCACGGTACAAATGGTAGTGGGCTTAACGACTGGGCTAAATGTTTCATCATAGTCAATGCCGCTTGCTGATGGACCTGTTTGACTTGCACTTATTCTGAAAGAACCACTTGCACCAAACTTTGTTTTGAGATGAAGATGGAGGAACCAAAGTCCATGTGCGGTTCTTGAGTAGAGCATTAAACTTCTTAGTCATGCCATCAAGCCATTTCAGAACCTTTACAGGCTGACAAAAACAAGTAGGTTCAACAGGAGAGGTTAGAGAAGCTGTATAAACTTGTGGAATAGGGTACCGGATTGTGCCATCTGTGCGAACAAGTGGCTTAGTGACACTGGCTTGTAATCTAGTCACCATGGTGCGGGAATCGAATGGAGGGGGCGGTGGTGGTGGTGGAGGAGTAGCCACAACAGGTGGAGGAGAAGGTGGTGGCGGTGGAGGCTCATTTACAGTAGCTAGTTTTGGTGGAGAAGGTTGCAAAAATTCTTGGTGTGGAAGGTTAGGTGGCGGCTCTGAGTGCAGAGGAGTGATATTAAGCTCTACCAAGGGAGAAGAAGAATGAGGCTAGTTATGTACAAAGGGAAAGCTTGCTTCATTAAATACTACATGGCGTGAAATGTAGACTCGTTGGGTAACCGGATCAAGGCATCTGTAACCCTTGTGCTGCAAATTGTAAACCAAAAATACACACTCCACATTATGAGACATCAATTTGTTAGTAACATAATTCCCAATATGAAGGAAACATGCACAACCAAATGTTCGAATTAAGATTAGAGTAATTGGGAGTAGACTTATATCATAAAGAAAAAGGACAGGCCCAATTTAATGTAGCAGAGGGAAGTAAATTAATTAAAGGGAAAATTCGAGCAAAAGGATGTGACATTAACACCCATTTGCAATTGAGAATTGATCTGACTATTATTTCATACATTTTTATACTCTTGTTCTTGGATTTTTGTTATGTTTTTAGGTGAATTTAGTTCGTTTTAACTTAGTTTTGTATTTTTATAGTTTTGAAGAGCAAAGAAGAGAAAACAAAGCAAAAAAGACACTTTTGGAGCATAAATTCTTGTGCAGATCAGCCAGCTTGCCGAAATACACTGCACCTCCTCGGAGCAAACCAGATATCGAACCTTATACCGTTAGAAAGATACGGATGTTAGCTTTCTAAAAAATTTTACGGTTCATGATTTTCATTTTTCTATGAGGAGTTATGGCTATTTGAGTGAAGATGGTTCAGGTAGGAGGTTTTGTGCGAAAATGCAGAGTAATTCCTTTCAGATTTCTTTCTTGGAGCCCAATTGATGTTACGTGTATTTGGGAAGTATCTAGAAGGATCCAAGTTTATTTTTTAAGGTCTGACCCTATTTTTTTTGTGATTTTGGATGCCAACTCATAAATGACAACTCATCAAAAGAATAAACCCAATCAAACAAGAAAAGTCTTTACCAAATAACAAAAGGTTTTGTTTCTTATTTAAAAGGAGGAGATCATCATCTTAGGACAGTCTTTGGTGGTGAGAGAAGAGAAGAAGTGGCTGCCATCATCGGTTTCTTTCATCTATCGTCGTAGTTTATAAGTTTTTAATGCTTTATAGATTTTTAATTATGTTTTCTTTGAACATGAGTAGCTAAACTCTTTTTCTAGGGATAGGATGATGTCCTAGCATGAATGTTTATGATTTTAAATATATATTAAATGGATTTCTAGTTTCTTTAGATGAATGGTTAACCACTGTTCTAATTGTTGCTATTTGTTAAGTTCTTTGACTGCACACCTTAGAGCTTAATTTGCATCTAGTAAATTTGAAGTCGAATTTGAGGTTGAGAAGCAATATAATTTGAATTAGCTTCTTGTGGTTGAGTGTGGTAAATTACATTGTTGCTCGAGAGAGAATAATGATTTGCTTGGTTATCTTGTTTTCTAGAACATAATGAATCCTACTTGTTAAATTTGTGCTTGAGAAGGATAAATTGCATGTTAAGGTATATGACCTTTGCCTGAGAAGGAAAGAATCATGCACTTAAGGAAAACTATGGTCTAAGTGTCTGAGAGGAATTTAGATACGAGAAGTATCATCTAAAGTATCAAAGGAATTTTTTGAATGTATTAAAACCTAAATTGGATTGCTTGTGGTTGATTATGAATCCCTAGTTCTTCCAATTGATTGTTAAACAATAATCTTCTATTTTCATTAATTTACTTATTGTTCTTGATCCTTGTTTTTAATTGTTGCGTTTTCGTTTTTAAATTACTCTTATCACAATAATCTTCCACTACAAGAAAACCATATTTGGGCGGGGAAACTTTGGGCGATGAACAATAAAATTTGTCGCCTAATCTCATACAGGTTTGGGCGACGAACACGTCCGTCGCCCAAAGTGATTTTGGGCGACGAATACTATGTTCCTCGCCTAAATACACTTTGGGCGACGACATCATTTCGTCGCCTAAACTCAAGCGCCAAAATGGTGGTTGACAAAGAAATTGGGCGAGGAATATGTATGTTCGTCACCCAAAGTTACTTTGGGAGACGAACATGTATATTGCTCGCCCAAAGTACCTTTGGGCGATGAAATGTGTTGTCGCCCAAAGTATCTTTAACTTTGGCCGACAAACATGCATATTCCTCGCCCAAAGTACTTTGGGCGAGGACTATGTTTCGTCACCCAAAATGGTTTTGAGCGAGGAATTTGTATGTTCCTCGCCCAAAGTCTCACTCTTTTTTTTTTGTACAATTATATGTAGGTTATTCATACAATGTGATCGTGTTTCCAACGATCCGAACCGTTCAATTTTTAATTCCTCATTGAAAGATCAGCATTGCAAAAAATTAGGTCAATTTGAGATGTAAAAGTTACGTAATGGTGCTCGAATGTATGAACGATCAAGAATTTGCTAATACTAATCGATCGAGTAGATGAATTCCGATTTGGCCGATTTTTTGTCAGGATGATCTTTGAGTATAAACGAATAAAATGAACGGCTCCGATCATTGAAATTACATTGTAGTCTTCACAATTGTTGAATCAACAAAGTTTCAATGAAAAAACTATAGAATTATACTCTTCAAGTGTATTTGTTTGTAGAAGATCACTTTTCTATTGTGTTTTTAACGATCCGAACCGATCATTTCTTAGTGCCCCACTCAAAGATCATTCATGCAAAAAATTATTTCAATTGGAGATGTAAAAGTTAGGTTTAGCGTTTATGGTGTCTGAACGATCATGATTCTTATAATAATAATCGAACGGGTAGATGAACTCCGATTGAACTGATTTTTTGCAGGGTTGATCTTTGAGTATGAACGTATATGATGAATGGCTCTGATCATGATAATCACGTTGTGGTCTTCACAATTATTGAAGCTACAAGGTTTTAACGAAAGAGTTAATAAAATTTTATTCTTCAAGTGTAAAAACCGTTCATTTATATCTACAACCTCATATGTCAATTGTGTTTTCAATGATCCGAACCGTTCCTTTATTAGTTTTTCACTCAAAGATTATTCTTGCGGAAAATTAAGTCAATTGGAGATGTAGAAGTTTGGTATCGGAGCTCGAATGTAGGAATGATCGTTTTGTAATAATGATTTGGGCGAGAACTTAACATTTTGTCACCCAAAGTGACTTTGGGCGATGAATTTAAAGTTTCCTCGCCCAAGGCCACTTTGAGTGACGAAATTTTAAGTTCCTCGCCCAAAGTTCCAATACTTTTTTGTTTACAATTTTATGTATGTAATAGCATAAGATTTGATTATATTTCCAAAGATCCGAACCATTCATTTTTAAATTCCCCACTCAAGGATCATCCCTGCAAAAAATTAGCTTAATCAGAGATGTAGAAGTTAGGTAACGGTGCTTTAACTTATGAACGATCGTGAATTTTCTAATACTAATCGAAGGAGGAGATGAATTCCGATTTGGCCGATTTTTTGCAGGGATGATCTTCCAGTATAAATGAATAAAATGAACGGTTTCGATCGTTGAAATCACATTGTAGTCTTCACAAATTGTTGAATCACTAAAGTTTCAACAAGAAAGTTAATAGAATTATACTCTTCAAATGTATTTATATGTAGAAGCTCAGATTTCTATTATGTTTTTAACGATCCAAACCGATCATTGGCTAGTCCCCCACTCAAAGATCATCCATACAAAAAATTATCTCAATTGGAGAAGTAGAAGTTAGGTTTAGCATTTAGTGTGTATGAAGAATCATGGTTTTTATAATGATAATCGAACGGCTAGATGAACTTTGATTGAGCCGATTTTTTGCAAGGATGATTTTTGAGTATCAACATAGATGATGAACGACTGTGATTGTTGTAATCACGTTATGGTCTTCACAATTATTGAATCGACAAGGTTTGAACGAAATAGTTAATAGAATTTTATTATTTAAGTGTAAAATCCATTCATTTATATGTAGAACCTTATATCTCAATTGTGTTTTTAATGATCAGAACCGTTCATTTATTAGTTTCCCACTCAAAGATCATTCCTCCAAAAAATTAGGTCAATTGGAGATGTAGAAGTTTGGTATCGGAGCTCGAACATATGAACAACCATGGTATACATAAAATTGTGTTTAGGCGACGAAATATACCTTTGGGCGACGAATAGTTTGTCGCCTAAAGTCTAAAATTTTGGCAGGATGAAACGGCGCCCTAAAGTCAACGACTTTGGGCGACGAACATGATTCTGTCACCCAAAGTTACTTTGGGCGACGAAATCATGTATTCCTCGCCTAAAGGTACTTTGGGCGACAGAATCATGTTCGTCGTCCAAAGTCTTTCAATTTGTATACTCACATTCCTGGGTTTCACTGTCACTCATCTCTCTCAACTCTCTCAACTCTCGCTCCTCCCTCCTCTCGGCGGCGCGCTTGTGGATACACCTCATTCCTCCCTCATCCCGAAAACCCACCCCCTCCTCCTCCCTCCCTCCTCCTTCCCCCCACCGNAGTGGTTTGGTTGTGAAATCTAAATTTAGATTGAGGTTGGGCTAATATTTGACAATGATTTTTTTTTTGGTGCAGGAAAGATAGTGTTGCATTTTTTGTGAAGGATAATTGCATTTTTGGTGAGGTGTGTGTTTAATCTATCTTTTAGTTAAGTTTTTGTATGATTTAATACTTAATGTTTCATATATAATTGTATTAAACTTTTTTAGTGAATTAGTTTGTATGTTAAAATTAATTATAAAATTGATTAGTTAGTTTGTATGTTCTTAAATGCTAAAATTTAATAGTTTGTTTGTATGCTTATATGTATATTGTTAGATTAATTATAGTTTAGTTTGTATGTTACATTTAATTTAGTTGTAATTGCAAAATTCCCGATGACGTAGTCCAGCATTCCTCGAGTACTGGGTTAGGTCATGTAGCACGAAGCGCCTGTGCAAAGTTATCAGTCGATAACTTTGTACATTCAACTAGTCGTGCGAAGTTATCAGTGGATAACTTTGTACACTAAACTTAAATTCACCTTAGACCTGTTCGAGAGTCTGTTGGATGCGCACATGGACGTTGGGCGTGACTGCGCTCAAATATGATTCTTGAATTGTCCAAATTACCCATGGACAGTTTGGGAGTGCACAATTATGTGTTGTGGTTAGCGGTTCATGTGACGTGGTTTTGATCTGAGAAAATATCGGCAACATCTCCCTATGTGTTCTTCGAGTGCATACTAAATATTTGTTTTAAATATCTACGTCGTGCACTTGGAGAACCATAGAGAGATGCTGCCGAAATTTTCTCAGATCGAAACTACATCGTGCGAGCCAACAACCACGATACATATGTGCATTCTCGAATGGGATAGGGCCCTTACCAGAGGCATAAGGAGACGAAGAAGGGTGACGAATCTTTTTCTAATTATCGTGTAATATGGAAACAGGCATCATGGACCGACAGTGGATATGTAATACGAATCGTGTTAGTGATGAATATTTGTATGGGATCGAGTCCTTTATCCAAGTTGCACAGGAACATGTCAATGCTCAGAATAATATAAAGTGTCTGTACTGGAATTGTAACAACACTTTATGGAAGACAGTGCGTGAAGTCAGAATTCATTTAGTGAAATATGGGATGTCATACAACTATAAGACATGGTATTATCATGGTGAACTGAGAGTTTATGCTTCGACTTCCTCGGATGCTCGAACAATTCTGCAGCCTACTGAATCTGTTGGTGATGATAATGACCAAGTGATGGACATAATAAACGATGCTTATCAATATGCATCGCTTGATCACGAAGTCAATCAGGATGATACAAAGAGCGATAATATGGATGAAGATGATGGGTTGCCCGAAATCCAAAGAGAAGGGTTTGATAAGTACGAGAGATTGTTGAAACAAGCTCAGCGGACATTGTACTCTGGTTGTGAAGAATTCTCTGTGCTAACTGCTGTTGTGGAGTTAATGCATTGGAAAGTACTTAATCAACATTCGAATCGAAGTTATGATCAGTTGATGGGGATTTTGAAACGAATGCTTCCAAAGAACAATCATATACCTGAAACTCATTATCAGGCGAATAAGGTGTTGAAAGATCTTGGTTTGGGATATGAAAAAATTCATGCATGTAAGAATGATTGTGTATTGTTTTACAAAGAACACCAAGGGAAGGATAAATACCCTGTGTGCAATGAGCCGAGATATAAGAACAAGTCTGTAGAGAGAAAGAAACAGATTCCGCAAAAGGTGTTGCGTTATTTTCCACTTAACCAAAGATTGCAACGATTGTACATGTCGACACATACTGCAAGTGACATGAGATGGCACAAAGATAAGCGGGTTGAGGACGATGTGATGAGACATGCTGCAAACGGAAGCGCATGGAAAGAATTTGACAAGATATATCTGAATTTTGCAGCAGATCCACGAAATGTCAAATTAGGACTTGTTACTGATGGATTTAATCCATTCGGGAATATGAGCACATCTCATAGCACTTGGCCAGTGGTCGTGGTTCTTTATAATTTGTCTCCCTAGAAATGCATGAAAAAAGAATTCACAATTATGACGCTATTAATTTCGGGACCGCATTCCCCTGCCAAGGAGATCAATGTATATTTGCGGCCGTTGATTGATGAACTGAAAGAATTGTGGCAAAATGGTGTGCCAACATAAGATAAGTTCATCGGAACAATGTTTTCCTTGCATGCAGCAGTCATGTGGACAATAAATGATTTCTCAGCTTATGGGAATCTATCAGGCTGAAGCACCAAGGGCTATATGGCATGTCCTACTTGTAATAAGGATATAACTTCTGCTTGGCACAGTGGTAAAGTATGTTATATGGGCCACCGAAGATGGTTGCCGGGGGATCATAAATGGCGTCACAATAAGGATGCCTTTGACGGAAAAAAGGAGATGGGCGTGAAACCTAAAGAATTATCTGGTGATGACATCTTGAGGCAGTTGAATAACTTAGAATTTGGCCGGATTGGTAAACATCTCTCTAACAAAGAACGGAATATGCCAAGGTCACCTGCACATCTAAATTGGTCGAACAAGTCGATATTCTTCGAGTTGGAGTATTGGTCCAAGTTGAAAATCAGGCACAATCTCGATGTAATGCATATTGAGAAGAACGTGTGCGAAAGTTTGGTGGAGACAATTTTGGGCATTGAGGGAAAATCAAATGACACAATTAAGGCTCGACAAGATTTGCAAGAAATGGGCATCACGAAACATTTGTGGTTTACGAAGAAGGGTGATAAAATGGTAAAGAAGCATCCATTTTATACAGTGAAGCCTGAGGATAAGAAAGAATTCTTAAAGTTTCTTGCATCGATCAAATTTCCAGATGGATACGAGCCAATATCTCACAAAATGTGAAAATTGACTCAGGAAAAATTTTGGGCTTGAAGAGTCATGATTGTCATGTTTTATTGCAACGGCTACTTCCCGTGGGTATTCAAAAATTTTTGCCCGAAGATGTGGTTGAACTAATTGTTGGGTTGTTGAGGTTCTTTTAGCATATATGCACTAAGACGTTGCAAATGAATCCATCACCTACTGTGCAATGTATCTCAGCAATGTTGAGACGTCATTCAATCGGCTCTAACGCAACGACGACGGTGGTAAAAAAATGAGACACCTGTCTTTTCTCAAATTACACGACCATTTGGCGAAGCCCCTGAACCAGCTGTTGAATTCTCGAAACACGATATAAAGGTGGCTCATTGGTTCATACTCAATAATTGCGAAGAAGTTGACTCCTTACGCATTGAGCATGAGGAACTAATGAATCGCGACTATCCCAGATGGGACAAGGAACGTGTACATAAAAAGCATCGGGAATTGTTTCCTAAATGGTTTAAGGAACATGTAAGTGATTACTGAAAATAATGATCAGTTCGTTCATGTGTTTGTATGTTTTTTGTAATATATTAATTACATTGTCTTTTAACAGATGAAAAAGATGACTGATGATAATTTGCCATTGTACAAGGAGTTAATGAGTTTGGCGAGTGACATTCAATGGGTTGAAACGTTTTCTGGATGTAATATGAATGGAGTTAAGTTTTTAACTGTAGAACGAGATGACATCTTGAGCACTCAAAATAGCGAGGTTTGTGTAGAGAACTTGGAGACTGGCACGGTAAATTTCTACGGCAAGCTGACGAGTGTACATCAAGTGTTCTCTCATCGCTTTCAAGTTGTGTTATTTAAGTGTCATTGGTTTAATACAGACCCGAATATGAACAACAGTATTAAATTCGATTATGACTTAATACCTGTAAACACAAACACTCGATGGTATGAGAATGATCAATTTATTCTTCCCCTATGGCGAAACCAGTATGTTATCTGGATGATCCTAAGGTGGGTATAAGTTGGAAAGTAGCTCAGATGATTCAGAATCGAAATATATGGGATATTCCGGAAAAGGAAAATCAGGATGACGTGGCCTATCAAGAAGATTCATCTTCGACCATACCCAATCCATACAACAATAATGTTATCATACAACAAGTCGAGATACATGACGTTCCTCCAATTGAGATCGATGCCTTATCAATTGATCTTGGGCCACTTCCCCAGATTGATGTTAATGATTTCATCGATGATGATGATGAAATAAGTATTTCTAGTGGTGATTCAGATTAGTAAGTGATAATGGTGATTCAGATTAATAAGTGATAATGGTGATTTAGCTTAGTAAGTCATTACTTTAGTTTTTTTTTTTTTTACTAACATAAATATTTATTGAATTGTGCAAATGAGTTTGATCTCGAACATGGGTGGATCTCGGAGTTCCAGTTCAGCATCCATGTCCGCCCCTACAGCCCAGCCCTCCCCTATAGTACAGCCTGGCCTCATAGTCTAGGGCGAATCGACCCCGGCGAGTAATGAGTCTGCGATTCCGTCGGCACGGAGGGCCCGACGTGGTCACCGTTATGGTGTATAAGATAATGTTGCGTCATCCACTCGTATTCCCTCATCATCAGAGAGTAAGAAAAATGTTTTCCCAGCACTTGTGTTTTGATTTAAATTTATTTAGATGTTATAATATTACTGTGAAATTAATATGTTATATTTGTTTTTCTAGGTACCAAAACCACGAGGGGGATAAGTAGAGGGTTGAAGGTGTCCTGAATCACCCGCACGACGAACGAGTGGATTCGAATCGTTCTTGAGCAAGATCACCTACGACCGAGCAAGGAGGTCCATAGTACTTTCGCTTCCTTTGTCGGGGCGATTATCCGTGCCGACTGCCCCATGCTTTTCCCCAGTTGGGAAAAGGTTGATAACACCATCAAGAAGAGCATTATGGGCTCCATTTCAGTGAGTATATTTTGATTAATACAAAATGATGAATTTGATCATTCTTAACAATTTAATATTTTTTTTTTTTCAGGTAAACTATGACATTCGGATGGAGGATCCGGATGCAGCTAGGTATATGGAGACGTTATTGAGAAAAGTTTACACACAATGGAAGCACGAGCTGCACAGGGAATATAACATGTTTGGATCGGCAGATGAGGCATTGGCCAGCCCTCCTCCGGAGATGACATCTCAGCTTGATCAGTGGCAGTGGTTGTACACTCATTTTCAGAGTTTGGAATTTTTGGTATGTTATATCATTTTAAGACTTCAAAAATCTTTTTTCTTATGTTATTCCTTTATCGTATATGCACTAATGCATTTACAATTTGCTTAATATTTAACAGAAGAAGTCGAATGCCAATCTTAAGAACCCGAAAGCGCCCACAATGATTGATCATCATGGTGGTTCGATGCCCTTCTCATACCGAGTGGATTCGTATCGTTAAGTGCGCCATTATTTAATTTAATATATATATTCCTTAGTATTGTTTGAGTTTTTGTCAACATTACATTCTTTTTCAGGCTGGTTCGCAATTTTCGGAGCTCGACAACTACGGGGATGTTTATGGCCAACCCGGCAACGACAAGGGCATGGCGAAGCACGTTAGTTTTTTATATTTTAGTTTTATTCATAATTTTTAATATTTGTATTTAATTTCCTAATTTTTAACTTGTGCATAACATTTTGAAGGCTGAGATGCTCGACAAGAAAGTGAGTTATTTGTAGGAGGTGGCTAGCCAGTACCCTCCGGACACTCCGTTGGAGTCGATCTCAGTCCCCGATCGCGATGCCGGTCTTCGTATTATGACGGAGACATTGGGTGTTAAGCGTGGTAAGGAGATACGCGGAATGGGAGCGGGTCTGGTTCGTGATCTCAGCGCCGGGTCTTCGTCTCAGCCATCTTCAGAATTCGTCAACCTATCCACTGAAGTGCATCTGTTGAGGGGTCAGCTAGAAGAATCGAGAGCGGCATATGCACAGCAGACGAGTAAGGTGCATCATATGGAGCAGATGTTTGGCCAGTTGGCAAGGATTGTACCTGGGTTTGTGCTGCCACCGAACATTGACCAGTGCATGCCAGGCTCCTCCACCGGTGTCGATGATGCTACTGACCTAGGGGCCATTAGTGATTGTATGTACTAATTATATTTGCATATAGTATTAAGTTGTTCCTACTTTGTATGGATATTTGGATATATAAATTTATTAATTTTGTCTTATATAGTTTTTGAACAAAAATTTTTTTTCTTTAAATATTAAATTCAAATATATAATCTAAATAAAAAAAATAGAAAATTTTTAAAAATAAATATGTTTAGGCGACGAAATTGTTCGTCGCCTAAACAATCTTTGGGCGAGGAACAATTAATTTCGTCGCCCCAAGCATGTTTAGGCGACGAAATTAATTGTTCCTCGCCCAAAGACTGTTTAAGCGACGAACAATATGTCCGTCGCCCAAACTCTCTTTAGGACACAAACAAAATTTGTCGCCCCAGGTACCTTTGGGCGACGAAATGTATTTGTTCGTCGCCCAAAGTCTTGGGCGTCATGGCTTGGGCGACCAAACTGTCGACGAAGATAGTTCGTCGCCAAAAGTTTGGGCGACGAAATTCGACTTTGGAAGAGGAACTAGGTTCGTCGCCCAAACTCTTTTTTCTTGTAGTGTTTTCAAAGTCGTTTTTAATTTTCAAGTTGTGTTTTAGTTAGAACTAGATAGGGAATTTAAGTTCTTGAATTGAATTAAAAATCATCGTGGGTACGATAACTCTTTTCCATATACTATACTACCTCCACCCTGTATACTTGCAGGAATCTGATCAAGAATGCGACATTCAAAGTGTTCCAATTAAGTAACTTTTACTTACGGTTCAATCAAGGACTTTCAGTTAACTCTGTTATAACATCCGTTAAAAATTAATCATGTGTTTGGCACACGACCAATTTTTAGGGGTAAATGTATAAAAGTGTCTATTCTTCTAAAAAATAATTATAAAAATAAAACTAAATAATTACAAAAAAACAAAACAAAACAAATAAAACTAAAACTAAAACAAATACAAAAAAATTAAACTAAAATAAACTTAAAAATTAAACTAAAACTAAAACTAAAAAACTAAACCCACCACCCAGCGTCGGCGGCCTCTCTCTCCCGGCGGCATCAGCGACCGCTCTCCCTCTAATCTTTCTCTAATCACTTTCTTACTCTTAATTAATATGTTGCTCCTTTTTGTAGAACTTGTTTTACTTGGAATTAGAATTGAATATCAAGTTGTAGCTCGCAAGTATACGAATCGCTTCGTGTAAGCATATCGTATAAGTAAAAGGTCGATCCCACGAATAATGTATTGATCATAATACTAATTAATTCACTTAACTAGCATTTATTGAAAGTATTAAAAAGCAGGGGGTTGAGAAGTGATGACTAACCTAAGTGCATAAAAAGTAAAAGGTATCCCATTGACAAATAGCATTCAGAATTCACCCTATATCTCAATCCTACCCCAAGTTATAGTGTAACCTCAATTCAAATACAAAATACTAAAGTTTTGTCTACCAACTAGTATTGACAACTAGCGACGACTATCACCTACCGCTAAGTTAGTCACTAGTGATAACTGTTATTTACCAGATAGATTTAATTAGAGACTAGTAGTATTGTCATCTACCAACTAAGCCTACCAAATTACTAGTAGCAAATATTCAGATTTGTGTTTCCTTAAGCATGAACTTAAGGATTTGATTATTTCCTTTAATCAATTAACTATACATGTTTCCCCTTCGTGCAATCAACAATCTTGGAGCTGTTAACCATGCATAGAGTCATTAAGCTTTGTGAAACAGCAAAACATGTAGACCTTTGAGTTTTGATTATTCTCCCTAACCATCTACAAAACCTAATCCCATGAGCAATGTGATGAAGGCGTCAATTTCATGTATGCCAAGCCATTTGTTACTTGTGCATGATTTTAGTATCTTTGATTATTTCACACTAAAACCTAACAAATTACTAGATGCATAAAACCCTAAGATGACCAGTCCTAGAGAAATAACACACTAGCATATTTAAACAGAGATTAAGAATTTAACATATGCAATTTATTGAATTAAAGATACAATTATCTACTTCTAGGGAATTAAGTAGCATACCAAGATTAGGGTTTCATCCTAGTTCTAGCATGGCAATGAGATTATAAATTAAATCATATTAAAAAGGAATTCTGAAACCAAACTTCCATTAAATAATCAAAAATCCAAACCATAATTGAAAGTAATAAACTAAGAAGAAACAAGAAAACACAAAAAGAAGATAAGAAGAAACAAAGATGGTTGCGACAAGGGCTTAAGCACAAGCTAGGGTTCGGCAATTTTCCTCTTCCCTTTCCTTGTGGCGCCTCACTCTCTCTCTAATACTTTCTAAAATTTCTGAAAATAAAACCCTAGAATAACAATGTCAAGTATCCTTCTATTTGTGAGAAAATGATGGTTTTATATAGTAGTGAAGAGGTGGAGAGGTTGCACTAATATTTCAATGTGGGACAAGTGCATTCCTTGCACCTTAAGGCTTAGAATTTTCAGCAATAAATGGGCCTTGGGCTTCATTTGGGTGTCACTTATTTTTCTTGCAGCAGAATTACTGCGCTAACTCCACTAAAATGGCCATATGTTAAGCTAGACACCTCGGTATCGAGATCCGTAAAATTTCATGCGAAGCTAACGAATTTATCTTTTCAACCATATATTATATAACATCTTGAACGATATGGAAAGATACAGACTTAAAGTCAAAGTTGATGCTCTATTTTCCAGGGTTTCCTTTCCTTAATTCTCTTAGATTCCTTAATATCTTTGACTAAATCTTCCAAGATCTTCCTTGCACATGAAGAATTCCTTGCAAACTAAAACAAGTAAATGGCCTCCTTCTTTGGGCTAAGGTTAGACGCATGGCCTATGTGAGGTTTATGTCATGTGATGATGTGGCATGTTTGACCATTGACTTTTGACCAAAAGTCAATTTTGACAAAAAAGATTCTCTCAAAGATTCTGTCCAAGATTCTAGATTCTCATAAAAGATTACCTCAAGATTCATTTTTCCATTGTTAGCTCCAAATTGCCCCATTATACTTCATTTTCATTCTTTGCTTCCTTTAACCTATAAAATACTAAAACAAACAAAAAGATACAAAAGTATAGAGTTCTTGCACTCTAGGTTAGGGAGTTAATATCATAAAATAACGTTAATTGAGCACTCAACATACGATTTAGTTGTTGAATTCGATTTCTGGTTGTGGGTTTGTTGTAGAAAACTAAGACAAAAGAAGGTTGTGAGAGTTCCAGCTATAAGTTTAAAAATGGCAGATATTCCACCTGATGATTACTCTTGGAGAAAGTACGGACAGAAACCCATCAAGGGTTCTCCACATCCAAGGTATACACATATTTTCCAATTTTAATTTCGCCCAATATTTCAATCCGGCCAAATAGATGATCATTATGCTCAAACGTTGACCTTTCAAGTTCAAATACTTGTTTGATTGAAACCCCGTTTTCATATTTCTTGTTTTAATTTGGGAGGTGGTTTTTTATAACAGGGGGTACTACAAGTGCAGCAGTGTTAGAGGCGAGAAGGACAGCCTGAGGTGGGTCCGATTGGAGAGGGACGATGGAGTCTTCTTGGGGGGGAGGAAGGAGGAGAAGTAGCCATGGATATGGAGCTTTTTGAGGGGTTTGGTTTGTTTGGGTTGTTGTTATGGTGGAGGAGGAGGAGGAGATTGTTTTTTGCATAACTATCATTATGATTCTTATGTTCTAGATAAATTATTCTCTTTTGAGTTAAGTTAGACATACCCTTTTTATTTATTTTGCAAGACCTTTTATTTCACAAAATTATTTGAAACTATCACAAAACTGTTTTGTTTTAAAAACTTATAGGTATTATGATAGCGGGGAAGAGAATAACAATGATGAAGTTCAGACCTATCTCAACAATGCTTTGAGAAGTGCTTCAGAGGAGATTCCACTGGAGGAAGTGGAAGCTATGGACCAACTTATGATGGAAGTAGGAGCTGGAGAAGCAAGAGTAGTGGAAGAAGGAAATATGGAGCTGCATGATAATCTTAATGAAAGTGGGGAATCTGAGATAGAACCATCTGATGAAATTGAATTTGAGGAATCAATTGATGAAGCTGGGGACTCTTATAGAGTAGGAATGGAAGAACAAGAATATTCCAATGATGATATGGATATGCAGTCTGAAAATGGGGAAGCTAGATTTGGATTAGGATTGATGGGAGATGTTGCATGTGTTTGATGACGAAGGTAACCTTGTAGATAAGGAACTTAAAATGTTGATTGATTTACAAAAGAGCAATGGAGAGGAACACTCATTTTCTGTGAATATTAGTGGAAGTAGACTAAATGGAAGGGAACTGGATGTTCCTGTGCAGGTTAATCAAGGCAATATGGGTGGAGACTTTACAAGGGAATGCAGTGCAAGCCCTACTAACCAAAGGGATGGCCTCATTTTCACTATCAATAATTATGGTGACCATCAGTCTAACCCCGAAGTAGATGTTTTTTATCCAGCTTATAAGCATCAATTGGACGCCTTTAAGGGACTTAAGCAAGGAGGGGATAAGACCAGAATTTATGCAGAAAAATTTATCGAACTAGCTGAACCAATTCCATATAATGATATAACGCACTCAATGAGAATTAATGATGCAATCTTTTTCTTTGTTATGGGACTTAACCCGGAGCTTGTGGATTTGGTCAGAGATCTTTACTACCCACCTAAGTTTCGAAACTTGGTACAGGCTGCTGTGAAGTATGAAGAAAAATTGGATCTCAAGGGAAAAGCATAATCTCCAATAGACCCCAATGAACCAAGCCCTTCCCACTGACTTGCCTTAACTGTGAAATTTCGCTTTTGACTGGAAACTCTTTTTGACTGCTGTGCTTTTGTGAAGCTGTGACTATTGCACTTTGGTGAAGTTCTTTTTGCTATATGTACAAAGTAATAAGCTACATTCTACTCTGTAACTCCAGATCTTTTGTTTACCCCCGAAACTTCTTAAGGGGGAGAGAATGTGAAAGCCCTTAAAAAATCTACTTATGTTTTACTTGATGCACTTAATTGTATATCATATCCCTGACTGATGTTTGAGAATGTTGTGTATATAACTAAAACAACCTGACCCATGTTGTCTAATGGAATGTACTAGTTTGTAAAAATGCAATATATTATATGCTAAGTGATCTTTTCGAAAATGCTATTCATCTCTTTTATTTCAATTTATTAATATCCTTGCAATTCAATTAGCTATGTTTAAATTTTGGTGATTAATTTCCCCCATGCAATTTGATTTTATCCCAAGTGCTTGAATTTATTTCAATGACCCAAGAAGAAAAATATGAGGAATGCTCATAAACCTTATAGTTGAAAGATGACGTACAGTAAGAAATTTAATTCAGTTTCGTATGGTTCTTATATTGTTGTATTTGTGCCTAATGTTGTGATTCAATAAATGGAATCCTTTGGATTGAATTTTACTATTAGAAAATTATTTTTCTTATCCTATTTTCTGTTAGAATTTTTATTTAAAACCACAAAGGGAAAATTTTATGTTTTACTGACCCCAAACTTGGGAAGAAAGTAAATGGAGCTCTTTGACTATAATAGGTATCACTCTAAGGCCACGTTTGTTTCACCATGTTAGCTAGTGTTAGGTAGGAATGTAGGATTGTGTTAAATAACCCAATAAACTCATGTTTGGTAAGGCACAGTATTATTTTAAGTGGGACTATCTACCACCGCATCTTCTAGAACAGGGGACTATGTGTTGGTAAATAGCGAGGTGTGAAGACACCTCGCTATCTAAGAACTGGATTACGCCTCCAAAATAACACAAACCTGGAGAGAGAGAGAGGCTCTGTTTGTAGACTTCGCCTCCTTCTCTCTATCTCTCCTCTCTCTCTCCCCTCTCTCTCTCTTCTCCCTTTCTCCTTTTGTCTCTCTCTCGATCTCTCCCGTTCTCTCTGGACAAGTTTGATTTAGAATTGTTGCTGCTGCAGGAGGTGGTGGAACGGCAAAGCAGAGACCGATGAGGGTTGGGTTGGTGGGTATGTGATGGCGGAGGACTGTGCTTAGTTTTGGGTGGTGGTGGTGGTGGTGTTGGAGTTGTTGTCCATTGATTGGTGGGTTTCACTTTTGATGTGGTGGGCTTGGGGAATAGCCAAATGGGTGTCGGTGAGAGGGTTGATGGGGAATTGCTCTGGTTTTGATTTTGATCAGATAGTGTGAGAGGGTTGATTTTCACAGATTTTTGTGGTGATTTCAAAGATTGGAGATGGATATGAGGGTGAGAAAGACACAAAGATCGACAGGTCTACTGGGTTTTTTTTTTTTGGGATTGATCAATTGGAATATTGATCTATTATTTTCATTGGGTTTTTTCTGGGTTTTGATCTAATGGGGTTTATCTTCCCTATTTGCCCTTGTAGGTACCATGAAAGCAAGGACAAATTTGGGAGCGATAGTGGTGGAGCTCGAAGACACCCCACGTAGTACTCGGTTGGGTCTTGAAATTCCAATGCAAGAATTGCTGCAACAAATCCTTCCGTTTAATATTAGGCTAACTGATATTACTTACTTAAGGAAGCACATATTATGTAACAATTAATTAGGAATTTAGGACAAGTATTGTAACATAAAATGACCCAATTAATGGAACAGTAAGTAGTATTGGAAGATTATCAGACTTTTATTGATGTTCTGGATGATTCTGCTGGTCAATGGCTTTGGAAAAAAAACAGTATTTGATTTAGCAAAAAAAATGTTAGATGAGATGGTGTACAAGGAAAAGGAGAGATGCAAGGTCATTTGGTAGTATTTTTTTTTAATAAAAGAAATTAATCAATTATTTTAGACATTAAAACTATGAAAAATTTGATGATTAAATATTAACCCTTCAAATTATATTAAAAAAGTTTAATTAATAATTAATATATGTATTTAAAATAATTATAGCTCACTTTGATGATGTATTAAACATAAAATAGTGTTATTTTTCTTATCCAGCTTCTTAATCCTACACAGCATCAAACATAAGATTTACTTATTCCAGCTTACTCTAGTCCAACACAATCCTTAATAATAATACAGACTAATACAATCCAGTGTAACAAACGAGTCCTAAGAGACTTAATGGGCTATATGTCCAATTTCTACCATTAATTAGACACCTGGACAATTCACCTAAACCTCCAGCAAAGAGAGATTAAAACACTGTCTTATAGCCAGACCTCTCATTCTCTCTCTTTCACCCTGCCTATTTAACTTCATGTTCTCCTTCACCACCGAGACCTCATTACCTTGAGTCCAGCAAATTGTTTCACCTTTCACCATAAATTTTGAACGTGAGGAAACTCTAGAAGCCACCAGAATTCTTGTCCTTGGTGGAAGAATCAAAATTCCCAAGGCCAGGAAACAGAGAATATAGAGAAAAGGCCCTAAACCTTGATTAAGAGTGTGCTTAATTTCAAAACCTCCAGATAATTTAGAAGTCAAACCACACATGCAACCCAAGAACTAAAATTTCTAACTCTTGAAACCCGTCGATTCTGTTTTGCATGTAAGAAATCGTAGCCTCTGTTCTTGTTCTCAGGTAAGCCTATGTCGAGCCCCTCACCTTCTTTATTCCAAGACAAAGTCAGTAGCCTTTTTCTTATGAAACCTTATTTTCTGGGATGTTTGGGTATTTTGTTATAGGAAAAGTGTTAGGGAATTGCCTTCAGCATCAGATTTCCTCTATGAAATCCCACTGTTGTCGACCCTTGGTAAGACTCAAACCTTGGAATTCTTGTTTTTATCCAAAGAAGATTTATTTGAAAATATCATCAGCATTTAGTATTTTTGAGAAAAATATTTACTGAAAAAGCTTCTTCATTTTTCATCCTTCCTAGATTTAATTATCTCTGCATTTTAGTTAATCTCAAAGACCTTGAGAATTGTTATTTTGAAACAAAAGAAAAAGGACTGAATTGTAGAAGAACTTTCCTCTTTAAAACCTTGTCTTTTTTACTTAATTAAGATAACCTGTGATTTATTAGTTTGAGGACTTGAAACCCCAAACTGTTTTAATTAAAAGTATGTCAAATAAATTTCAATAATTATTTTCATGTTATTTAGAACCTCAATTGATTTTATAACCATTTTCGAATAGGTGATTTCTCTAGACTTTACACTTACAGCACAAGTCCAGCTTTTGATTTTATAAACCTTTCTTTCTTAAGGAATTTCGACTCTTTTAACTTTGTACAATACCTTGTGCGCCCAGAGAAGCTTCAAGAATTGAAGAGCTCTTAAGCTTCCATCACAAAACCAGGTAGGGGGAGCCGATCCACCAAATTAATTCCTCAATACATAAAACACAACCAATTTTATTTGTTTGGTATTAACTTGATTTTCTGTGAGTTGTGTTGCTATTTAATTGCATTGAATGAAGGGATTGTGTGTTAATTTCCTATATCTTGTTAATTCGGATTTTGAGGAAAGAATGGATAACAAATGTTGTGATTTTAACATAAAATTTGAAATAGGAACCAGCCAAGGTATCTACATAACTTGTGAGAAGTAAAGTCCGTAGTTTTAGTTTGTTAGTAGGGCCAGTTTGGTATTGTTGTGCTGTGAGAATAATCACTTTCAAATGTACTATGAGAATAATTAGCTGTGAAATAAAACAGTTAGATGTTTGATAATATGTATTTTTAAAAATGATGTTGATATAGAAAACAGTTTATAAGTGTTTGCTAAATTTTAGTATTGAAGTGTTGTGATTGTGCATAATGACTAAAATAGATATAGCACTGAAATTCGTATGTCTCACATCTGCAATTTCAAGTTAATTAAATAAGTCTATTGAAAACAAATTTGAAAAAACATGAAGAAGCCTTAGAGAAAATAAATAAATATTGAGAGAATCCTCATGTTTCAAAGTCCAGTAAGAAAATCTATATGTTTAAAGAAAATACAAAGGCAAGGTTCTTGAGATCAGGAATGGAAGCCAAAGTATTGGGCGATTCCATGAGCGCAAATAATGAAGATCCAAAGAGCTCTGATAATCATCTTCTTGCAATTTTTGTTGTTCTTGGAAATGGCCAATTTGATAGATAGCTTGCCATTTGGGGTGGCGTTTCCAGAAATTTGGCAACTAAATACCTGCGACTACTTCGACTTCCACCACCTTTGAGTTCAACAGCAAGGAGGGATGGCCGGAAGGGAAGGGGCTTGGGCTTGGGTGGGTGGAGGTGCAAAAATGAATGGAGATATCATGTAAAAGGAGGACAATGGGCTGTCATTACACAAATTAAATGAGGGTATTCTTGGTATTAAAAATATTCATTAAACATCTCCGCATGATTATTTTGACAGCAAATTCTGAAAGCAGCTCCTTTGCTGCTTCTTAAATTCGCTGTAAGAGACGCGTTGCTTTTGAAAAAAAGTTGATGTTAAGTTTTTTACCAAACAACTTTAAATGTAAAAATCTCAAAATAAGCGCTTAAAAGGCTGCAAACAGCAACCCCAAACGGGCCTAAGTCAATTACTTGGGAATCGTACACTTGAAAAGTCTTAAATCTGATAAGAAACGTGCAGGTCTTATTTTGCACTAGAGCTAAGGGAGGAGAATCCTTGGTCAGGTTGTTAATAGGAATTAATAAGGGAACATATTGATCATATTTAATAAAAAGACATTAGTAGTTTTATTACTTCTTTCCTATTCAGAATTATCTCTATCATTCGTAGACTAAGAACCTAAAGTCTTAAATCAATTCATTCTTGCCCACAAATTCTAGACTTAACATAAACTGGGAATTATCTTAGTACTTATATTGAGAAATAATCCCACCTGCTATTTATTAATCTTAGTCCACCAAGGGAGAGTATAATATATATATATATATGCAGATATCATAAATTGCTCAATCAGGTAGTAAACAATATTAGAGCAGTGTTGCAGCTCTTTTTATGTTGTCAATTTATTACTCTTGTATTTTAGTAATTGATTTCTTTTTAAACCTAGTATCCAACTTATAAATTTTTATTTAATTAGCTAGTGTTGTAACAATAACGTGGAGTATCTAGACATCTTTTATTTGTTTGTTCTACTCTTTGAATATTTAGACAAATCATACACTCACAGTACTAGACAAAAAATAAAGAAAGAATTGAATGACTGCTTAGATAGANTATAAACTTAGTTTATGTGATGTTTTCTGAATAAGTACGTGGATCTCTTTATTGACTTGAATTTTCAATTGCAAGTGGTGTGATTTATATTTGATGATGTATGCAACCTTATCGAAGTTTTGAAATTGCTATAGATGCTTGTGCCATCTTCTTGGATAGTTTTAAAATAACTCAACTTGATGTGTGACTAAAAGAGACTTGGATTGGTTGAGCAAAGGATTAGTGGTTTAGTGATGCTCACCCCTACACAAAAACTTCAGTCTTACAAGTACCATGCATTTGAGGAAATGGTAGACCCCATTATAATCTCTGATTCCGACACCGAGCCAGAACCGAATGAATATCCTCCGGCTCCACCAAACAATCCAGATTCAAATGAGACTAGCGAAGAAGAAGATCCATCTATTGTGGAGTCAGTCCTAACCTTCCCTTTTTCTAACTACGTTAGACCTTTCCTTTTATTGTTACAAGTTTACTCCAAATTTTCATTCTTATAAGGATTATAGAATTTTAAACTTAATTTTTATGTTTTGACAAATATCCCTGGCAATATATAGAATGAGTATATATATTTATTCATATAGATATATATTTATCCATTTTGTCCCTGATTTGGATCGCTTGAGACCACACATCAAAAAGAAAGATAACTACATGCACATATGTTTTAATTTGATCTAAATACAACTTAGGCTTAATGTGTAATTTAAAATGAGGTAGATATACAATCCATTGGGGCAAACTAGTTGTTTGAGAATTCTGACAACGCATTCTAACATTTAATTCTACAAGGAAAAAAAAAATATATAGCCTTGTATTATTTAAGCAATTTGAAAATAGATTGTCTTAGTGTGATGATTTGTTTTTGAGTTGTTTGAATAATAGGGCGACTGCCACGTGCCTAAACTATCTAAGCCCTGGTTTGGGACATGACAGTTAAAATGGTATCAAAGCATGATTTGGGCCATACACTCATGAACTCATAGGTAAATAGAATTTTGCTGCATAACTATCATTATGATTCTTATGTTCTAGATAAATTATTCTCTTTTGAGTTAAGTTAGACATACCCTTTTTATTTATTTTGCAAGACCTTTTATTTCACAAAATTATTTGAAACTAACAGAATCACAAAACTGTTTTGTTTTAAAAACTTATAGATATTATAATAGCGGGGAAGAGAATAACAATGATGAAGGTCAGACCTATCTCAACAATGCTTTGAGAAATGCTTCAGAGGAGATTCCATTGGAGCAAGTGGAAGCTATGGACCAACTTATGATGGAAGTAGGAGCTGGAGAAGCAAGAGCAGTGGAAGAAGGAAATATGGAGCTGCATGATAATCTCAATGAAAGTGGGGAATTTGAGATAGAACCATCTGATGAAATTGAATTTGAGGAATTAGTTGATTAAGCTGGGGACTCTTATAGAGTAGGAATGGAAGAACCAAATTATTTCAATGATATGGATATGTAGTCTGAAAAAGGGGAAGCTGGATTTGGATTAGGATTGATAGGAGATGTTTTGTTTGATGACGAAGGTAACCTTGTAGATAAGGAACTTAAAATGTTGATTGATTTACAAAAGAGCAATGGAGAGGAACACTCACTCATATTCGGAGCCTAAGTCTCTCAAAACTGTGGTTTCATGATGAATATCAGAGAAATGAGCATCAATAGCCACAAGAGAGTCAGAAAAAGTCTTAGCATGCATGTTGATGGTATTCATAAATTGTTTTGGAGCCTTTCTTCATGCCAAGAAGTTGGAAACGAATATTGGCCTCATTCCTATCAGAATGTTGCCCAAAGTGTTGGTGCAAGAAATTCCATATGCCACGAGAAGTGTCATGTCCAACGGTCATTGCAAGAATAGGTTCGGAGAGCGTGGCGCTGAGATAGTTGACGATGAGCTACTTAGTTTGATACCAGGTGGTGTAGGCAAGATTGAGAGAGGTGGAAACTGTCTGGTTTGTGATAATTGAGTTTTTGGATGACCTAGAGAAAAGGGCACAATATTGATGACTTTGGATTTCGATCCCCTAAACCTCCGGAGGGGCTATGCGATTCAATTAATAAACGTCAATTTTTGGCTTCCAGTCTAAGGTTGATAACCAGAAATGGATACTCTAACTACCAGTTCAGATTTATACTAATAACCAGGTTGGATGGTAGTTGGCCATAGCGAGTTAGGTCATCTGGTTTGTTTTAAAGCTCCAATTGTTTTTAATGGATGTACAAGCATGTTTTGGATTTCATTTGTTGAAGCTCATTGAAAGAATTGTGAATATGCATTGAGTTGCAAATGGATTTATACTAAGATCAATGAGTATATATTTATTATCTTGATATTATATTTTCCAAACCTAGCTAGAGGCTCCCTAGGAGGGCTTTGGTGGTGTGTGATGTTCACCCCTACTTTGGGCTCTTTGTAGGCATTTCAGGTATTGTGTATGCAATTATGAGGACGTGGTTGAGGTCAAGTAAGGCACTTGTTGAGTCTATCAAGTTGGTTGGTTTGGTTTAAATAACCATTTTTTTTTTTGGGTTGATTTATCAAATTATTGATTTATTTTATTTGTAATTAAGTTTTCTGATGTGGTTTAAACATTCTGATCCAACCCAGTTCTTAAATTGTAGGCTTACATGTTTTAGCTAGGCAACTTGGGTGTACAATACTTTGACGATTGGGTTTTGTACTCTCTGTTGCGTGCCTAAATGTCAAGGTGATGCATTTTATCACATACCTAGGATTTGGGAAGTGACATGACGGCACACATGTCACTTCGGGTGACACGGGGTTAAGGGAGGATGGCCTCATAGCCATGCCTGTGATGAGGAGCTGCGTCTTGCCGTCGGATGTTTCCTAAGCTTCCTGTAACACCCCAAATCTTAATGATTTTGGTTTAAAGGTATTACCAAATTAATTACTTAGTTTAAAACTAATCTTCACATTTGCAAACACAAATGTGGATTTAATCCACATGTTTAGTTCTATGGGAAGTTGTTTTCTTCTATATATTCTTCATGATTTAATTCACTTACTTATGCTCAATCTTGATTTTCCCTAATTTGTTTAAGTGTTTTAAGTGATGTTCTCGGATCACATGCATGCTCATGCATGTGCACCAATGTGGTATATACGTACGTGAGTTGGATTAAGATGATAAATTTGACAAAAGGAATACCAAATGATCAAAAGTTTGACCTTTGAAACCCTAGAAGTTGACCGACCTTAGTGACTAGGACTAAAGTCCTAGGTTACTTGGAGAAGTGGAAAATATAATGAATTAGGTGAGGAGTGATGTTGTTCATGACATAAGAAAGGTTGAGTGTATGTTCAGATTTAAAGAAAAATAAAAGGGAAAACAAAATGATGGAGGTTAAATAGGATAATTAAAATATGGAAAGGCTTTGGATTGGCTAATGGGCTGTTAAGCCTAGTCTATTAGGTAATTATACATTTTAGTATGCCTTAAGGAATTAGTTAAACCCAAATCAGAACCCTCTTGGGAGAAACAAAACCTAACAACCAACCTTGAATCCTTTCCCATGCCAACTGAAGAGGTGACTCTTCAGTTTTCCCTTAAAATAACTATAACATCTTCTTTTAAAAGACCAAACCCCTTTCTTGCATGGAATGAGTTGTAATGTAAGATTCAATTGGCATATTGTGCCGTGATCTGACTTTCTACGTAAGTTTTGCTGCAATGCAACATGCACCATTTGGAAATAATAGGGTGGGAAAATGGTCAAATAGCTACAATTTTAATTTTAATTTTTCACTACATGAACTTCAATTCCACTGCAAGATATGTTTGGTGGGAAAATGCATTTTGAATCCTAATTAATTAGTCACCAAAGTTCATGGAGGCATTATTTAATTATATAAATGCTCCACCAATATAGAAACTAACTGCAGCACAAGTGAGCAGCCACTTTGTCAAACAGTCATGACAGTTTGTCTTAATCTTCCACCATTCCTACATTTGGGTGTCCTTAGCTCCCTTGCCACCCCATAAAATACCTCCAACATGTTTTATAGTGACTACAGGGTGGCAAATGGCAATCCAAACAAGAACTAGTGGTAGTTGACTCAATAGATAGCAACAAAAATTGGTGACCTTTGCTAGAAAATGTTGTAGTGAAGTCATTGTGCAGCGCGCAATGCTTGGTCTTGTCTCGCTTCTCTGGCGAGCTCCTCAGCGGTGGTGGCTCTCAGAATATGCCTTTGTTCTTATTATTTTCATGATAAATTTTGGAGATGCTGCAAGTGAGGTTGAGGTCAGAAAGCTTGTCTCGATCTCCTCAAAACTTTCCCTTCTTAGAATTACCAGGTCGACCTCCCGAAGTCTTTGGAGCGGGTTGTACGTTGTTGATTTAGGCATGTTCGATGGCAGCTATGGGCTCAGATACATGCTCTTGGGTTATTGTTGAAAACCTTCGGTGACTCGCTGCATCTTCCTTGAGGCAGATGTATGGCTCAGCCATGGCAATACATTCTCTCATGTCGTGAGGTGAGTGCATGATAGTATCGTCGTCAGCTTGGAGCCTAGCAATAGCCCTTCTTGGAATGCAGAGGTCGCAATTTCTCTGGGACATTCATCGAGAGATGACAGCTCCACTACGAAGCGAGACATGTAGTCTTTGAGCTTCTCGTTCTGTGCCTGTTTGGTGTTTAACAGGGCGATGATGTTATTTTTGCGCTTCTGGTTACAGACATATTGCGAAATGAACACTTCGGAGAGTTCGGTGAAGCCTTTAATGGTTCTTGGCTTTAACTGTCTGAACTAGGTCAGAGCTGATCCAATTAAACTCAAAGGAAAGTGTTTGCACTGGAAGCTTCATTCTCCAATTCCAAAACCAACTGCTACTGGAAATGATGAATGTGATCCAAGGGATCCCCTGTTCCCTGAGCGGCTTCGACGGCGAGCTGGGCTGGAGTCAGGGTTCGATAGTTTGAGAGGAGTTTGTGCAGGTCCTCCACGTCGCGAGCTTTCTTCTGAGATCGGGAGTTATCTAAACTTCCTCCTACCAGCTTTCTCTTGTTGTTCACGTCAATATGTACTTGGTGGTGGTTGTTACTGCCTCGTCGCGGCTAGCGCTTCGCTAGCCATGCGAGTGGCTTCTTTCACTTCATTGGCCATCGTTCGAAGGAGAGCCATCATCTCCACCTGGCTTTGGGGTGTGACCACAGCTTCGTCACCTCCGTTCATGGTTTCTTTGTTTTGCATTCTCATAGATGGCGCTAATTGTTGATGTTAAAAATCTCCGAAAAAGATAATTAATCAACCAATAAACGAAAGAGATAATTAGGTTTAAGTCCTTTAGAAAAATAGTTTTTAAATGGAGACCGAAATGTTTTAAAATTTATAAGAAAATTCTTTTAATTCATAGTAATTTATAAAAAAAATCATTTTAATTCATAAAAAAAGTCATCTTAATTTATAAGAAAATCTTTTTAATTCATAATAAAGTCATTCCCCGATTTGAAGAGTATTTCTCCTCCTAAGATGTAGAGTGGGCTTTGTAGAGGCTGCATGTTAGGTTTTAATTATGGAGCCCAAAATTTTGGAGTTAAAACCTAATATAAAATCGTTAAAGAGGAAAAATAAAAGGACTTAATTTAATCCTAAATTACTACCGGTCTCAGTTTAAGAAAAATTCATAAAATGGACTGGACTATAAGTCTCCCTAAAACGAAATGAGCAATTTAACCCTCAATTGCCAAAAAAGGGGGGGGGAGGAGGGTTGTGCACCTGCGATGACACTCCGATGCCTAAATGAGAATTCGCTTAAGTACTTGCTTTGTCAGTAGGTTTGAATTGCATTCCTTAAATCTTTTCCATTGTAGGTATTTATAGAATCGAATTACCTAATGCTCAAGATACCACTATCTCCACGTCTCCACTACTCATGCATGATGTGCGTGGGAAGAGCTCATGGTGATCGTGGGTTTGTGGGCATATAACCAGATGTTTTATTATGCAATTTAGAGACATGTGATCAAATAATTCAGCATATGTAATAATTATTTGACTTGGGCCTTGGTCTTCTACTTATAACTTGAGTATAAGCGGAGAACCATCTTTGAAGCCCACTTCCTGGCCCAATGTAAATCTGAGAAGACCCACAAGAATTGGGCCCCACATATAGATAAAAAATCAATTGGAGGGTACGGTCATTTAGGAGCCCCAAAACCAAAGAGATAAATTGATTCCTCCATGCATGGTAGAGTTTGACCACGCACGACTAGTAAGTCTGTATAAATTTTTTTCTTTTTTCCTCCTCGCCAGGCACGTGAACGACAGAATGAGTCTATGAGATCACTCTTTCCACGCTTCTACCCACATCATAAATGCACCAAAAAATCTCACAACCTAGCTTCTCTCTCTCTCTCTCTCTCTCTCTCTCTCTCTCTCTCTCTCTCTCTCTCTCTCTCAGCTATGTCTCATGACTCGCGCCATCGACGCCAGGCCTCCCAGGTCCTCCCGCCGGAGCTGATAGCCGGCGACGAGCTACATGACCTGGGCCAGGACACTATCTCTGGTGTTGCTTCTCATAGTAGTACTGCAAGTACCACTGTCAGGACTACTCATGAAAGCTCCAAAAACCCACCACCGCCTAAAACCCATGAAGAAGACTCTGCCTGCAGCCACCCTCCGCCGCCGAACAAGAAGCCACCGACCGGTAGACCAGCCTAGCTCAAGTTCAAGGGTTTCCCGTCCACGTGTTGCCTTTTTACTGGCTTTCTTGTTGGTTTTTTTGCTGTGCTAGTAATTAACCTGCTTAAGTGTTAATGCTGGTGAGGCATATGGTCGTGTTAGAAAAATTAATAAATACAACGTTTTATGCATTCTGGTAATGACTTGCTATTGGAATGATGAAGTTGGAATATGCATGATAGTGAGGGCTTCAAAGCCCTCATATTTTTTTATAATTATTAATTACTAATTTATTATCTCAAATTTAGGATCTCCAACTCTAGATAATATTACCCATCTTGATCTTTCTCTTGGAATTCATTATTTCATTAAATTAATCTCTCACGTTTATCTCCCCATGGTAACTGGTACGCCAGTGAGCACGTGACAGGTTGCATCAATCGTTGAACAGTGGTTGTCCGTACACATGCCGACATGTTATTTCTATATGCATGAAAAGAACTGAAAAGAACTAATTCCTACGAACGATTATAAATTTTATGTGTTTATCTCAGTTATCATTTATCATATGTCAAGTCACACGTAATAAAAAATATAGAAACAATAAATTTATATTTATTATAGAAGAGTTTTACTCCTATTTACATATCCACAATACTTTCATATGATCAGTTTGTATAGACGTGATTGCTTTAAACATTACTTCCTTTATTTTGAAGAACAATTTCACAGAGCACATATGGATATTATTTAAGAGGAATTTTAAAAACAAATTTTCAATTTGAATGTTAGATTAAATTAAGATTATATTTTAATTATGATACTTTATATACTCACAAATATTAGATGGGTTATATATGATGTATATGAGATGGGTCATGATATATATGAGCTAGCGCAATACATGAAAAAGTTATGTTTTGGTCATCCTACGTTGTGGTCTCAAGTTTTTTTTTTTTTTTTTTTTTCTTTTGGCCACTGTTGTGGTCCGAAGTCAAGCAAATCTGCAGATCAAGTGAGTCTTTTTTAAATATTGTGGGTTGTGGAAAATTCAAAAAAAAGGGAGAGAAAAGACATTTTATCCTAGCTGGAGCTCATTTCACCACTACTTTTGGAGAAGGTGATGTATATTATCAGTTGAATCTTCTGCTGACTCCATATCCATATTCCTACAAAGACCCTTCTGCTGACTCCATATCCATATTCCTACAAAGACCCTACTGTGAAAGACACATTTCTGTTTTAAATGGTATTGTGGGGTCAGGTACCCGGTACAACATTTTTCTCACCACATTATCAACACGTACCTAATCCAAACTCTTTACAAACACAAATGGTCAACAAGTTCACCCACTTTCAGACATTTTTTTTTCACTCTCTTTAATAATAGGGTATCGCATAGGCAATTTTTTTTTTCTTTCAAAAAAAAAAAAAAAAAAAAACTCAACCACGTACATTTCTATATTTTTGTTTGTTTTGAAGATGAACAAGTTAAAAGATCGATAGATACAATAATTGAAATGGAAGGAATACAAAAACACTACAAGAAAAACATATTTGGGCGACGAAAATTTGGGCGATGAACCTATATTCGTCGCCCAGAGGTATTTTGGGCGACAAACAAGAACATTTGTCGCTCAATGTTGTACAGCTTTGGGCGACGAATCCTTTTGTCGCCCAAAATACCTTTAGGCGACGAACAAAATGTTTCTCGCCTAAAACTACTTTGGGCGACGAAATCATTTCGTCACCTCAACTCACGCGCCAAAATATTAATAAATCAATGCATTAGGAACTTTGGGCGAGTAAAATGTAAATTCGTCGCCCAAATTAAGTTTGGGTGAGGAAAAAAGTCGTCGCCCAAAGTTTGTTTGGGCGACGAATTTACATTTTCCTCGGCCAAAGTTGGTTTGGGCGACGAATATGTGTTTCGTCGCCCAAACAAACTTTGGGTGAGGAATGTGGATATTCCTCTCCCAAAGGGTCATTCCCTTTTTTTTTTTTCTACAATTATATGTATGTTATTCATACAATGCGATCATGTTTCCAACGATCCGAACCGTTCAATTTTTAATTCCTCATTGAAAGATCAGCGTTGCAAAAAATTAGGATTATTGGAGATGTCAAAATTATGTAACGGTGCTCGAATGTATGAACGATCAAAAATTTGTTAATATTAATCGATGAAGTAAATGAATTCCGATTTCGGCGATTTTTTGCAGGAATGATGTTTGAGTATAAAAGAATAAAATGAACGGCTCCGATCGTTGGAATTACATTGTAGTCTTCACAATTGTTGAATCAACAAAGTTTCAACGAAAAAACTATAGAATTATACTCTTCAAGTGTATTTGTATGTAGAAGATTACTTTTGTATTGTGTTTTTAACGATCCGAACCGATCATTTCTTAGTGCCCCATTCAAATATCATCCATGCAAAAAATTATCTCAATTGGAGATGTAGAAGTTAGGTTTGGCATTTAGGGTGTATAGACGATCTTGATTCTTATAATAATAATCGAACGGGTAGATGAACTCCGATTGAGCCGATTTTTTGCAGGGTTGATCTTTGAGTATGAACGTATATGATGCATGGCTCTGATCGTGATAATCACGTTGTGGTCTTCACAATTATTGAAGCTACAAGATTTTAACAAAAGAGTTTATAGAATTTTATTCTTCAAGTGTAAAAATCGTTCATTTATATGTACAACCTCATATGTCGATCGTGTTTTCGATGATCCGAACCGTTCATTTATTAGTTTCTCACTCAAAGATTATTCTTGCAGAAAATTAGGTCAATTGGAGATGTAGAAGTTTGGTATCGGTGGTTGAACTTATGAACGATCATGAATTTTCTAATACTAATCGAAGGAGGAAATGAATTCCGTTTTAGCCGATTTTTTGCAGGGATGATCTTCCAGTATAAATGAATAAAATGAACGGTTCCGAACGTTGAAATCACATTGTAGTCTTCACAAACTGTTGAATCGCCAAAATTTCTACTAAAAAGTTAATAGAATTATACTCTTCAAGTGTATTTATATGTAGAAGCTCAACTTTCTATTATGTTTTTAACGATCCGAACCGATCATTGGCTAGTCCCTCACTCAAAGATCATCCATATAAAAAATTATCTCAATCGGAGAAGTAGAAGTTAGGTTTAGCATTTAGTGTGTATGAAAGATCATGGTTTTTATAATCATAATCGAACGGCTAGATGAACTTTGATTGAGCCGATTTTTGCAGGGATGATCTTTGCGTATGAACATAGATGATGAACGGCTCTGATTGTTGTAATCACGTTGTGGTCTTCACAATTATTGAAATAACAAGATTTCAATGAAAGAGTTAATGAAATTTTATTCTTCAAATATATAAACCGTTCATTTATATATATAATCTTATATATTGATCGTGTTTTCAACGATCCGAACCGTTCATTTATTAGTTTCCCACTCAAAGATCATTTATGCAAAAAATTAGCTCAATCAAAGTTTTAGAAGTTAAGTATCGGAGATCGAACTTATGAACAATCATGATTTTAATAATGATAATCGAACGGCTAGATGAATTCCGATTTGACCGATTTTTTGTAAGGATGATCTTTTAGTGAAAGAATAATGAATAAAATTAATAAATTTATTATATAAAATTAACAACAGAATTGATTATGTAAAATTAAGAAGATATTTAGTTATTTAAAATTAATTATTCGGACAGCTTTTAGGCGACGAAGGGGGAAAGTCGTCGCCTGAAAGAGTCTTGGGCGACGGAATTCCTTATTCGTCGCCCTAAAGTTGAAAATTTTGGCGGTATTAAGCCCGCCATATATTTTTAATGCTTGGGCGACGAAGCCAAGTTCGTCGCCCAAGTTGATCTTAGGCGAGGAGATTCCTTGTTCGTCACCCAAGAACGTTATGGGCGACGAAAATAATTCGTCGCCTAAGGTTCTCGAAATTCTTAAAGTGCTTTCTTCTTCTTCTTCTTTTTTTTTTTTCCTTCCTTCTGTTTTCTCTCATCTCTCTCATCTCTCTGTCCGAAATCCCCATCCCCACCCTCTCCTCTTTCTCTCTCCCTGAAACCCCTATCAAAACCCTCCCCGGCTTCCTTTTTCTCTCTCCTTCCCCTCTCCCCGCCGAT
>QANW01007080.1:405148-425081 GCA_003254865.1 Dryas drummondii
AATATTTTTTTAAAAAATATATTTAGGCGACGAACAATTTCGTCGCCTAAACATGCTTTAGGCGACGAACTTGATTATTCCTCGCCCAAATCATGTTTGGGCGACGAATAATTCCGTCGCTTAAACATATTTTGGGCGAGAAATAATCAAGTTCATCGCCCAAAGCATGTTTAGGCGACGAAATTGTTCGTCGCCCAAACCATGTTCGGACGAGGAAATTAATTATTCCTCTCCCAATCATGTTTAGGCGACGGACAATTTCCTCGCCCAAACATGCTTTGAGCGACGAACTTGATTATTGCTCGCCCAAAACGTGCTTTGGGACGTTTTGGGCGACAAAATGATTCGTCGCTCAAAGCATGCTTTGGGCGAGGAAAAAATATGATTTAGGAGACGAAGTTTGTTCGTCGCCCGAGGTATCTTTGGGCGACGAAATTGACTGGTTCGTCGCCCAAAATCTTGGGCGGCTAGACTGTCGACGAACTGAGTTCGTCGCCCAAACTTTTGGGTGACGAAATTTGACTTTGGGAGAGGAACCAGGTTCGTCGCCCAAACCTTTTTTTCTTGTAGTGAAAGTCACTATGCAATAAGAGGAGTAGCCAAAAAACCCTTATAAGTCATTAAGTTATACTTTTTCAATGTGGAATAATACTCACATTTTCACACGCCCCCGGAAGTGTGACATCACTTTAAGCCAAACACGTGAATAATTCATACTCATATTGGGTGACGTGGAACACATGTGGCTACACAGCTTAACATACGTAAGTGAACATGCTCTGATACCATAAAGAAATCCAGGCATCCATACCAAAACCAATTGATAATTGGAGTATCTCAAGACCCTTATAAGTCACTATTCAAAATTATACTTGGGAAAATTTTAGCTAAAGTACTCAAACTATATCCCATGTCTCTATTCAGGACATGAATTTCACTTTGTGTTAACTGAGAACTGCAACTTTTATTTTGTGTCAATTAAGGACTCTGTTTTTTAAAATTTTTATCTCAACTTTGGCCCAATATTGGATCTATCAAACCTCTACCAAATTCAGCAAACTTATACTGGGTTTAAAGATATGCATATCTTCTTTACAACCATGTAAATATCACCCAATTGGACCTCTACAACTCCAGATAATCACTCCCAAAGTAAGGTACCTAAAACTGTCTAATTTTTCAGATATTTTCCCAGAGGTCTGATTGGACAGTTTCAGGTACCCTATTTTGGGGCCGATTATCTAGAGTTGTAGATATTCGATTTAAGTGATCTTTATATGGTTGTAAAGAGAAGATGCATAGCTTTAAAGTCAGTATAAGTTTGCTGAATTTGGTGGAGATTTGATGGGTCCAATATCGAACCAAATTAGGATAAAAATTGGAAAAAAAAAAAAAACAGGGTCCTTAATTGACACAAAATGAAAGTTGCAGTCTTCAGTTGACACAAAGTAAAATTCATAACCTAAATAAAGATCCATGTGGTATAGTTGCAGTCTTTTAGCTAAAAGGTTTTTTTTTTATATTTAGTATCTAAACTTTGACCCTTGTCTTAATGTGGTACTTAAATTTTTATTTGTCCCAATTGAGTAACTAAACTTTTATTTTGTGTTTAATAGGTACCAAAATGAATTTCTGTTAAAATTGTCAACAAAAGTTAGGGGCAATATAGTCACTAAAAAAAATTATATTTTAATTATTTTCTTTATATGTTTAAAATTATAAAAAAAAAACACAACAAACAAAAAAAAACAAAAAATTATAATTAAAAGATAATTTTTTTGAAGTGATCATATTGTCCCTAACTTCTGTTAACAATTTTAACAGAAATTCACATGGGTATCTATTAGACAAAAAATAAAAGTTTAGGTACTTAATTGAAACAAATAAAAGTTTAAGTACCACATTAAGACAAGGATCAAAGTTTAGGTACTAAATATGAAAAAAAAACCCTTAGCTAAAATTTTCTCATTATATTTTTCCAAAGTGAGACAATACTCCACATTCTCACATAAATATAGACTAAATGAAGCATATGATATGCATGATGTTTACTAAGACATTCATGGAGAATTAACTCAATTGGGTGCAACAACTCCCAACTGCAATATATTCAGCTTCAATAGTAAATAAGGAAACAAAATTACAATAACTGAAGTGGACGGAATACAAACATTTAATATAAGAACTCTAAACTAAATGAAGCACATGATATATATAGGTCTTTTCCGTTGAGATATACCATAACTTAAATATATATGATGAGGTATGACTTGTATAACCCACTCAGCATTGTAATTCGATGATCAAAGTTGACCGTTTATTTTTTAAGTCTATATATAAGGAGCTTCTTTGCAAAAAATTAGATCAATCGAAAATCGTTTAACCATTTGATTAAAAGACCATCATTTCAAGTGTTAAGGAAATCAATATATTCGTCTATTTATTCTATCACAATTAGATGTCTTAATGGTTTCCGATTTACCTAATGTTTTGCAAGGATGATTCTTGTATAGAGACTTAGAAAATAAATGGTTTCGATCATCAAATTATAAGGCGGAGTGGGTCCCACAAACCATACCTCATCATGTTTAAATTGAGATATATCTCAACCGAAGGGGCTTATATATATATATATATAATAGCATGACTTCCTTGGTAATCAAGGAGTCCTAGGATTTCTTAGATTGGCTTACACTTTCCTAGTTATAGCTTCCTTATGTATTAAGATGTCTTGAGGGTTGCACAATTGTATCATGTAAATACTTGTACTTGGTTACATGCTAATTAATGAGTTACAAATGTTTTTACATGGTATCAGCCCTAAGTTTTTAGTCGCACCCTCTCCCTTTCTTCTTTCAAAACCCGAGCCGACAACCCTAGCCATTCCATTTTTTTTTTCTTGCCTATCTCATGGCGTCTTCTTCCATTACCCCTTCCACCCTTCCTGGTCCTAATATTGCACAGTTCTTGAAGCTAACTGAGTCCAATGTCATCCAAAATCATATGCAATTTATCATGCATCAATATCATAATTAATATATATATCTGATACACACAAAAAAACCACTAGTCAGAGTAAAGGCATGCTTGTCCCCCATACTTAGCATCCAATGCTTAGCCTGATCCCACCTGCCAATCTGAGTAGTCCTTGGGTTATCTTTGCGACATCACCAATACTTAGACAATTAGGGAGCATGCAATTAAAGTAACAAGTTGGAGTTTATTTACTTTACCTGCACTTTAAGAAACTAGACTTTTTTGTTAAACAATCAACCTAATTAGGCCACCCTATTAAAGTAACTGAACGACATGATGTCAGGGCCAATGCGTGATACATGCGCTGGACACTGGACCAGAGCTCACCTAGTCTCCCATGCCCTAACATGGTCATGTTGTTGGACTTTAATTGGTCAACCTCCATACTTAAATTAAAACCGGACTTAAGTAGAAACTCTAGGCCCATGAAGTACAAAGACTCGGTCTTACACTACAAGAAAAACATATTTGGGCGACGAAACTTTGGGCGACAAACAAGAACATTTGTCGCTCAATGTCATACAGATTTAGGCGACGAACAGGTTTGTCGCCCAAATGGAGTTTGGGCGACGAATACAATGTTCCTCACCCAAAGTTACTTTGAGCGACGAACTGTTCCCGTCGCCTCAACTCACAAGTAAAAAAATTAATTGAGAAATTAATTGGGCGAGTAAATTCGTTGCCCAAACGTACTTTGGGAGACAAACTATTTTCGTTGCCCAAAGTATTTTGGGCGAGGAATATGCAAATTTCTCGCCCAAAGTACTTTGGGAGAGGAAATATATTTCGTCGCCCGAATTACTTTGGGCGAGAAATCTGTTCGTCGCCCAAAGTACTTTCCCTTGTTTTTGTTTTTTGGTACAATTATATGTATGTTATTCATACAATACGATCGTGTTTCCAACGATCCGAACCGTTCAATTTTTAATTCCTCATTGAAAGATCAGCATTGCAAAAAATTAGGATTATTGGAGACGTAAAAGTTATGTAACGGTGCTCGAATGTATGAACGATCAAAAATTTGCTAATACTAATCCATGGAGTAGATGAATTCTGATTTGGGCGATTTTTTGCAGGAATAATGTTTGAGTATAAACGAATAAAATGAACGGCTCCGATCGTTGAAATTACATTGTAGTCTTCACAATTGTTGAATCGACAAAGTTTCAACGAAAAAACTATAGAATTATACTCTTCAAGTGTATTTGTATGTAGAAGATCACTTTTGTATTGTGTTTTTAATGATCCGAATCGATAATTTCTTAGTGCCCCACTTAAAGATTATCCATGCAAAAAATTATCCCAATTGGAGATGTAGAAGTTAGGTTTGGCATTTAGGATGTATGAACGATCTTGATTCTTATAATAATAATCGAACGGGTAGATGAACTCCGATTGAGCCGATTTTTTGCAGGGTTGATATTTGAGTATGAACATATAAGATGAATGGCTCTGATCGTGATAATCACGTTGTGGTCTTCACCATTATTGAAGCTACAAGGTTTTAACGAAAGAGTTAATAGAATTTTATTCTTCAAGTGCAAAAACTGTTCATTTATATGTACAACCTCATATATTGATCGTGTTTTCAATGATCCGAACCGTTCATTTATTAGTTTCTCACTCAAAGATTAATCTTGCAGAAAATTAGGTCAATTAGAGATGTAAAAATTTGGTATCGGAGCTCGAATGTAGGAATGATCATTTTGTAATAATGGCTTGGGCGAGGAACTTAACATTTCGTGGCCCAAAGGGACTTTGGGTGACAAATTTATAGTTTCCTCTCCCAAGATCACTTTGGGCGACGAAATTTCTAGTTCTTCGCCCAAAGTACCAATATTTTTTTGTTTACAATTTTATATATGTAATAGCATACGATACGATTGTATTTCCAAAGATCAGAACCATTCATTTTTTAATTCCCCACTAAAGTGTAAAATCCACTGATTTATATGTAGAACCTTATATGTCGATTGTGTTTTTAACGATCTGAACTGTTCATTTATTAGTTTTCCACTCAAAGATCATTCCTCTAAAAAATTAGGTCAATTGGAGATCTAGAAGTTTGGTATTGGGGCTCGAACGTATGAACGATCATAGTTCATACCAAAAATCAACTTTGGGTGACGAAATATATCTTTGGGCGACGAACGATGCGTCGCTCAAATTCTGAAATTGTGGCGGGATGAAACGGTGCCCTAAAGTCAACGACTTTGGACGACAAAGATTATTTTGTCGCCCAAAGGATCTTTGGGTGATGAAATAATGAATTCCTCGCCTAAAGCTTCTTTGGGCGACAGAATCATGTTCGTCGCCCAAAGTCGTTCAATTTAACCCAGTTCTGGATTCACTTCACACTTCACTCACTCTCATTCACTCTCGCCGCGCTCCTCCCTCTCAGGTCCGCCTCCTCCCTGCTCTCGGTTGCCGCCTCCTCCCTCCTCCTCCCTCCTCATTCCCCCGAAACCCAAAACCCCGCCTCCTCCTACCTGCTCTCGAAAACCCACCCCCCCATCGGCAAATCACNAGTTTGGTTGTGAAATCTGAATTTAGATTGATGGTAGGCTTATATTTGATAATGATTTATTTTTTTGGTGAAGGAAGGATAGTGTTGCATTTGTTGTGAAAGATAATTGCATTTTTGGTGAGGTATGTGTTTAATCTATCTTTTAGTTAAGTTTTTGTATGATTTAGTATTTAATGTTTCATATATAATTGTATTAAACTTTTTTAGTGAATTAGTTTGTATGTTAAAATTAATTATAAAATTGATTAGTTAGTTTGTATGTTCTTAAATGCTAAAATTTAATAGTTTGTTTGTATGCTTATATGTATATTGTTAGATTAATTATAGTTTAGTTTGTATGTTACATTTAATTTAGTTGTAATTGCAAAATTCCCCATGACGTAGTCCAGCACTCCTCGAGTACTGGGTTAGGTCATGTGGCACGAAGCGCCTGTGCGAAGTTGTTAGTCGATAACTTTGTACATTCAACTAGTCGTGCGAAGTTATCTGTGGATAACTTTGTACACTAAACTTAAATTCACCTTAGACCCGTTCGAGAGTCTGTTGGATGCGCGCATGGACGCTAGGCGTGACTGCGCTCCAATATGATTCTTGAATTGTCCAAATTACCCATGGACAGTTTGGGAGTGCACAATTATGTGTTGTGGTTAGCGATTCATATGACGTGGTTTTGATTTGAGAAAATTTCGGCAACATCTCCCTATGTGTTCTTCAAGTGCATACTAGATATTTGTTTTAAGTATCTACGTCGTGCACTTGGAGAACCATAGGGAGATGCTGCCGAAATTTTCCCAGATCAAAACTACGTCGTGCGAGCCAACAAACACGACACATATGTGCATTCTCGAATGGGATAGGACCCTTATCGGAGGCATAAGGAGACGAAGAAGGGTGACAAATCTTTTTCTAATTGTCGTGTAATATGGAAATAGGCATCATGGACCGACAGTGGATACGTAATACAAATCGTGTTAGTAATGAATATTTGTATGGGATCAAGTCATTTATCCAAGTTGCACAGGAACATGTCAATTCTCAGAATAAAATAAAGTGTCTGGGCCGGAATTGTAACAACAGTTTATGGAAGACAGTGTGTGAAGTCAGAATTCATTTGGTGAGATATGAGATGTCACACAACTATACGACATGGTATTATCATGGTGAACCGAGAGTTTATGCTTCGACTTCCTCGGATGCTCGAACAATTCTGCAACCAACTGAATCTGTTGGTGATGATAATGACCAAGTGATGGGCATAATAAACGATGCTTATCCATATGCATCGCTTGATCACGAAGTCAATCAGGATGATTCAGAGAGCGATAATATGGATGAAGATGATGGGTTACCCGAAGTCCAAAGAGAAGAGTTTGATAAGTATGAGAGATTGTTGAAACAAGCTCAGCGGGAATTGTACTCTGGTTGTGAAGAGTTCTCAGTGCTAACTGCTGTTGTGGAGTTAATGCAATGGAAAGTACTTAATCAACATTCGAATCGAAGTTATGATCAGTTGATGGGGATTTTGAAACGAATGCTTCCAAAGAACAATCATATACCTGAAACCCATTATCTTGCGAATAAGGTGTTGAAAGATCTCGATTTGGGATATGAAAAGATTCATGCATGCAAGAATGATTGTGTATTGTTTTACAAATAACACCAAGGGAAGGATAAATGTGTTGAGCTCATTTTATATATAATTTTTATCCTTAAATCTTACATTTTTGTCTATTTCTTTTAGCAATTTTTAGTGTTTTAATCCTTATTTATTTTTTTCTAGTCAACTAGTGGGTTTATTAGTTTTATGTTTTAATGTTTATTTTAGTTTCTATTTTTTTAAGTAGTGTATTTTGTATTTTTTTATTTTGTAGGATGAGAAATAGAAAGCCCAATAAAAGAATGAAGGAATGAAGTTGCAGTGGCCCAAATTCATGCACAAAGCCCAGCCCAATCTGCCGGCCCATCATGCAGGCCCAATCACGCTGAAGCCCGGCCCATCTTGAGGTAGCCGAAGAGTCATAACACACCAGCCCTTTCCGCCTCTCTCTTCAGTTGATTAATCAAGCTCCAGCCAATACAAAAGTGCCACGTGACCATCAGTTTCTTCCGCCCAGCAAACAAATCAACCAATTCAGTTGATTAATCAAGCTCTCAGCCAACTGCAAGGCGACACGTGGGGCAGCCATTCTCTCTTCCGCAATTCAGCATCCATCCGAGCCAGCAGCCGAGCCAACTTCCCTTCTTTCTCTCTCCCTCATGTCGCTTAATTTCCAGCCACCAGCCGCAAGCCAAGCCGCACGCATCTGCATCTGTGCCAAAGAAATCAGGCGAATTGCTTGATTAATCAAGCGTTCAGCCACTCAGCAGGCGACACGTGTCCCACCTTCCAGACCTCTCCAGCTGCTTCCCGATTTTTTCAACACATCCTCAATAGCTGTCACCAGCTCTCTCCCCCTGATATTTTCTACCCTACTATTTGCCTATAAATAGGAACATTTAGTCCCCTCTTCATATCTNTCATTTAATATGTTCATAAGTGGTGTAGAACCCTAACCTTGGTTCTTATACCATTGTTAAGTTTCTAAAACCAAAAAGTTGTTATTTTCATTTCTAGATTTAATATTTCAATTCTTGCACCTTTATTTACCTTGTTCTCTTTTCATTTACTTTATTTGCCTTTTAACTTAGTTGCTACTTTATTTACTTTTTAATTTAGTTGCATTTTATTTTTAATTGTCTCACAAACCAACAAAATTTCCAAACTAGGTTAGCTTTAAATTAACTTAAGTTTAAGCTTAGTGTATCGTTTTTTTTATCACTCCTTGAGGTTCGACCTCGTTAATATACTACTCGATTCGTATATTTGCGAGTAAATAAAATTTTACAACAAAATGCTCTGTGTGTAATGAGCCGAGATATAAGAACAAGTCTGTAGAGAGAAAGAAACAGATTCCGCAAAAGGTGTTGCGTTATTTCCCACTTAAGCCAAGATTGCAACGATTGTACATGTCGACACATACTGCAAGTGACATGAGATGACACAAAGATAAGCGGGTTGATGATGATGTGATGAGACATCCTACAGACGGAAGCGCATGGAAAGAATTTGATAAGATATATCCGGATTTTGCAGCAGATCCACGAAATATCAGATTAGGACTTGCTACTGATGGATTTAATCCATTCGGAAATATGAGCACATCTCACAACACTTGGCCAGTGGTCGTGATTCCTTATAATTTGCCTCCCTGGAAATGCATGAAAAAAGAATTCACAATTATGACGCTATTAATTTCGGGACCGCAATCCCTGGCAAGGAGATTGATGTATATTTGCGGCTGTTGATTGATGATCTGAAAGAATTATGGCAAAATGGTGTGCCGACATATGATAAGTCCACCGGAACAATGTTTTTCTTGCGTGTGGCAGTCCTGTGGACAATAAAATGATTTCCCAGCTTATGGGAATCTATCAGGCTGGAGCACCAAAGGTTATATAGCATATCCTATTTGTAATAAGGATATAATTTTCGCTTGACATAGTGGTAAAGTATGTTATATGGGCCACCGAAGATGGTTGCCGGGAGATCATAAATGGCGTAACGGTAAGAAGGCCTTTGACGAAAAAAAGGAGATGGGCGTGAAACCTAAAGAATTATCTGGTGATGACATCTTGAGGCAGTTGAATAACTTAGAATTTGGCCTGATTGGTAAACATTCCTCTAACAAAGAACGAAATATGCCAAGGTCACATGCACATCTAAATTGGACGAACAAGTCGATATTCTTCGAGTTGGAATATTGGTCCAAGTTGAAAATCAGACACAATCTCGATGTAACGCATATTGAGAAGAATGTGTGCGAAAGTTTGGTGGGGACAATTTTGGGCATTGAGAGAAAATCAAAGGACACAATTAAGGCTCGACAAGATTTGCAAGAAATGGGCATCAGGAAACATTTGTGGTTAACGAAGAAGGGTGATAAAATGATAAAGAAATATCCATTTTATACCGTGAAGCCTGGGGATAAGAAAGAATTCTTAAAGTTTCTTGCATCGGTCAAATTTCCAGATGGATACGCGGCCAATATCTCACGAAATGTGAAAATCGACTCTTGCAAAATTTTGGGCTTGAAAAGTCATGATTGTCATGTTTTATTGCAACGTTTGATTCCGGTGGGTATTCGAAAATTTTTGCCCGAAGATGTGGTTGAACCGATTGTTGGGTTGTCGAGGTTCTTTCAGCATATATGCGCTAAGACGTTGCGTGTGTTAGAGATATCAAAATTGAAAGATGAGATTGTGTACATCCTATGCAAATTTGAACAAATATTTCCACCGGCCTTTTTTTATGTAATAATTCACTTGATGATACATTTACCGCAAGAGGCAATTCTTGCTGGGCCGGTTAATTATCGATGGATGTATCCAATAGAAAGGTAACAATTCCTAAACTTTTTTGTTACTATTCTCTAAGTTTAGCTCTATGTTACTCATAAAAGTTTTCTCACTATGTACTTATATTTCCAGAATGTTGGGTAATTACAAAAGGTACGTCCGAAACAGGGCACGCCCCGAAAGTTCCATAGTAGAGACATATATTGCAAATGAATCTATCACCTACTGTGCAATGTATCTCAGCAGTGTTGAGACGTCATTCAATCGGCCCCAACGCAACGACGACGGTAGTGAAAAAAATGAGACACTTTCTGTATTTTCTCAAATTACACGACCATTTGGCGAAGCCCCTAAACCAGCTGTTCAATTCTCGAAACACGATATGGAGGTGGCTCATTGGTTCATACTCAACAATTGCGAAGAAGTTGACTCCTTACGCATTGAGCATGATGAACTAATGAATCGCGACTATCCAAGATGGGACATGGAACGTGTATAGAAAAAGCATCGGGAATTGTTTCCTAAATAGTTTAAGAAACATGTAAGTGATTACTGACAATAATGATCAGTTCGTTCATGTGTTTGTATGTTTTTTGTAATATATTAATTCCATTGTCTTTTAACAGATAGAAAAGCTGACTGATGATAATTTGCCATTATACAAGGAGTTAATGAGTTTGGCGAGTGGCATTCAATGGGTTGAAACCTTTTCCGGATGTAATGTGAATGGAGTTAAGTTTTTAACTGTACAACGAGATGCCATCTTGAGCATTCAAAATAGCGGGGTTTGTGTAGAGAACTTGGAGACTGGCATAGTAGATTTTTACGGCAAGCTGACGAGTGTACATCAAGTCTTGTACTCGCATCGCTTTCAAGTTGTGTTATTTAAGTGTCATTGGTTTAATACAGACCCGAATAGGAACAACAGTATTAAACTCGATTATGACTTAATATCTGTGAACACAAACACTCGATGGTATGAGAATGATCCGTTTATTCTTGCCACAATGGCGAAACCAGTATGTTATCTGGATGATCCTAAGGCGGGTGTGGGTTGGAAAGTAGCTCAGATGATTCAGAATCGAAATATATGAGATATTCCGGAAAAAGAAAATCAGGATGACGTGGCTTATCAAGAGGATTCATCTTCAACCATACCCAATCCATACAACAATGATGTTATCATACAACAAGTCGAGATACATGACGTTCCTCCAATTGAGATCGATGCCTTATTAATTGTTCTTGGGCCACTTCCCCGAATTGATGTTAATGATTTCATCGATAATGAAGATGATGAAGATGAAGATGAAGATGATGATGATGATGATGTTGATGGTATCAATGATGATGATGATGAAATGAGTATTTATAGTGGTGATTTAGATTAGTAATTGATAATGGTGATTCATATTAGTAAGTGATAATAATGATTCAGATTAGTAAGTCATTACTTTAGTTTTCTTTTTGACTAACATAAATATTTATTGAATTGTGCAGATGAGTTTGATCTCGAACAGGGGTGGATCTTGGAGGTCTAGTTCAGCATCTATGTCCGCCCCTGCAGCCCAGCCCAGCCCACCCCTGCAGCCCAGCCCGCCCCTGCAGTACAGCCAAACCTCATAGTCCAGGGTGAATCGACCCCGGCGATAGCCCGAGATCTCTCATCTAGTACTGGGTCTGCGATTTAGTCGGCACAGAAGGCCCGACGTGGTCACCGTTATGGTGCATATGATAATGTTGCATCATCCACTCGTACTGCCTCATCATCAGAGAGTAAGAAAAATGTTTTCACAGCACTTGTGTTTATGTTTAATTTTATTTATATGTTATAAGATTAGTGTGAAATTAATATGTTATATTTGTTTTTCTAGGTACAAAAACCACGAGGGGGATAAGTAGAGGGTTGAAGGCGTCCCGACTCACGTGCACGAAGAACGAGAGGATTCGCATCGTTGTTCAACAAGATCACCTACGACCGAGCAAGGAGGTGCATAGTACTTTCGCTTCCTTTGTCGGGTCGATTATCCGTCAGGACTGCCCCATGCTTTTCCCCAGTTGGAAAAAGGTTGATGACGCCATCAAGAGGAGCATTATGGGCTTCATTTTTGTGAGTATATTTCGATTAATACAAAATGATTAATTTGATCATTCCTAACAATTTGATAATTGCATTTTTTTCAGGTAAACTATGACATTCGGATGAAGGATCCGAATGTAGCTAGGTATATGGAGAAGTTATTGAAAAAAGTTTACACACAATGGAAGCACGAGCTGCACAGGGAATATAACATGTTTGGATCAGCAGCTGAGGCATTGGCCAGCCCTCCTCCAGAGATGGCATCTCGGCTTGATCAGTGGCAGTGGTTGTGCACTCATTTTCAGAGTCCGGAATTTTTGGTATGTTATATCATTTTAAGACTTCAAAAATCTTTTTTCTTATGTTATTCATTTATTGTATATGCACTAATGCATTTACAATTTGCTTAATATTTAACAGAGGAAGTCGAATGTCAATCTTAAGAACCGGAAAGCACCCGCAAGGATTGATCATCATGGTGGTTCCATGCCCTTCTCATACCGGGTGGAGTCGTATCGTCAGGTGCGCCATTATTTAATTTAATATATATATTCCTTAGTATTGTTTGAGTTTTTGTTAACATTACATTCTTTTTCAGGCTGGTTCGCAATTTCCGGAGCTCGACAACTACGGGGATGTTTATGGCCGACCCGGCAACGACAAAGGCAAGGCGAAGCATGTTAGTTTTTTATATTTTAGTTTTATTTCACAATTTTTAATATTTGTATTTGATTTCCTAATTTCTAACTTGTGTATAACATTTTGAAGGCTGAGATGCTCGCCAAGAAGGCGAGTTATTTGGAGGTGGCCAGCCAGTACCCTCCAGACACTCCGTTGGAGTCGATCCCAGTCCCCGATCGCGATGCCGGTCTTCGTATTATGACGAAGACACTGGGTGTTAGGCGTGGTAGGGAGATACGGGGAATGGGAACGATTTGGATTCCTGATCTCAGCACAGGGTCTTCGTCTCAGCCATCTGCAGAATTAGTCAACCTGTCCACTGAAGTGCAGTTGTTGAAGGGTCAGCTAGAAGAATCGAGAGTGGCATATGTGGAGCAGACGAGTAAGGTGCAGCAAATGCAACAGATGTTTGGCCAGTTGGCCAGGATTGTACCTGGGTTTGTGCTGCCACCGAAAATTGACCAGTGCATGCCAGACTCCTCCACCGATGCCGATGATGCTATTGACCTAGGGGGCCATTAGTGATGTACTAATTATATTTGTATACAGTATTAAATTGTTTCTACTTTGTATGGATATTTGGATATATAAAATTTATTAATTTTGTTTTATATAGTTTTTGAATAAAGATTTTTCTTTTATATGAAATTCAAATATATAATTTAAATTAAATTTTTAAAATTTTTTTTTTTAAAAATATGTTTAGGCGACGAAATTTGTTCATTGCCTAAACATACTTTGGGCGACGAATTTAACCATTCATCACCCAAATTGTTCTTGGGCGACGAACAATTTCGTCGCCTAAACATATTTTGGGCGACGAATGGTTATGTCCGTAGCCCAATATATGTTTAGGCGACGAACAATTTCGTCGCCTAAAGTAGGTTTGGGTGAGGAAATTAATTATTCCTCTTCCAAAACTTTTTTAGGCGACGGATAATTTCATCGCCCGAGAACAATTTGGGCGACGAACCTCTCTATTCCTCGCCCAAATACGTTTTGGGCGATGAACAAATTCGTCGCCCAAACATACTTTGAGTGACAAAGCTTTGTATTCCTCGCCCAAAACATGATTTGGGCGACGAAATTATTCGTCACCCAAACATGCTTTGGGCGAGGAATCTTATGTTTTAGGAGACGAAAAAAAACCGCTGCCCCATGTGTCTTTGGGCGACGAAATTTGATGTTTCGTCACCCAAACTCTTGGGCGTCATCGATTGGGCGGCCAAATTGTTGACGAACTCAGTTCGTCGCCCAAACGTTTGGGTGACGAAATCCGACTTTGGGAGAGGAACTACGTTCGATGCCCAAAGCTTTTTTTCTTGTAGTGTTAGTAGACTGGTTTCTATAATTTTTCTAAGAATGTTTGACCAAAAGTAAAGATCATGCCAACATTTTGTCCAAATTTACTTTTGATTGAATTATTGTCGGACTTTGACTTTCCAGTTACCCAAAGAAGAAACAAGGACTTTGGTGCTGAGGAACTGTATTATCAGGTTAAGCGTGGACTCCATGCAGAAGAAATCTTCACACCCTGTCTATGAGATTTTTATTGTGTGTATATATGATAATAAATATTGTTGCGCTCGAAAATAATTTGTTTTTTCTTGTCATTTCGTATGACTTTTTATAAGGATGATTGATGATGATATGAGAGTAAAGGGTTGTGTTTTAATAACCTTGAGTTCGATTTTCTAAAATTCTAGAAAGGTTTTGTATGGATGAGCTAGTCGAATGTCCTTATAGGGAGGCTAGCTTATAAGGTACTTACTATAGATGGCTGCTCTCGCTACATGTAACGACCCGACCCAAATTTTCACTAGAAATTTAAATTTTTATTTAACTATGTTTTTAAGAGATTTTTTTAAAGAATGTTGAATTTTATTTTAAAGATTTTGAGATTTATTTAGAAAATAAAAATGGTTTTGATTTAAATTTTGATTTATTTTTGTTTTAATTTGGGGCTTGACCCAAAGTTGACTTTTAAAATAAATGGGCTTTCGATTTTGACTTTAGGTCCGTTAGATAGGTTTCGATCCCACGATTTCATATACACGTAGCACGCGTCGATCCGAGTTACAGTTTGAAAGATATGGGCGTTTGAAGCGAAGGGCAATTTCATAAAATGGACAAATTGGGTTTAAAAATCAGATTTTTTTTTTTTTTAAGTTTCTCTCCCTCTCTAGAACGTTCTCTCTCCCCTTTTATTTCTCTCACCCCCGCACTCTCTCTCTCTGTTTTCCTATCCCCTGCACCCTCTCCCCTGCGCCATCACCCAGCCACCACTCCTCACCATCACCGGCCAACGTCCCAGGCACCGACCACCCCTCGCCGACCCAGCTTCACCGGCGAGACCCCCCCCAGGCGCCGACCACTCCCCAGACTACTCTCTCCTCATTCTCTCTCTCCCCGAGTTCTCTCTCTCCCGCTTTTCTCTGTGCGCAACCAGCTCAACCCAGCCAGGCCAATTCCGGCCACTACCTAACCCGCCCAGGCCACCGGTGAGCCCCCAACAGCCTTCCCCTTGCAGCCCAGCCCCCACACGCGCGAACGAGGCCAGAGGAAGCCCAGCCCGGTGCCACTACTCGCCGGATTCCGGCCAAATCTCAGCTCTTTTCATCCCTATTTTCTGTGAGATTTCTTCCCTTTCCTTTGGGCTTTCATTCCCCTAACCTTAGGTTGATTAATTTTGAGTAATTAGAATATGAAATTTCTTGAATTTATAGTCATTTTTGGGTTACTCTGAAATTTCTGGATTTTGGGTTGTTATTGTTGTTTTCTTAGACGAATTACATCCTTAAGGTACCCATTTGTCATTTAGAACTCGGAATTTGACTAAATTTAGAGGAAATTAAGTTTTGGGAGGTTGGATTTGTGAGGTTAGAAACCATTTCGGGTCAGTTGAGGTTTGGCCGAGTCTCAGAGTATTCTTGGTGTGGTTTTGGACAATTTCGTGTTTAGGAAATCCAAAATTTGTTGTTAGATGCGAATGTATATGAAGATTGAGAAATTTGCTATAATTGGTAAATTTTGGGCTGGAAACAGCCACCTTGGGCGACGACCTTTGTGAACTTGACCCCGCTGATATTCCATGATTTTAGGAGCATTAGGACTTCTTTGTTGAGTGGGTTATCGATCTAGATTATCGTTTGAGGTCGGCTACGTAAATTTATTTTTGAGATTTATAATTGGTTTTCGAAGTGTGGTTGATGTTGGTGTGAGCCGGGAAGTTTCGAGACGGTTTAGGAATAGGTTAGAAAGCGTATGGTTTTGAGGAAGATGATTTATAACCGTTACCTGAGCGTGAGTTTAATGGGACATTAGGATTAACACACACACAAAATTAAACGTATTGGAGTCGAGACTAATTTCATATTTTATCGTTTGTGTTATAGGCGAGACGACCGGAGTTCGCGACGATCCGGCGGAGGATCGACATTAGATTTTCTCACTTTGAGTGGACTAACTTTTAATCTTTTTGAAATGTCTTATATGTTAATGATTAAATTTCATTACTTAGCTATATTGAGTTTGAATTTAAGCTAAAGGATTTTAAGTTAAATTTGGTTTTTAAATTCTTTTTTCCTAAATTTAAAATTGATATTTATGGTTTTTGCATTTCAAGTTTCATAGATTTATGAATTTAGATATTGTGATTGGAACAAATGTATATTCGATGAGTTTGGTTTTGTTAAGAAGAGTTTTGGAAGAAAAATGAAAGGATTTGAGATTTGGATTATGTGTTTATAGGTTATCGGTTTTTCAAACCACCTTTTTAGTACCCTTCCAGGTTATCAAATTAGATAGGTCTTTGGGACCCATTGCGGCACACACATAGGCTTTGGGCCATGTGTCGTGATGCTTGACCCTTTGGGGGTGGCTCTGCATGCACGTAAGACAGAATTTGTGGCTCTGAATGCGTATGACAAATTCTCGGCTCTGCACATGTATAACAAATTATTTATGGCTCTGCATGCGTATGACAGATCATCGGCTCTGCGCATGTATGACAGATTCTATGGGTAACTGACTGGTGTGTGTTTTCAGTTGTTAAGTATTTTAAGTGATGAGTTTATGGCAGCAAAGGTTCTTAAGTATGACGGTTTGAGTTGAGCAGTTTTATTGATTTTTCAGTATATTGAGAGTGGTTTGAGAAAGAAGTTTTCAGCTTAACTTATTTTATTATAAATGTATTATACAGTTTTATTTCGATTTTTTATTTTAAATTTATAAACTACTCGGAATTTTTAATGTTTGAAGTTTTATTTGATAAAGAGTTGGTGTTTTGGTTTAGTTTTTTAATACTCTTAAGCCTGAAAAATGATTTTAAAACTAGGGGTGTTCAAAGAGCGACGTGAGGTTTTAGAGTTAAAAGATATTTAGACTTGATTTCATTTAACTGTCCACTCACTGAGCCTATCTCACCGTTTTCTTATTTTTGTCTTAAATTGTCCCCCCAGGTAAATAGCTTTGGTGGAGGTCGTGTCATTCGCGTTGAGGCAAATAGCATCCATTTTCCGTTCCCGGATCTTGTAGGGATTCATTTCTATTTTGGAAGTTCCTTTTCTTTAAATGTAATAATTGTTGTAATAGGAGTAGTGGCTCTGATAACCATACTTAAACTATAAAGTTATTTTGAAATTGTTGGGTCTGAGACCCTTTTTGGTTGTGGTAGAGGTGGTTGATGTTTTAGAAATGTTTTAACAGGTTTTGAAATTTTGGGTTAGTCCATTTTCAGGGGAGGTTCTGCCGAATTTTCGATAGGATTTTCCTTGATTTTGGATTCCCGCAGGACCTTTCCGAGTTTCAGGGTGAAATCCGGGGGCGGTCCTGTCACTACGATACCAAGCTTTTTATTGGTAAGCGTAATTCTTCCTTTGTGTGTTCAATCATCAGATAAAATCTAAAATCAAATCCGAAATGTTTTATGAAAGGTTGCATGCTCATATTCAAAGCTTGTGGATTTCAACAATTATAATTGATGTTTGTTGTAGTGATGAATCTTTTGAACTGTTTTATCACTGACTATATATTTAGTAAATATTTTAACCTAATATTTTCAAACTTAGTTAGGATCCCTTGAGGGGAAGTTATGAATGTATATGATCGATGCTTACTTCTACTTGCTTTCTCGTAGATCTCACTTTGGTTGGCGATTTTGACTAATCTGTTTGAGCATGGCATTTGAACATCTTGTTTGGCACCTGCAAGGTCTCTAGATTTTTTCCAAGCTCTTTCGCTCTTATTGGGTCGACCTTGTTTTCTCTTCTTTTGTTTCTTGTCTTTTGTAATACCTTTCGAACATCCTTTATGTTTCTAGTTAGTTTCGTATTTTGTAAAATATGTCTTAGGCATGATCTTTGATAGCATCATGTCTATTAGGGTTGCTTTGCAAACTCATTACCCTAGCGGGTTGGTATTTTATATAAAATATTTTGAAGTGTGTTTATATCAGATCCTGTGTACATTTGTACTTTGATCTAACCCGTATTCTATCAAACAAAAGGGCTTAACTCATTTGAGGGAATCTTGGGAATATAACATTCGAGATACGAGTATTATATTCTTGGGAATCCTTAAGACGGGTACCACTGTGACGATCCCAGATTGGGACGTTACAATAGGTCCCCTTAATTTTGGCTTAAAAAAAAATTTATTTGTTGACCACCGCCACTTCTATATATTTTACTTTATTTCATTTCCAAGAGCATATACTGTTAAATTAATCTTAGTTTAGGATTTCAATTACTTGTTGAATTAGCTTTCCTCATATTCTATTGTATTCCTTGTCTTATTAGGATGTATTTTTACCATTTTTGTACAACTTATTTTATTTGGAATTAGAAATGAATACTAAGTTGTACAAAATTCTATTGTATTCTATCATCTTCTTTTTTTTCTACCAGACAGTTGAAACTCTTGAAACTATTCAACAGTAACATATAAAATTATGGCAAATGTATGATTAGACTTCTATGTTTTGTGTTGTTTTATTCTTTTTTCACATGTATATGTAACAAAAAAAACATAAGACATTAGTATAAATATCATGTTATAAAATTTTAGTGCTAAAACTATTCATGAAACTGTTGAACAGTTTTAGTGGGTTGTATTGAAACTGTTCAACAATTTCATAGAATAAAATAAAAAATAAAAAATGAGCCGTAAGCGTTCGACTCATTAAAGTGAACTTGCTTAAAATCATGAATGAACATATTCATGATATTGTCGATATATTCGCCAAGATATCTGTAATTCATCCACCAATATTTAAATGGGTTGTAACTTATATTTCTTCGATATCGGTATATGTCGACATAATATCGGTATATATCGACAAAATATCAATATATATCGGGAGAATTGTATAAAAATTTTCAAAATTAGGGAAGAAAAAGAGGAATAAGATGATATCAAACCAAATCCAGATCTAATTATATCAAAACTCATCAACTAACACTAATAAATTAACAATAAACCAACAAAATGACAATATTTAACTCAACTTTCTTTACACCCATGTTTACCAAAATTGATACATCCATGAATTTGAGCACTAATATTTAAGAAATTTTCGATATTTTTATCCTTAGCTTAAAATAAACTTCCACAGGTGGGCTGTCAACACCAAGGTATTAAATTTCATTTTTTTAGGGTTTTGAAATCGAAACATATGTTTAATGATTTTTCGGAAGATTTTGGCGAAATTTACCAAAATTTATCGAAATTTTCATATTTTCTATTTTTTCCAACTTCATAAATTCACCAAAAATAGCTCGAGACTCCAATAATTCACTGAAAAATTGTACGGACTCATATTGATGAGTACTAATTTTCTATAACCTCAAAGTAGTCAAATTGCTTTCAAAACAATTATGAAAAATCCTACTCTTATAATTTAATTATGAAAAAAATAATAATCGCCAAATTCTTGAATTTTCATTTTCTAAAATTCATTTCCACACAACTAAGGTCTAGAACCACAACCAAAGGTATAAGTTAGTTAAAATAGATTTAAAGAAATTTCTACTTTTTTTAAACAAACCTTAAAACAAATTTGAAAAAAATTAAGTAACAAAATTACCATAAGCCAAAATTTGGGTTGTTACACTTAGTGAAGACAAAGCTTGGCTAAGTGAGAGGCACGAGAAAAAAGTAAGGAAAGATAAAAAAAAAAAAAAAAAAAAAAAAAACTGAAGAGAAGGGAGGGGCAG
>QANW01007080.1:433969-468248 GCA_003254865.1 Dryas drummondii
TAAGCCTCATAGCCAATTCACATGCTATATGCGGTTATAAGCAAGGAATAAAATTTCGAGTTTCGAAGAAATTTCGATGGAAATTTCGATTGAAATTTCGACGGAAATTTCGAAGATTTTTAAATTTCGGCAAAAATTTGATGGAAATGATGGAAATTGTTATCAAAATACGGAAATTTTGAATGAAACTTTACCATACGTTTATTTATCATATTATCTACAAAATTGATAAAAAATATTGAAGAAACCAAATTATACAGTAGGTTTCATGTTATATAAGATAAATATAATGCACGCTGGAGACAAATACTGTTAAATAAAATTAGTATAAAATGAAATTAGTATATTATCTATACTCTATAATATATACACTAAACCCTATATATTTTATAATCTATATTCTATATTATTTAGGATATGGTATATGATACTATGGTTTAAGCCCTTTAGGGTACTTTAAATTATTTTTTATATAAAAATATATTATAGTTTACTAGTTTAGGGTTTAAAAACAACTAAACGAAACTCCAAAACGGGCAAACGAAACCCCAAACTATTTTTTTTCTTCACAATTAACCCAAAGGCCCCAAACTCCAATCAACCCTAAACCTTTTTAATTTTTTTCTCTTTTTTTTTTTTCTTCCTTTTCTTTTTTTTTTTCTCTTTTTTCTTTTTCTTCTTTTTCTTTCCTTCCTTTTCTTTTTTTTCTTTTCTTTTTTTTTCTTCTTTTTCTTTCTTCTTTTTCTTTCCTTCCTTTTCTTTTTTTTTTTCTTTTCTTTTTTTTTTCTTCTTTTTTTTTTCCTTCCTTTTCCCTTTCCTTTCTTTTCCCTCGAGGCTCCACTCTCCAGCAGGCAGCAACCCATTTTTCTGCATTTCTTCTTCGGCCCGTCGCCCCTGCATCTCCCCCGCCGTCGCCCCTGCCCTTGGCCCGTCGCCCCTCTGCCGTCGTCCCGTCGCCCCCTGCCCTCGCCCCGTCACCTCTCTCCCGCGATCTTCCCCCTGCCGTCGCCTCTCTCTCCCCCTCGATCTCCCCTTGCCGCCGCCCTGCCGCCACCCCTCTTTCTTCCTCGATCTGCCCCCTGCAACCTCTCCATTTTTCTGCAAAAACCCAGCTCCAAAACCAGATTGAAAAGTAGCACCGTCGAAAATTTCGCCGAAATTTCGACGATTTCGGCGAAATTTCGATAATTTCGACAATTTCGACGAAATCTTCCCGAAATTTTAGCAAATATGGGTTTCGATTTCGACACCCCCAAAAATCGAAATTTTCGGCGAAATTTCGCCGAAAACTTCGAAATTTAACACCCTGGTTATAGGTCAGTTCACATGCTATATGCAATTATAGGCCCATCCACAACGCAATATGTCATTATAGGTCAGTCCATTTTTAATGAGCCGAGCGCCTTGAATGGATGACGAGCACTCGACGCTTTTTTTCTTCATGTTTTACAATATTGCCATCAGTGAACAGTAACAAATAATTGTCACTATGTAATATTGGCAACCAAAAGATTGCAAAAAATGACACATATAAATATACCTTCTGTAATAATGTAGAGTGTTGTCTCACATTGGAATATTATAGTTTTGTATAAGTGCTTAAGGGTCTTGGAGCTCTCCATACATTGTCAATTGGTTTTTGGTTTAATGCTCCAATTTTCTTTAGGCTTTTTAGCAAGATACCTACCTAAACTTTGACCCGATTTACATGTTACCAGCTAAATTAAAAATTGAACCAAGTTAACTCCTGAATTAAATTTTGTTTGCAATTTGCCACCTCCATCCAAATTCTATGGGTTTTTTTGTCTTTTCATAGAGAAGAACTTGGGTGGGGAAGCTTTTGCCACCTTAGCATGCTGAGTGGCAAAGGCCAACCAATTACAAGTGGCCACATGTACAACTATTTTTCTATTTCTATTTTCTTATTTTTACAAACTTTGAAAATTAATTAAAAATAGTTGCGGACTCAGAAAAATATACGGAAAATTCTTACGCCTCGTCTTGACTAATACTAATTTACCATAGAGTCAATTTACCAATTTGCCCTCTGACAGTTTCCAGAAAATTTAGGAAGTCCAAATTTATTTTTAAAAAATTAAAATACTCTAGACTCTTTAAAAATTCATAGAATAATCTCCCGAACTCCAAAAAATACAAGGTCTGCACCACTGGTCTTCTAAAAACTAACACTACCTTTCTCGTGAACACTTACTACCCAAAATACCTCTCGGTCATAGAGGAAAATAAATTCAAGAAAAATTCTAGAATTTTCAAAAAGTCTCGAAAGAATTCTCTAAAATAGGTTTTTGGTAATTTCCAAAATATTTTTTAGAATTCTTCTGAGATTTTACAGAAATTCTATAATTTTTATAGAATTTATTTTATGGAGGAAAATTTATTTTAATTTTTTAGAAATAAATTTGGACTTCTTAAATTTTCTAGAAACTCTCATAGGGCAAATTGGTAATTTGACTCTATAGTAAATTAGTATTATTCAAGATGAGTCTGTAAGAATTTTTCGTGTTTTTTTTCTGAGCCCGAAGATATTTTTAATTAATTTTCAAATTTTGTAAAAATAGGAAAATAGAAATAGAAAAATGGTTGTACATGTGACCACTTATAATTGGTTGGGCCTTGCCACTTAGCATGCTGAGGTGGCAAAAGCTTCTTCATCCAAGTTCTTCTCTATGAAAAGACTAAAAAACCCATGAGGATTAGGATGAAGGTAGTAACTTGCAAACAAAATTTAATTTATGGGGCAACTTGCTTCAATTTTTAATTTAGGTAGTAACATACAAATCGATTCAAAGTTCAGGTGGGTATCTTGCTAAAAAACCTTTTCTTTATAGTATCAAATTAGGCTTACACAGTGTGTTTGGCAAGTGGTCACACATGTTTCATATCACTCAATATGAATTGTCCACGTGTTAAACTCAAGTAATAACACACATGTGGGCGCATGTGAGAATATGAAGTGTTATCTCACATTGAAAAATTATAACCTCGTTTAAAATTATATAAATCAATTTAAAACACAAACTCTCTAATGTTCTACCCTATAGCAACCATTTGCTTCGATTGTATTGTACTTTAATTGTATCAGGCAGTTCAATACGATTACAAAAGGACAATACTAGGGGTGACCTCCATATACACCCTACCACCCAAAAATTACTTGTTCGATAGTGCAGGCTCAGGTTCAGAATCGTTCATTTTTTAGATCATCTATTAAAAATTATTTCTGCAAAAAATCAAATCAATCGGAAATTGTTTGGTTATATAACTGTTATCGAATAACTAAAATAAATAGACAATTTGTATTTAAAGAGTGGTTTTTTGACCAAATCGTTCATTTATTTCATTTATTCAATAACAGTTATATAACCAAATGATTTCCGATTGAGTTGATTTTTTACAGAGATGATCTTTTATAAATGATTTAAAAAATAAATGATTCTGATCCTAAATCTGCACGGCCAAACAAGCCTTTTTGGGGGGCGGGGTGACTTGCAAGTACATTTGGGGTGACTCAAGTATTGTCCATTGCGTTAACCCCCAGTATCTATACTGGTCAGAGAATGATAGAGAGCAAACAATTGACCTCTCATAAGATCCTATGACTCTTTACAGAAGAGAAAGGACAATAAGAGAGAGAGAGAGAGAGAGAGAGAGAGAGAGCCAAGAAAGTAAAGATAGACAACAAAAGAGAAGGGGAAAAAAAGTTTGTGGGCTAACTTTTTCAAAAGGGTTGCAACTTTACAGGTGTAACTATTTCATAGTTATAGTTCAAAAGAGTTAGCGATGGGAAAAAGAGAAAAAAAAAATTGTTTGTTGTGAAAATGATAAATAATTTCATTCTACGCCCTCTAATTTTAAATAAACACACTTTATGTTTTTGGATGTTAAAAAATCCATCCAATGACAAATAAGCTTATGTTGTAAAAAAAAAAAAAAAAAGGGTTGGAACTAACAAAGAAAAAGAGGCGCTGGACTGGGCGACAATAACTCTGCAATGACAAATAGTAACAACCATTGTTACTATTAAAATTAGGGAGGATTTAACTTCATAAGCTTGAATTTTGATTTTGTATGTTAGTTAATGAATTTTTGACATGTTTATAAAAAAAAAAAAACAAATTGTATATTTATAAGTATAATTTTTATGCATTTTTTTATAGTTATTATAGCACAGTGATCGAGTATAGTAACGTCCAACAGTAACTATATTGCAGAACACGAAGAAAAAAAAAGGTCAAGCTGAGCACTCAACTCACTTAAAAGTGAACCGACCTATCAACCTGTTTTTAAAAGTGAGTATTCTATTAGTTTTGGGATTTAATAAAGGGAAAATTTTAGCTAAAAGACTTCAATTTTACCTCATATCTCTATTCAGGATATGAATTTCACTTTGTGTCAACTAAGTATTGAAACTTTCATTTTGTGTCAATTAAGCACCTTGTTTTTTTTAGTTTTTATCTCAACTTTTTTTTTACGTTGGACCCATCAAACCTCCACCAAATTCAGCAAACTTATACTGGATTTAAAGCTATGCATATTCTCTTTACAACCATATAAAGATCACTCAAATCGGACATCTACAACTCCCGATAATCGGCACCAAAGTAGGGTACTAAAAACTGTCAAATCCCTCTAGAAAAATATCTGGAAAAATTGGACAGTTTCGGGTACCCTAGTTTGAGGCCAATTATCTGGAGTTTTAGAGGTCCGATTTGGGTGATCTTTATATGGTTGTAAAGAGAAGATGCATATCTTTAAACCCAGTATAATTTTTCTGAATTTGGTGGAGGTTTAATAAGTCCAACGTTGGGCAGAAGTTGAGTTAAAAAATGAAAAAAAAAAAAAAACAAGATCCTTAATTGGCACAAAATGAAAATTTCAGTCATCAGTTAACACAAAGTAAAATTCATGTTCTACATAAAAACATGAGATATAGTTAGAGTTCTTTAGCTAAAATTTCCCTTTAATAAAAACTAAAGTAACCCATTAGAGAACTCTAAAATGGATACGGACTATGAATTAATTGCTTCTTTTTTTTTTTTTTTTTTTTTTTTTTTTTTTTTTTTTTCNTCTTTTCCTTTTGACCTTTTTTTTTAATGGATCCTTTTGACCTAACATTGGTGTTAAGTGATTTGTTTATGTACTTGTGGATGAATGTATCTCATAAGTTGTTGTGGTGATTTATTAATTCCATAATTATGGGTACATTATTATTCTATCGAATTTTAAGTGTTTTATATAGAAGTATGAGTAACCGAATTTATGTTTCTATATGAGAAATATGAGGGATCCAAATTAAAAATTTATGAAATGATGGTTTATATTACTTTTTTACATGTATATTCATTTTAAAATTTGTGCAATTATGCACCGTAAACGTGCAATGGCAGCATTACTCAAATTTGTCATAGGCTCATAGCAGTATGTGACTTGCTACAAAGACGAAACCCAGTGTCTGTTTGTTGTTTTTTATTTTATTTTTCTTCAAGCTACACCCTATTGGATCTTAATCTAAGCAGCAATTCACCATCTCCTAGAACAATACGTCTTTGGATCGATGTGGAAAGTTTAATTTGGTTGATGAAGTTTTAAGCAGCAATTCACCATCTCCTAGACTAAAATTCAGACTGTAATGAAGTTTTCCATGGCCCTATTAGTCAAACTTTCTTGGATAACCAAACACCACCAACCATACACCACCTTAACCAGCACTATATATAAACAGCCTTGTTGGTGCAACCTCCACTTCTCATCTTGTACGTTTCCATCTCTAATTAGCCCCCTAATCCAATTCCATCACCTCTTAATAATCCATCTCATATATGCACTCTGCAGAAAATTGAGCTTATTAAAAACAATGGCAGCTTGCTTTCAGCAACCAAGCAATGATATTAATGGAGATCATGACTCAATGATACTCTTTTCAACCTCAAACTCCCCTGCAGATTCCACCAGCCCTTCCTCTTCTTTCTACCACTCCTCACCACCACCACCCCACCATTGCAACAACCCCACTTACAAACTCACTGTGCAAAACCTTTCCTACACTTTTCACCCAAATAGGAGCATACCCAATTCAATTTGTCAACTTCTGCAGAAGCCTAATAAGCCAGTTAGCATACTCAACTCGGTCTCTTTCGTTGCCAGAAGTTGCGAAATTCTTGCCATTGTTGGCCCAAGTGGCACCGGAAAATCTACCCTTCTTAGAATCATATCAGGGAGGGTTAAAGACAAAGATTTTGATCCCAAAACTGTGTCAGTCAACGATCATTGGATAACTAGTCCAGCTCAATTGCGCAAGATATGTGGATTTGTTGCACAAGAAGACAATTTGCTTCCTCTGCTCACCGTGAAGGAGACTCTGATGTTTACTGCCAAGTTTAGGCTGAAAGGTGTTAATGCAAAAGAGAGGGAAGAGAGGGTGGAGAGGCTAATGCAAGAGCTCGGCCTTGTTCACGTTGCGGATAGTTTCGTTGGAGACGAAGAGAATAGAGGGATATCTGGTGGAGAGAGGAAAAGGGTATCAATTGGAGTTGATATGATTCATGACCCTCCAATTTTGCTGCTTGATGAGCCCACTTCAGGCCTAGACAGCACCTCTGCACTTCAAGTCATTGAGATGCTCTCTGCAATGGCCAAATCAAAGCAAAGAACAGTGGTTTTATCAATACACCAGCCCAGCTATAGAATTCTCTTTCACATCTCTAACTTTTTGATCCTCTCTAGCGGTTCTGTTGCCCACAATGGTAGCATCGAATCACTCGAACATTCGATAGCTGGATTGGGACTGCAAATTCCATTACAACTCAATGCTCTAGAATTTGCCATGGAAATAATACACACACTGGAAGATTCGTATTATTCGAAGACGACTGGTTGTCAATCATACTCCTCCGACTCATCATGGCCAGAAGAAGAAATTGGCAGAGATCATCAGCATGATCATAGCCAAAAGTTGGGTACTGCTAATTATTTTTTCAATTTTTGTTATGAGATCATGTTTCTGTGCTCAAGATTCTGGAAGATTATTTATAGAACAAAGCAACTGTTCTTGGCTAGAACAATGCAAGCTCTGGTTGGTGGATTCGGCTTGGCAAGCGTATACATCAAAGTGAGGAAGGATGAAGAAGGTGTTGCAGAGCGGTTTGGCCTCTTTGCCTTCAGTCTCAGTTTCCTCCTCTCTTCTACAGTTGAGGCACTACCAATATACCTTCAAGAGCGGCGAGTCCTAATGAAGGAAGCCTCAAGAGGAGCCTATAGGATTTCCTCATACATGATTGCCAACACCATTGTCTTCATGCCCTTCTTGTTTGCAGTGGCTATTATCTTTGCTCTTCCTGTGTATTGGATAGTGGGACTCAACCCCTCCATTGGTGCTTTCGCCTTTTTCGCTTTCGTGGTTTGGCTGATTGTGTTGATGGCTAGTTCACTGGTGCTCTTTCTGAGCGCGGTCTCTCCCGACTTCATTTCGGGAAACTCTCTCATCTGTACAGTTCTTGGAGCCTTCTTTCTCTTCTCTGGCTACTTCATTCCGAAAGAGAGCATACCAAAGTACTGGCTCTTCATGTACTATGTTTCTCTTTATAGGTACCCATTGGACACATTGCTCACAAACGAGTACTGGAGTGTTAGAAGTGAGTGTTTCTCTTGGCATGCTCAAGATTATTTGCATTCCAAGTGTTTGCTCACAGGCAATGATGTGTTGAAGAGCAGAGGACTTGACAAGGACACCAGGTGGATCAATGTGGGCATCATGTTTGGCTTCTTTGTGCTTTATCGTGTGCTTTGTTGGATAATTCTTTCTCGAAGGGCTTCCAAAACAACAATCTAATCATATATTATATATATAATTATTCTCTCGAGAAGATGTCTACACTTATCTTTTTTCTTTTCGAATGCATATTGAATGACTTTATTCATGTATATAATCTATACAAGAATCACATCATCTTATATGCATTTGCAAAAAACAATAAATATGAATCATTTACAACCAGAAAAAATTATAGGATATAACCGATATACCGTCACGTGATATAATCAATTTAACGTGTAAGGATATTATTGGACGATGTGTTTATATTAATAGGGTATATTAATAATATTCACTCATATTATAACACATAGACTGATTAGATCAAGTGTCAATATATCAATTATACAGAATAATTTCTCTACAACTAGGGACGAATCATAGTAGGGGGCTGGACGTGCTCCAGCACCCCCTAATTATTTATTTTTTTTAACAAAGCTATGTATTTATTACAGCCCAGCCCACCCCAATTAAAAAAAATACAAAACATTACCCACTCACCTATCACTCCCAGCAACAAGGATGTTTTCATCTCAGCAAGAGCAAACACATTTTCTTTTCTTTTGTATTTGTATTGCTTGTGTTTATTGTTTTGTTGTTAGTTTTTAGCCTATATTTTTGTATAGATATAAATTTTTAGGAGTAAGACTCACTATATCCCCTCTAAGTAAATGTATCTTTTTTATTTATTAATGAAATTTTATCCTAGTATCGTTGAAATTTTTTTAGTTTAGCCCCCCGAGTTCTAAATCCTAGCTCCGTTCATGTCTACAATTGAGGATTTTCATATATATATATGTGTGTGTGTGTGTCACATTGTCCATTATATATCACTGGACTTGCATAGTGATGAAATTTCAACTTAATATAGACAAATTTTACATAAAAATTTGCCATATAAATGCTAGCTCTTTGTCATATATATATATATATATCAATATATGACTCATATCTACCTGTTGTTCGGCACTTGTGATATCCTCTATTATAGAAGTAGCAAATAGTAAAACTAAAAGCTTCGATTAAGGGCTCAAAATGCCGGAATAATATATATGCAAGTCTAGAGAAATTCAACATGATTAAAAAAACAAACCAATGAGTCAATGACCATGATTTATTGAGAGGCCAACTTCACCAGAACTCACCGCTTGCGTGCTGGTCAAGAGAGGCCATAACCATACATGTTCCATATGGAAGCAAATCACCTATCTCCTCCCTGTCACCCACCTCTTCTTTTGACACATGTCCTCCCTCTTAACAGAGGTTAAATGTTGTTAACTTCTCTTAATTTCTATTACTCAATGAATAAAACAGAAAAAAACACCAAAATCATTATCACGTCATAAGCGTTTTCTCGTATTTGCTTCCTCCTCTCTGTCCCTTGGTCTTCACTCTTCTCTTTTATTCTCACCAAAATTGCGACGTGATAATGATTTTGGTTTTTTTTTTTTTCCTGTTTGATTAATTGAGTAATAAAAATTAATAGAATTTAACAGCGTTTATCTATGTCAAGAGGGAGGACATGTGTCAAAAGGAGAGGTGGGTGACATGAGTTTTGGAGACAGCTGATTTGCTCCCATTTATAAGTATTTGATTAGAAAAATGTATATTTAAGAACATTTTCTTCTTGATAATTGATATATTTAATGACACCTATGAAATGATAAGCCATGACAATGCATGTAAAATTAATTGATAAGCAATGATAATGAGGGACCGTCAGCTACACTTCTTTGCAATATTATATTTTAGGCTCAAGTACAAATACATCCACCAATTATTGAGGGTATTTCAAGTTAGTCCACTAACAAAAAAAAAAAAAATTTCATATTCATACATTAACCAATAAAAACTTACAATATAGCACAAATGTCAAGGTTTATGTCCAAAAAATCGTTAAATGACACTCTGAAAATAGTTGATGTGGCATTTTTAACGACATGAACACCAAATTTATGCCATATGGCAAAAAACCAATAAAAAATACCTCAACTTATAAAAATGAAAAAATTGAAAAAAAAAACAAAAAAGAAATTGAAATCATGACATGGACACCAAATTTATGCCATATGGCAAAAAAAACAATAAAAAATACCTCAACTTATAAAAATGAAAAAATTGAAATAAAACTAAAAAAAAAAAATTGAAATCACCTCGTAAATCCCCCACCACGCACCATCCTCCCACTATATCATTAAAAATGTCACATCAGTTATGTCCGGTATAACATTTAATATTTTTTGGACGAAAATCTTAAAAAAACGTATTATATTGTAAGTTTTCGTTAGTTAATTTATAAATTTGAAATATTTTTTTATTTATAAACTAACTTAAAATACCCCCCTATAATTAGTGAATATATTTGTACTTGAGTTTTTAAGCAAAATACAATAAGTGCATACAATGTCCTTATAACTTTGGAGTCTTTTTCAGAACACTGTAAGCTTCGTTAGGTTGGGTTTCCAAGATTCTGTCTTTTTCTTTTCTACTTTTTTAGTTTTGATTTTTTATAAAAATACCCTAACCTGGGTACGAAGATAGAGAAGGTTTAGCTTCGATTGAAGGGCTGATCGGAAGAATATATATACAAGTCTAGAGCAATTCAACTTTATTGAAAAATTCTGCCAAAAAGAAACTTGATTAAATAATAAAAAACCAATCAATTAATTGAGAGGCCAGCATCACCATAACCTACCGTTTAGGTGCTGGCCAAAAGAGGCCATTATCGTACATTTTCCATATAGAACTGCATCTGCATTGTGAAAAATCAGTACATAATCATTTGAAAGTTTGTTGGGATCCAAATAGTAGTATTAGACATTCCATATTTTTATACTACAATTACATACCACTTTATGTAGCAACTTACATAACATTCATACATTAGACACTAAAAAAATAAAAAAAAAATTTTGTCCAGTAAAATAATGACACGTAAGATGATATACAAATGTGGTATAAGAATGTGGTAAGTATTTAGACACTAAAAAAAAATAAATAAAAAAATTTTGTCCAGTAAAATAATGACACGTAAGATAATATACAAATATGGTATAAGAATGTGGTAAGTATAGTATTATTGGGGATCCAATATCTAGTTCATTTAGGTACTAGTCTCATGCCACACGTTCTCATGATTCAAAGAATTTTTCAAAAGCCAAATGAAGGTCCCTCTACATAAAACCACCCACACGGATGTTGCTAACCCAGTCCACTTTTTAATGATCCGAGCAGCACAGGCACCAAGTGCTCGATATTTATAAAAAAAAAAAAAAAAACTTTGAAACTATTCAATAATTTACAATTTACAATTTCAATCCTAAAATCTCATAAAATAATATTTACACAAGATCTTTTTTTTTAGTTATATATACGCGCGAAAATAAATAAATGAACACAAAGCACAAAAAAAAAAAATTTAGAAACACAAAAATTCAATCATTGTTGTTTCAGTCATGTAAAAAAAAAAAAAAAAACAAAGACATGCTGGACGCTTGCCAAGGGGGTTGAGTGCCTGTTTTTTTTTTTTGGTTGAAAGGGGGTTGAGTGCTTGACCTTGTAAAAAACCATGATTCTATAGAGTGGATTGGTTTAACATTATAAAAAAAAAAAAAAACAAATGGACTTTTTATCAAGCAAGCCTTCAAACTGGACTAATCATTTAAAATTACTTTTTGATTAATAGAAACAAAGAGAAAAGAAAAAGAAAGATGAGGTTGGTTTGTAATTGGAATCCAGCCAGAAGAAATTGTCGGCATCAGTTTCAGATGTGGGAGCGTGGGCTATGAACGTTCTCAGTTGCATTGCAATTTTCTGCTACGTAACTAATTTTTGGGTTATTGCTTAATTTTTGGACAACCACCTGTCAAGCTGACCACACCTTTGGCATTTCTAGAATGGCCTATTGGGATTTTTGGGAGTTTTTGCAACAAAAAACTTCATGTTTGCATTGCATCTGCCACATCTGCGCAAACCACTTGTGGACAGTGCCGGCTAAGGCCCAAGGCGACCAAGGCACGGACATAAGGCCACAAATTAGGAAAAGTCTCACATATCCATTAGTCTACTACTCTACTATTAAAAAAGAAAATTATAATGGAAGCCTAAAAGCCTCCATCATTTTCTCTTTGAAATAAAAATAAAAATTAGGCCTAATGTTATTGTGGAGGCCTAGTAGCCTACATGCCTACAATTAATGCTAATTGCTGCACCTACACGCTTACAATTAAGCCATCAGTGATCAAACTCTACATTTGTTGTCTATAACTTATTCCTAGCCATCAGACTCTCAAGCTCTCATCTCTCTCTCAATTTCTCTATTCTCTTCTCTATTCTCTCTAACTCTCTGTCTCTCTAGTCTCTAATAGTCTCAATCTTCAACTCAATAGTCAAGACTCATTGGGATAACTCATAACTGGTAAGTTTCTCTTAACTTTTAATAATTGTCAATTTGTCATTCGATTTTTGAATTTGGGTTGTTCAAAATTGATGTGTAAATGTGTAATGATCTGATTTTAATTTTATAATCAAGATTTTTTTCTTCAAAATTGCAGAGCCATTTACTTGTTGAAATTGCACTTGAGTAAAGTTTTATTGTTCTTGTATCTCATTAGTTTTTGTTTGTCACTTTGTTGTTTAATTATTAGTGGAAATATCAAATATGTCTAATAGGAAATTTGAATCTGGGTACGGTCAACTATGTCACAAGAAAGATTAAATGGGTTAGCCATGTTATCTATTGAAAAAAATTTGGTAAAACAACTTGAATATAAAAATTTAATCACTAATTTTGCATCTCAAAAAGCAAGAAGATTGATTTTTCAATGATTTTTTTTAAATAGTTTTGAATAATATATTTGGAAGGCATCTGTGTAGTTTCGCCTTAGGCCTCACTTTCCATTGAGCCGCCATTGCTTGTGGATGAGGTTGACATTGCTGCTCGACTCGTAAGCCCAGATTGAAGAGAAGAACCTTGAATCTCAACCACTACGACCCGTAAATCCAGATCGAAGAGAAGATGTCAACCACTGCAACTCGACCCGGAAACCCACCTCGAAAAGAATGGAACTCTGAGATGGATGATGTTGATTTCGAACGCCCACCCGCTTTCGCACAAGAACAAGCAGGAACCCTTTCTCCCTAATTTTCCCAAACTTATGCTTCTTCATAATCAAATACTAAAATGAGAGAAATAGCTTCTGTGTGCGTCCAGGTGGAAGGCAACTCCCATTTCGCAGTCATGTGTTGGTTTGGTGTTGCCACATCAGTATTTTTCGTCTATGAAGTAGACGGTCTTGACAGATTGAGTCCAATTGCGACATTAATGGAAACACAGTCCTTAAAAAAAAGCAAATTGAAATGATAAGAACCAAAGTGCGACACAACCATATAGTACAGGTACCAAAAATGTCTTTCGGCCGAATTATTATGGCCAACAAGCAGCTCATGTCCAACAGCGATTATGCTTCCACCACTAGTGGCGGGATGGGTTGGTAAGAGGGAGGGGAGGTTGGTAGGGTATGGTGGGGCTTGTGTTAGTTTCTAGGATTTGTTATATTGGCTATTTTCCTTGTCAAAACCATTGTATTTATTTTTATTTAATCCCTCACAAGCTCAAGGCTAGATTAAGGATAAGATCAGTTGTATTGAAGACGTCAAGAATGAACAAAGACTCAAGGTATACTGCACTTCATTCAATTCATGAAAATATCATTTTTGTGTCCATTTGACTAATCATAAAGAACAATGTTTTTCACGTACAGTGGCTGATACTTATGTGACAGTTACTGCAGTGGAGTCATTTCGGGTTTTACTTATTAAAGCCCATTTCATTGAAAGCCTATTTTCTGTTTTTTACTAAACATGCATGTGCATTGCACATGACTTGGTTCCCCCACTGTATTAATCAGATCTGATTGCATCTCAGTCATTCACGCCATACACTTACACACACATCAACACTATTTATGATCTTCCCCATTTCTGATTTTTGCAAAATAAAGCAATTTTTGATTTTACAACTCCTCATTCCTATCCTTAGCAATACTAAGATACCCCTCTAGGACAAAAGGAATATGCCCTCTTTCCGTCTCTTGTGGACAATCATTGAATGGCTTCCACGTGGCTCGGGCAAACATAAAATTTGCGTGTGTGTGTACGGGTATATGGCATGTCGGTTCAGACTTCTTGTGCGTTGATGAGCACATTTTTACTGGGTATTTTCGTGTGTTCTTACCTGGGCATTTTGGGTGAGTGCTCATCATTTATCAAGTAAGAAAATGCTTTTGATTTTCAAAAACTAAATGATTTTCTTAACTTGTTTTTCATCAAAAATTTGAATGGGTTTGAGTGTTAGTTAAATCTTTTCATATATTTTCAAACACATTCATTTAGATTTTTAGTTGAAGGATTCTCCATTAGCCTTTTCATGTCTTTTGCTTGAGAAAGCTGATTTTTATAGAATCCAGATTTGCACATCATTTCTCATCCATATCATTGAATCCACTTGCTTGGAAGCAATCGGTGCCGTGCGTTGAAGAGCCCAAGAAGAAGCTGCTAGCGACATGAAGATTGATTGCTAACTTCAAGGAGTTTGCACAAGAATGCACAATAGTAAGCAGCTGCCACTTAGTACTAGGACTAGAGTGTATGAACTTGTTGTGTGATTTCTTGTATTGAGACCCTTGTTATTGAATTGCTTGGTCAGCTGGAAAGATCCCCAGTTTTTAACCGTAAGTGGTTTTCTGGGTGAACAATCTTGTGGCTTGTTTGTGATTTGTTTCCTATGTGTTGCTGATTATTAATCTGAAAATAACTTCACAAGATCACACACTTCACTTTAGCATGTTAACTTAGACCATGAATGCTAAATGAAAGTTTGTTAAATATGTCCACACATCACTTTAGTTGTTGATAGTACTGGGATGCCTACATTGATGGATCCTTTGAGTGCATAGGGTGTCACTCAATTCCTTAGTGTGTTCTGACTTGTGGTATTTACTAAAGTTGGTTTGATTTTACAAGTCAATCTGGAGTTTCAGATTTTAGTTACTGCATCGTCAAAGTTGTGTCTGTTTGACTAGTTCCTGAATGATCATATAAAATAAAAATTATGGTCCGATCACTGAAAGTGAATTTAATCAAGTTTATTAAGTGAATAGATCCCCTAATTTAAACTTTTAATTGGTATCAGAGCGCAACTCTAAAAGCAAATAGAGAGATCCTAGGGTGTTGTTTTTTTTCTAGGTGTGTCTAGATGGAAAGAGATCGTGTTGCAGGGTCTTGCAACTCTCCTCCATTCTTTGATGGCAGCAACTACGCTGCTTGGAGAGAGAAATTTGAAATTTTCCTTGATGCTTATGATGAGTTGGCATATGAGTATCTCACTGTTGAGTGGATTCCTCCTACTCGAACTGTTGATGGGATTGAAACCCCTAAGCCTAGGTCCGAATGGTCTTTAGCCGAAGTCACGACCTCTAGCTCCAACAAGAAGGCTAGAAATGCTATTGTCACTGCACTATCTTCCTCACAATTTGCACACATACAACATTGTGTCACGGCTAGGCAAGCTTGGAACAAGCTAAGGGTTGTTCATGAAGGGGATAAACAAGTTAGGTCACTTAAGCTTCAAATGGTACATGCCAAATTTGAAGAAATTAGGATGAAAGAGTCCGAGTCATTCTCCGAGTTCTATGAAAGGTTGGCAGCCCTCACAAATGAAGTCATGTCCTTAGGTAAACCATATGAGGAGTCTACCATTGTCCAAAAAGTTCTTAGATCTCTATCTAAGAGATTTCAATCTAAGAAACATGCAATACAAGAAATCCAAAATTTGGATGAACTCAAAATTGGTAAATTGGTAGGAAAGCTTAAAACTTTTGAGATGGAGCTTGAAATGGATGAAAGGGACAGCAAGAAGTCAAAGGATATTGCTTTGCAAAGTGTCAAAGAAATAAGTGAAAACTTGAGTCAAAAATCATCCATGTCCGATAATGAGGTTGCCTTTTTTGTCAAAAGATTTAGGCGAATTCTTAGAAATAAAGGGAGAGAAGCTAGGACTTGTGGTAACAACTTTAAGGAGTTCAAATTCAAACCTCAAGGAGAGAATTCATTTGAGAGAAAACAAGAGAGGAAGTCAAACTTTAAGGAAGGTAGAACAACCAAGAGAGATGTGAAATGTTACGCTTGTGGTGGAATAAGTCACATAGCAATTGAATGTGCAAATAATAAAAAGAATTATTCTTCAAGTAAGAATAAAGCCATGAAGATCACTTGGAGTGATAGTGAGAGTGAGGACTCAAATGATTGTGAGTCTTCTTCCGACATTGAGAGTGATGAAGTTGCATTTGTTGCATCAATCAAGGAGATTGAACAAGTTGATGGTGGGTCTGACTCAGAATCTGCTTCTGATGATGAGTCTTACACTGCACTCTGTGATAAGTATGACTTACTTTTCACCAAAACTCTTAGCATAAAGGAAGAAAATCAGAAACTAAAGAATGCTAAATTGAAATTGTGTGAGAAGATTAAGTCATTAGAGAGTGAATTAGAAAGTATGGCTATCTTGAAACAAAATATTGAGAGTCAAGTCAAAGTGCTCAAGGAAAACAACATCTACTTTAAATATTTGAATGAGAAACTTAAAAAAGAAGTACATGAAGCAAATGAGAGCATTGTTGAGCTCACCATCGGGGCTGAAAAGGTTGATAGGTTGCTTAGGATTGGAAAGCATCATGGGGACAAGACCGGTTTGGGTTTTAGTGAAAATAGTCCTAGTGTATCCAACACAAAGACCATTTTTGTCAAGTCAAAATCTGATCATGGTGTCAAAAAGGGTCTAGGTTTCATTGACATTGGTTAAAATGCATCTCATTCTAATTCAAGTCAAGCTACACCAAGTGTCACACAAATTGATTGTTCTACTTCACTTAGAAAAACAAAGTTTGTCCCGGTTTGTCATTATTGTCATGTCAAAGGTCACATTAGACCAAATTGCAACAAACTTAGAGGAAAGAAATCAAGTGAACCAAAGAGAAATATTTCTCTACAAGAGCAAGTGAACAATCTACTCAAAGAGGTAACCAAAATTGCTTTACTTGTCACCCCACTTCCCAAAAATAAGTCAAGTTTACATCAAAGATGGGTTGTGAAGAGCTCCACTAAATGTCTAGTAACCTTGAACGTTTTTTCAGCCACTAAGAAGAACATTTGGTACCTAGATAGTGGGTGTTCCAAACATATGACGGGAGATAAGGAGGTCTTTACCTCACTTGCTCCTTATGATGGTGGTAGTGTGACTTTTGGAGGAGGAGAGAAGTCCTATGTGAGTGGAAAAGGGGTTGTACACATTCCCGGTATACCCGAATTGAAAAATGTAAGATTTGTTGATGGGCTGAATTCTAATTTGCTTAGTATTAGCCAACTTTGTGATGAATGGGGTAGTGAAGTGTGTATGTCCAAGAGTGGATGTAGAATTGTTGACTCCCAAGGAAGGGAGATCTTGAATGCCCCTAGGTCTAGGGATGATTGCTATGTATTTGATGGCAATGTTGGAAAAATTGAGAATACTTGCAATAAAGCTATTGCTGACACTAGCTCTCTTTGGCATCAAAGACTTGGTCACATTAATGTTCATGACCTTTACAAGTTGTCTAAGCATGAGGTTGTTAGAGGTCTACCAGAGATAGAAAAGCCTGAAACTTTTATTTTTGGTCCATGTCAAATGGGGAAACAAACCAAAGAACCACACAAAAAGGTCAAAGACATAGGCACCTCTAGGACACTTGAACTAATTCACTTGGATTTAGTTGGTTCTGTCCAAACCTTGTCAATAGGTGGAAAGAAATACATTCTAGTCATGGTAGATGATTTTTCTAGGTACACTTGGGTGTCAATTCTTAAGGACAAGTCGGAGACCTTTCATCATTTTGTCAAGATTGTGAAACTGCTGAAAAGTGAAGGTATGTCAAGTCTGTCAACTCTGTCCAGAATTAGATCAGACCATGGAACTGAGTTTGAAAACTCTCAGTTCGATGAGTTTTGTTGTCAAATGGGCATCAAACATGAATTCTCAGCTCCTATAACACCCCAACAAAATGGAATTGTTGAGAGGAAGAATAGGGTTTTGATTGAGATGACAAGAGTGATGTTGAATAGCAAAAATCTTGCTAAACATTTCTGGGCTGAGGCGGTCAACACATCATGTTACATCATAAATAGAGTCTACCTTAGGCCGGGAACCAAAAAGACTCCCTATGAACTGTGGAAGGGTAGGAAACCCAAGGTTACACACTTTAGAGTGTTTGGGAGTGCATGTTACATCCTTAGGGATAGAGAACATTTGGGGAAATTTGATTCTAAGAGTGATGAGGGTCTGTTTTTAGGCTATTCCTCCAACAGTAGAGCTTTTAGAGTTTTCAATCTGCGAACAAATTCTATGATGGAGTCCATAAATGTGAAAATAGATGATCATGATGCATCTATTGAAATGGCTGCAGATAAGGATGGATTGTTCCCTCAATCTGATCCTAAAGAGGATAATTTGGTTAAAGAAAAGTCCAAGTCAGGCAGTGATGAACTTACTGATGACTCAAAAAATGTTGAGTTTGATAAGTCAGAGAGCGAACAAAATGACAAAACTGTGAGTGACAGATCTGAAAAACCAAGATGGGTGAGGTGTAACCATGGTGAAGATGTAATTCTAGATTCTTTAGACCAACCAGTTAGGATTATAAAACAAATGGCAAATGAACTTGCTCATGTGTGCTATGTGTCCATTGTTGAACCTAAAAATGTCAAAGAAGCACTCAATCATGAGGAATGGGTGAGTGCAATGCATGAGAAATTGAACCAATTTGAGAGAAAGCAAGTGTGGACTCTTGTAGAAAGACCAGCCAACACAAATGTCATTGGAACCAAATGGATCTTCAAAAATAAATCTGATGAATTTGGGAATGTAGTTAGAAACAAGGCTAGACTTGTTGCTCAAGGGTACTCTCAATTAGAGGGTATTGATTTTGATGAGACTTTTGCACCCGTTGCTAGACTTGAGTTCGTTAGGTTACTTTGTGCCATTGCATGCCATCTTAAGTTCAAATTGTATTAAATGGTTGTTAAAACGGCATTTTTAAATGGTTACTTGAATGAGGAAGTCTTTGTGGAACAACCAAAAGGTTTTGAGGATCCTCACATGAGAGATGGTGTTTATAAATTGAAGAAAGCCTTGTATGGGCTGAAGCAAGCTCCAAGAGCTTGGTATGAGAGACTCTCTCATCACTTGTTGTCCAATGGGTATCAAAGAGGGTCGGTTGACAAGACCCTATTTGTAAAAAGGTTAAAAAATGATGTCTTGATTGCTCAAGTTTATGTGGATGATATTGTCTTTGGTTCAACTTCAAATTTTCATGTTCAGAGATTCATTGATGTAATGTCTAGTGAATTTGAAATGAGTCTAGTTGGTGAAATGAATTTCATTTTAGGGCTGCAAGTTAAGCAAGTAGATAGTGGAATATTTATCTCCCAATCTAAGTATGCTAGAAACTTGATCAAAAAGTTTGGGCTTGAGTCTTCCAAAGTGGCTACTACTCCAATAAGTAAAAGCTCCAAACTTCATAGGGATCCAAGTGGTAAGTAAGTGGACCAAACCTTGTATAGAAGCATGATAGGAAGTCTCCTCTACCTCACGGCTAGTAGACTAGACATATCGTTTGCAGTAGGAGTGTGTGCTAGGTTCCAAAGTGATCCCAAAGAATCCCATTTGTTTGCAACAAAAAGGATAATCAAATATGTTTGTAGGACTCTTGATTATGGGTTGTGGTATACTCATGACACCAACACTAAATTGGTTGGATTTAGTGACTCTGATTGGGCTGGGTGTAGTGATGATTTGAAGAGCACCTCGAGTGGTGCTTTCTATGTTGGGAATAACTTAGTGTCTTGGCATAGCAAGAAGCAGAATTTTGTCTCTTTGTCGACTGCTGAAGCTGAATACATAACAGCAGGGAGTTGTTGTACACAACTCATTTGGATGAGACAAATGTTAGCCGATTATGGAATTGATGAGAAAACCTTTCTCATCTATTGTGATAACATGAGTGCTATAGATATCTCCAAAAACCCGGTGCAACATACTAGAACCAAGCATATTGACATAAGACATCATTTCATTAGAAATCTTGTGGAGAGTGTAACTCTTACTTTGACTTTTGTTCCTTCCGAACAGCAACTTACAGACATCTTTACAAAAGCTTTAGAGAATCCAAAGCACATTAGTCTTCGGAAGTCAATTGGCATTTGTACACATGCATGATCCCTTGTAGTTAAATGTGCTTCATTGTCTAAGTTTTCCTTTCTTTGGTTTAAGTAGTTTTTTTTTTTTAACACCATTTTGAAAGGTCTTAATATTACTTGTCACACTCTCTTTGATATTCAAAAAGGTTCTTGCATAACATGAGTCATGTCAATAAGCATAATCCCTCCTTCTTGTCAAATGTTAGCCTTGAGATTTCTTTCTATTTAACACTTTGTCATAGTCAATCAAACTTGTTAAATACTTTTCAAAGACAATTTGTTTGAGGATGCAATTTAGCCTTTCAATATAATTCTTCCTTTGTGACCCATCTTAAGCTAAGTTTTCCTCATTTGAATAAATGTGCATCATACAAAATTTAAAAAAAAAAAGTGTGACCAAAGAAGTCACGGCCCTAGGGAGAAATAAGGTGTTTTTATGGTGTTCTAGGGTAAAGAGTCGCAAAATTGGACCAAATCATTGCACTTATTTTGGGATGTGCCTAAACAAAACGAATGAAAATAATTTTCTTATAGCCATTATCATGAGTTGAAAAACTTTGTTTTCAAGATTTGTTCCCAAAGTAGAAATTCTCTTGAGTAGTCAAATTTTAATCTCTTTTTGTGGATGAAACTTATTCAACCTCTTTGATTGTCTTTGACATTTTTTTTCTCCATCTAGAACAAGTCTTGAATGCTAGCATTGACCTCCCTATATCCCAAATATGCTTATTTTTCTTGCACAAAATTTTGCAATTTTCATTTTTCATATCTATTAGAGTGTTGACATTGGTAGTTAATTCATTTCAATTGTTATTGTTGTTTTTGTCAAATTTTTTTTTGGTCAAAATAAAATCCTTGAAGCACATCTAACTCATAGACTTTTCTTGTGGGTCATTGCTTCCAACTCTTCCAGGATTCCTCTATCTTTTCGTCAAATTCCATGACTGTTTTATGTCCCAGTTATGTCTTATACGAACTTTGTCCATTTTGTCTGGTCTACAACAGTCACACAGAGTCATTTTCACAGGACCATTCTGCACCTTGGATTACTGTTCATTAAAGGGCATTTCAGACTTTTCTGCGTGCTTATGTTCTTTTCTAACTGTCCCTCATATTACATGTCTATATTCTGCAAGCCCGGTATCGAGATGTTGCGACTACTGCATATTATCAGCTTTAGGGGGAGTTAGTCTTTAGGGGGAGTTAGTCTTTAGGGGGCGTTCGTCTTTGGGGGAGTTCAACTTTCAGGGAAGTTATGGCATTTACTTCAGTTTCTTTTTGACCATATTGCCATTGATTTTTCTTGTATAATTTTCCAACTCTATGTTCTCTTGAACTTTACTCTTATTTTTCATGTATATTTTTTTGTCTTTCCATGACAAAAAGGGGGAGAATGTATTTGTTTAATCTACATTGCTTGCTGTGTTTAAACTGCATTGGTTGCTGTACTATCATATTCTGTGTTGTGCAAGTATTTCTTCTTGCAGGTACATTATAACATAGTGTTAGGCTAAGTATTGAGAATCTTTTGAGGTGAATGGGTTGATTTTTTGTCAAGGAAAGCCAAAGGGGGAGATTGTTAGTTTCTAGGATTTGTTATATTGGCTATTTTCCTTGTCAAAACCATTGTATTTATTTTTATTTAATCCCTCACAAGCTCTAGGCTAGATTAAGGACAAGATAAGTTGTATTGAAGACGTCAAGAATGAACAAAGACTCAAGGTACGTATACTCCATTAGCCTTTTCATGTCTCTTGCTTGAGAAGGCTGATTTTTATAGAATCCAGATTTGCACATCATTTCTCATCCATATCATTGAATCCACTTGCTTGGAAGCAATAGGTGCCGTGCGTTGAAGAGCCCAAGAAGGAGCTGCCAGCGACATGAAGATTGATTGCTAGCTTCAAGGAGTTTGCACAAGAATGCACAATGGTAAGCAGCTGCCACTTAGTACTAGGACTAGAGTGTATGAGCTTGTTGTGTGATTTCTTGTAATGAGACCCTTGTTATTGGATTGCTTGGTCAGTTGGAAAGACCCCTAGTTTTTAACCGTTAGTGGTTTTCTGGGTGAACAATCTTGTGGCTTGTTTGTGATTTGTTTCCTATGTGTTCCTGATTATTAATCTGAAAATAACTTCACAAGATCACACACTTCACTTTAGCATGTTAACTTAGACCATGAATGCTAAATGAAAGTTTGTTAAATCTGTCCACACACCACTTTAGTTGTTGATAGTACTGGGATGCCTACATTGATGGATCCTTTGAGTGCATAGGGTGTCACTCAATTCCTTGGTGTGTTTTGACTTGTGGTATTTACTAAAGTTGGTTTGATTTTACAAGTCAATTTGGAGTTTCAGATTTTAGTTACTGCATCGTCAAAGTTGTGTCTATTTGACTAGTTCTTGAATGATCATATAAAATAAAAATTGGGGTCCGATCACTGAAAGTGAATTTAATCAACTTTATTAAGTGAATAAATCACCTAATTTAAACTTTCAGCTTGGGTGGGTGGTGGTGAATATGGGTTCTTGTTTTTTGTAATTTAATTTTTATGTTTAATATTTTGAAATGTTTGATGGGTTTTTAATTATTTTTTTGTCCATGTGGCATCCACATGATATATATTCGTTATCAATTATATGGGGTGCGTTGATGCCACATAAGCAAATAATGGCGGAACAAATAGCCACGTTGATGGAGCTATGAAAAGGTCTCTTGATTGCAGGTACCAAATCACAATGTTTCTTCATTTTAAATATATACCACAATTTAAAGTCATTTTAGTTTAGGTACTAACTTTTAGTTTGGTACCAAATTTTCAAAAGTCATTCTACCGATCGATCGGCCAACCAAATATTTTTCTTTTTAATGATCAATTTATAAACTTAATTGTGACTGCATGAAATTCACAACTTTTTGACTAATTAATTCACCATCACACTCTATATCAGTTGTCTTGCTAATTCATTGTTTTATTCTGATTTAAAATTGAGGCTTTGTGTTTAGTCTCTAGGTTGTAAGGATTCAGTCCTCAAACCTAAATATCTAAAGCCTTAAACCGTATAAATGTTGGAATATGCACTTATGCAAATTGTTTTAAGGCATAAAGTAATTTTTGGTCCCTATACTTTGGGGTAAGTCGCACTTTGGTCCCTTCTTTTAAATTTGCACGTTTGTAGGACTGTGTTTCCATTAGTGTCGCAATCAAGTCCAATCCGTCAAAACTGAGACGAAAAATGTCGATGTGGCACCACCTGATTGGCTCTAAAGTAGATGATTTTAATGATTTGGACCTGATTGCAACATTAATAGAAACACGGTCCTTAAAAAATTCAAATTGAAATGACGGGACCAAAGTGCGACTCATCTATAGTACAGGGACCAAAAACGTCTTTGGCTTTGTTTTAATAAACGTATTGTGTATATTTCTAATATCAATGGAAAAACGTGTCTTTTATGTTTCATCCTTCATATACATACTATATCTTATATATGTGTGTATGCATAAAAAAGGTTCATGATTTTATGTTAAGAGAATAATGACCTAAAGAAGATAAGACAGTGAGACTTATATCTCTTAGTACTTGAAGTCTAAACAGTTCCTAGTTACAGGATTGATAACTGGACATTAATATCAATCAAGTGAAGCCAACATGATTTATCTCTGCTTAACGTCTAGGATAATCGGTCTCTGATTATCGGTGTAGAGACATTAGAAGAAGATCATGGGTGCAAATAATGGTTCATTGAACGTGACCAATATAGCGAATACCTGTTATGGAGTATTACACACACGTCAGCAAAAATTCGTTAAGTCTTGATAATACAACTAGTCTCTAGACTTGAGACGCCACAATTGTCCTGTGCGTTCGGTCCCTATGCTTTGACTGTATCATAAGGCTAGATTCCTAGAGTCTAGTTAAGGTACAGATTGGGTATAATCACTAACGTATGGGGGCATGTGTGTGTTCAACACAAGATCTATCACTCCTAGTAATAGGAGAGATGTTTCAAGAGACAACAGATGTTTAGATTCAGGAATCTTTGGCTAAAGTACTAGATCATGGAAACAAGATTTCATGTCGAATAGAATCTATACATAAGTGTTGGGTCTGAAGGATTATGCTAAGGTTGACGAAATTCCATACCTTACCACAATTCAGGAACATAGGATGATAGAGAGACTGTATTATATTGCAATCGAAGACTGAATAAGTTCTTCTCTCTTCCGGTTAATCTGGGTAGTCATGACACTCTGCTAGGTGTCAATCTTGACTTGTGGAGACCTAAGGGTAAAATAGTATTTTACTCAGATTGGGTTATTTTGAGAACGTGTCTCAATCCACTATTGGATTCCATTGAAACCTAAGAGGTCACACGGGAATAGGTGTGAGATGGTATTAGAAATAGAGTTGGACAAAATTAATTAATGAGTTAATTAATTGGGCCTAAATGATAATAGAAAGAATATTAAATTGATCGGCTTTTGAGCTTATTAATTAATTAAGAGTTAATTAATTAATTAAATGATTAATTACCTAGTCAAATGGACCAACCAACTTGGTCCATAAGAATAGGTGACTGGCACCCTCTTTGTGGAATAAGAGTTTTTCACTCAAGTCTATTTAAATGGGCTAATAGTCAAGTTGTTTGACTAAATGAAACTCCAGAGAAATCACTTTACATTCTTTCTATCAAAAGGCCATTCTTGAGAAAGAGAGCTAGACTCTCATTCTCCATAGAGTTTAATCCCCCATCTCCTCCTAGCGTGGACTAATTAGAGGTCATACATCTTTGTGTGATTAGAAGGACCAACTGGCGGAGAGCTTGTGGATTCGCACCTTGGTAGGCTTCCAATCAAGAGAACAAGGTATAAATCCTATTTTGTAAATCATAGATATTATTGTATCATATCTCAATCCGAAGCATAATTGTGTAAAATTTATTTCTCACTGCGTTTATACGATCCTTTTCTTACAATAAACTCTAAAACTTTTATAAATTTTATGCATCACAATTGTGACTGTGGAGTCACAATTTTATACAAAACCGAAAAACTCTTTGCAACACAAAGGAAGTTCTTTCCTATTCTTGGAATTAATCGGTTGTTGTTTCTCCTCTTTTCTTTTTTTTTTTTAAAGTAATTTGGGCTCTCATTATTGATAAACCAAGTGAGTGGACCAAAACCAAATATGCATGCCTAGTCATGTTAATGGTCACACTAAATGTGCATGCCTACTTGCCTAGTCATAGATCGATCCAATGCATCATTCGGGGTCACAAAATAATTGGCATAAGAATTTGCTCATGATCTTAATTGTCATGAAGATGTATTAACAATAAAAAGATGAATATCATTCATGAATTATGAATTCAAATAAGCATGAGTCTCATTTATGAACAATGAATTCAAATAATGAATAATGTCATAATAAAGATTTACTGTGTAAGTGAGCATATGGTGTCTATAAAAAAACATAACAAAAAGTAAATAAATGTTTGCTTTTTTCTATTGATTTGAATTGAATAATGAGATATAGGGGGAAATTAAGTAAGTAAAAATAACTTATGTATAAGGAATTGTTATTTATGATTTAATTAATTTGTTCACCCTATTTAGAGTTCTAAAATTTATGAGGTTATGAACCACATAATAAGTTGCTAGCTATTGGTTTAAGTGATTTAAGTAAGAGAACAACACCCGGAGTTACACTAATTGGGAATTAAAATAGAACAAATTATCATGGTAGATCAAGATAGGTTAATTAACTAAGCTTGTTGTAGATTATGATTGATATCACTTGGTTTTTTTTTTTTTTTTTTTTTTTTTTTTATGTACATATGTTAGCTGCAGAGATTGACGTGGCTGAAAATTTTTCTAGTAGAGTATTTAAAACAACTGAACAATGTGTGTATATCCATTCCATCTACTTGTCCGATTTGGATTTCTTGCTTTGCTTGTTTCTAGAGTACCCTTTCCTTGTATGTCCATTACATGTACTTGTCAAATTTGGATCCTCTACTTCGTTGTTGCCCAATATTTTTTTTTAATTTTAGTTGATATCAAAAGTAGATAAAAGGCACAAATTTTTATGCCAAGTGCAACGTTTCATCATGATCTAAAAAGGTTGCACACTTTATGGTGGGGCACCAAAAAATAAGATTTTAATGTGCATGATATAAAGAGGAATAGTAATACTATGATTTGCCCCACTATAATAAATGAACATCAATTCTTGGAAAATAGATTCTAGGCCTATATTCCTCCTACTCATCATGACCAGAAGAAGAAATTGGCAGAGATCAAACATGATCATATCCACAAGTTGGGTGCTATTTATTATTTTTTCAATTATTGTTATGGGATCATGTTTCTAAGTGTAACGCTCCGTTACCGGTCATGTCACAGTCCGCGACACCTGTTTTAGGGCTCCTAAGAATATAATACTCCATCTTCGAGCATTACAATTCCAAGTTCCTTAAAACGAGTGAAGCAAGTAGTCGGGTTGGATCTAGCAAAAAGTAGTTAAAAGCATATTTGAATAAACATCAAATTATCTTATAAAATAAAAAATCCAACTAGCGAGGGTTAAGAGTTTGATAGTATAACCCTAAGGGACAACATACCAAAACCAAATGTCCCAACAGAACATACTTATTTATTTATATATGCAAACACAATATTACTTATTATGATGAGAATAACAATAGATAATTGATTAATTGTTTCAATGAGGGATTGGATAGGGCATTCACTAGTGTGGTACCAGGGGTAGATCACAAATAGTGTGTCAGACATCTGTATGAGAATTTCAAAGGGAGTTTCAAAGGTAAAGCATACAAAGACCTGTTGTGGGGTGCTGCAAGGGAACCTAATGCACCTGAATTTGTTGTGGAAATGGATAAATTAAAGAATTTCAATGAAGATGCTTATAATTGGTTGATAGGTAGGGACCTTAATAGATAGGCCATGCATAGGTTTGCAGATAGGATCAAGTGTGACATGCTCTTGAATAACCTATGTGAAACATTTCACTCATACATCTTAGATGTCATGGACAAACCTATATTGACCATGATGAAGATGATTAGATGTAATCTAATAAAAAGGTTATCAACTAAGAGCTTGTGGATGGAGAAATTAGAGTGTGTTATATGCCCAAAGATTTTGAAAAAAGTAGAGGTGTTAAAGTGAGCTAGTATAAATTATTTAGTGATTTATTCAAGTTCCAGGTTGGTGATACATTGCAAGAATAGTATGTAGTGCACTTGGCACATACATGCATATGTAGAAGGTGAGACCTTAATGGGATCCCTTGTGTGCATGCGATGTCTGCATTGACATATAATAGGTTCACTAATAAAATTTAAAATTAAGTCAACCATCACTACCACAAGGCTGTATATATGAAAGCATATGAACCCATTATACATCATGTGAAGGGGTATAGTATGTGGCCCAAAACAAACAAGGACCCACGTACCACTGCCTCCAATGGTGAAAAAACAACCTAGTAGGCTAATAAAGTCTAGAAAGAAGGACGTCCCTGAGATGAAGAAGGCACAATAGGTAGATCCTACATATCTACCTAGGAAGGGTAGAATCGAAATGAATTGCAATCAATGTTGGAAGACATGACATAACAAAAGGTCATGCAAAGATCAGCCTACTGCTCCACCTAAGGGTAAATACATTGACAAGAGATGGATACATGGAAAACAATGGAGGGCCTTACATGCAAATGCTGGTGTGTCATCAAGTGGGCAAGCCCAATCACAACTAATTGGCACTGAACAAGACCATAGAAGTGCTCATAATAGGCCTGCATCTAATAGGCTTGCAACTGATGGACCTCCTAACTCCTCACAAAGAAATGGAAAGAGGAAGAATGCTGGACCAATTGATAGGCCTGCTAAGCTTCAGGTTTTCCAAATGCCTATTAATAATGCTTCATAATTAGGAGTGGTTGATGTATGGATTAATAACTAATTTTTTTTAAATGTTTTTTTTTTGTTGTATAGACAAAAAGTAGGGTTGAAACTCAAAAAAAATACTATAATGAGAGTCCAAGTGTAAGAAAGTTTAATAATATTTTGTGACATTTTTTTGTGACTTTTATTACTTTGTGACTTTTATTCTCCGACTTTTATTACTTTGTGATAGGTCGTTCCACCACCTCCACCTGCTACAACAGCATTCCCACAGCCACCTCCTGCCACAATTACCTTGACAAGGACCCCAAGAGGTGGCATTTTCACCACTCCACATGCCCCAACTGTTGGTAGGCCCCCAATAGGCCGAAGGTCCACTCCAGCAAGGCAACTCCAGCAGGGCCTTCTCAGAGGATTCTAGGCCCCAACATTTTCACCAGCACACCCCAAGAAACTCAAGTAAGGCTTTTTATTAGGCATCCTATACCTAGCCCAACCCCAAGACCATGGAAGCCACCTGGCCAGGCCAACAATGACCACAAATGGGAGTCAAACCCTTGGAGAAACCAGCCCAAGTGAAATGGTTGTGGTGTCTTATTTTTTGAACAATGATGGCTGGTCAAATATGATTTTTGTGTAGTATCTGATATTTTGTAGTTAGGCATATGTTACATGATTGTCAAGGAGGGTATGTTTGAGCCACTTTCTGTGCAGTTAGGTTGGCTAAATACGTTTTGTGCAGTTTGCCACATTTGGGAAAGACAACTCAGTGTATTATGTATTGTAATTATGTATGTCCATTTAGGTTGTTGGATGATATTGGTACACTCATTACAGTATGATATTGGTTTTCAACCATTTTGGTCATATTGGATTACATACAACATTACAAGGAACTCAACATAATAACCATTTCTTTTTGCAAAATATTCCATGAATTAACATCTTATATTGTCAGCATAACAGAAGGCAATATCATGATATTACTAGGAATTCAACCATAATTTCACTACCATTACAACATAAATTCACTTCACCTAACCGTCAAAATACTCCCCATCATTTCTTCAACATAACTAACATTACAATTACAAATAAAAGCACACATATCACTTGCAACAACATCTTCACTGCTTGCAATATCTCTTTGATTCCTTTGAGTGCCTTGGTCAATTCCTTAGGAGCAACAACAACATCGTGAACTTCACCCTCCTTAATTTCATCCAACCAGTCAAGCTGACCACACCTCCGGCATTGCATCTGCCACATATGCGCAAACCACTTGTGGATGAGATTGACATTGCAGCTCGACCTGTAAACCCAGATCGAAGAGAAGATGTCAACCACTGCGACTCGACCCGGAAGCCCACCTCCAAAAGAATGGAACTCTGAGATGGATGAGGTTGATTTCAAACACCCACCTGCCGTTGCACAAGAACAAGCAGAAATCCTTTCTCCCCAATTTTCCCAATCTTATGCTTCTTCATAATCAAATGGACAACTCAAATAAGAGAAATAGCTTCTATGTGCGTCCAAGTGGGAGGCGACTCTCATTTGGCAGTCACGTGGTGATTAGGTGGTGCTATATTGGTATTTTCCGTCTATAAGAGCATGTACATTGCTAAAGGCAAGATGCAAGATTTAGCTTTTTCTTTTAGCTAAATTTACAAATTTGTACATTGCTAAAGGTTAAGCCGCTAAGGCTAAAGGCAATCTATTTAATTTATTAATTGCCTGGACCACATGTCATTATCTAATTGGCTGGGCCAATTATTAATAAAAAAAAGAGTGCCGCTATTTGTACACTTTTTTTTTTCTTTTTGCACATCTTTTTTCTCTTTTTTTCTCCTACACACCCCACACACTCATTTCAAATTCAAAACCTCTCAACACACACCTAACCCATTACTAAAATACCCTCATTTCATTACACGCTCACACACCCCATCTTTCTCTTTCCCACTCTCTCTCCTTCCCTCTCTCTCTTTCTCTGTCAACATACACTTGCGCAACACCACCCTCCTCGCACCACTACCACCGCGCGCATAACCACCCTCCATGCACCATTCTTCTCCATTCTCTCTCCCTGCAGCACCACCCTCCCCACCCGACCACTCTGCCGACGCAAATGAGCTCGCGCTCGATAGCTATGCCCAGCTCGCACGACCACGCCGCAATGCCAGCCAAGAGGATGAGCTTCGCAGGCCGTTCGGCAGTCATCTGCCGAAACCGGCAGGTTCGTTCGGCAGTCATCCGTCGAAACCAGCGGGTTCGTTCGATAGTCATCTGCCGAAGCTGTTAGTTTCGTTCGGTGGCTGTCTACCGAACCAACTGTAGCAGAGAAAATGAGGGAAAAGAGAAGGGGGAGAGAGAGAGAGAGAGAGAGAGAGAGAGAGAGAGAGAGAGAGAGAGAAAAGATGTTGGTGCAGCAAAGAGGGAATGAGACAGAGAAATAGAGAGAGGAGAGGGGGAGAAGGGGCTGCCAGGCTGGTTGTGGTGAGGCTTGGACGGGGTAGTGGCTGTTTTGGTGGTGCTGTGGTGGTGGTGCATGTGGAGAGGGAGAAGGAATAAGGTGGTTAGTGGTGGCTTGGGTAGGCGGAAGAAGAAGAAGAAGAAAACAAAAAAAAACAGGGGAAGGGGGTCTGAACGAGAGAAAAAATAGAGGGAAAGAGGAGAGGGGCTGTATGGTCTTTTCTTTGGGTTTATTTTTTTTTTTAATAGGGGTGTGCAAAAAGAAAAAAAAAAGTGTTCAAATAGTAGCTCTCTAAAAAAAACATGAAGGTGAAAATGAAAACATGTGAAGGTGGGCCAGCCGTTGTCCCCCATGTGAAGAGCGAACGAGTCCCGCCACTCCCTTGCTCTCCAATCATTGTGTGACACATGGAATCCACTATACCCACCTTTTCTCATGCGGGTTCCACTGGTTCTTGGCTTCTGTGCATGCAAAAGCAAAATTTTGGGCCAAATTTAGCTCAAAATTTTGCCAAGGCAAGAATTGCCTTGCCTTTGGCCCAACAATGTAGAGATTTTTTCACACTTTAGGCTAAATTTTGTTTTTAGCCTTATTTTTGGCCTAGCAATATACATGCTCTAAAGTAGACAATTTTAACGAATTGAGTCCAATTGCGATATTAATGGAAACACTGTTTTTTTTTTTTTAAATTAAAATAACGGGGACCAAAGTGCAATACAGCCATAGTGCATGATCAAAAACGTCTTTAGGCCTAAATATTATATATCTTTCTTTTCGGTGCTACATTATATATATATACACAGGCTCCTTCTATTGAGGTATATCTCAACTTATTTATGTTGAGGAATGACATTGTTGGGGCCCACACGAGACGTTTTGTGGCAATCCGAACCGTTCGTAAGGATCATCTTCATTGATAGATCATCTTTGCAAAAAATTAGTCAAATCAGAAATCATTTGCCTATCTAACTTTGATAAAACAAATTAACAGTTTCATCGAAAATATTTGGTTCGTCCATTTATTTGATCAAAGTTAGATAGACAAATGATTTTTAATTTGGTTAATTTTTTGCAAAGATGATCTATCAATAGAGATGTAAAAAATGAATGGTTAGGATCGACACAAAATGACTCGTGTGGGCTTTAATAGGGTATACTTTAATATAAATAAATTGAGATATAATGAGTTAATATATAGACACACATTATATAGACTAGTGATATATGTTTGTCTTTTTTAATACAACCTTATTTATATTTTGTTTGGTCTGACTCGTCATGGTTTTTATACAACATTTAGTATCTGACTTTTCAAACCTCCCAAGCCCCAAGACTAAAGCACGTTTCCTAGTGGGCGTTGACAGAAAAACCTCCAAAATCTTTCTTTTCTCTCTTTCTCGCTCCCAGAGACTCAGAGTGTGCCGTTCGTTCAGGTACTGCTCTTTTCATTCACATTCATTTCTCTTTTAAATTGTTTGTTCAGTTACAAAGTGCCTTCGGTTTTATTGGTTTTATTATTATTTTTTTTTCTTTCTGGGGGGCAGAAATCTCACTTTATTGCTTCATCTCTCTGTGTTTCCATCTTGCTCTTTTTTGAGTTTTTAGTGCCCCCATTTGGTTCTTATCACTCTAGATCTATATGTGTCAAATTCATAATCCTCTGAATTCTATTCCATTTTAATGGGATTGTGTAGTTCTGAATTATTTTGTTTGTTGGAAACTTAGCAGTTTCTTGTTCTTTGGGTAGTGTCTGGAATTAATATTTATGCTCATCTTATTGTTTATTGGAAATGTAGTCTTCTTTAACAAAAAAGAAAAAGAAAAAAAGAAACGTAGTCTTCTAACACCGACTGTGATACATTGACAGATTATTTTCTCTCTTGTAATCGTAATGCAGAATTTTCTTGTTCTTGTTTCTGGGTTTGTGATTGACTCGGTGGAAGTTTGAAAAAGGATGGTGTTTAATGGGTTTAGAGTGTGTCTTTCCTATATTGGTGTAGTTGAGTTTTCAAGTGGAGGGTTTTCATTGGCTTAATGAGTTTGTATTTAAAAGATTTTGTAGGTAGCAGAAATGAGTTGAGTTGAATGTTGAGGTTTTACAGTCCGGGTACTTCTAATTGAGACATAAAAATGAATGGGAGAAAAAGCATGGGGCGTGCATCATCAATACTTTTGGTGCTTTTGGCACTTGGGTTCTTCTTTGCAACATATAATTTGCTAACCATGATAATACACAACAAAGCTTCCTACTCGGGGCTTTGGGGGGCAGATGGGCTAGACTTCTTAAAAGAGCCCGTGATTCAGAGGCCTGAGAAGGTGAAAAGAGCAGGAAATTTCAATTCAAAGTTTCATGTTGCTCTTACGGCCACTGATGCTCCCTATAGCCAATGGCAGTGTCGGATTATGTATTACTGGTACAAGAAGGTAAAAGATGTGCCTGAATCAGATATGGGAAAGTTCACTCGAGTTTTACATTCTGGAAATGCTGACAGTTTGATGGAGGAGATTCCAACCGTGGTGGTTGATCCTCTTCCAGAAGGCTTGGATCGGGTGAGAATTTATTTTGCCACTGTTGTCTCAGTTATCTCTCTTCCTATTGCATTCATTATCCTTGCAAGTTGGAATTTGCTTCACTTATGCACTTTGTATAATTTTTCAATTTATCTCATAGCTAGTTCACTCTTCTTTAAATATCCCTGTATGACAATGCTTGTATTTTGTAATTTTTAAGGGATTGTTATAAATTGTTTCAATGGAAGTATATTTGAGAAATGGTTCTGCAGATATCTAGCCAGTACCTAATTTAAGAAGGCTTAATGTTTATGGTGGCTGGGAAGGAATGCGAATAATGTCACAAAACATGAATTCGCTCAGTCACTCCATTTGTTTAAATGAAATCAAAATATGGGTGGAATTGACTCAATTCAAATTGATTAGGCTTGTCAGTTTTGTAAATTTAATTATGTTTTTCAAAAAATTTGAACAAAATGAGAGAAATATACTAGAAAGTGTTGTAGTGGTAATATCTTGCCTTTTGAGTACATTAAATTTTCTGTTTAAGCATTTGCATTTTTTCCGCAAGCAAATGTACTGGTAATATTACAAGTTCTGTTTATTACAATCTAACATCCCCAACCATAAGTGGAGTCACAAAGTTCCGAAATGAAGGAGAAGCATCTCCTTAGGTCCATGTGATAAGGTGGTTGTGACAGGATAAATGAAAGTTGTAACTTCTGGTTGAATTGACACTACTTAGTCAAGGTTTACTTATGTTTCTTTGTCAAGATTTGTAGGGAACTTTTTTCCCATTCAACTAAAGCTTTAAGCTTAGTCATGTTGTTAATTTGGCTCGCATTTGAAGATTTCCTGGTTCATGGAGGATTTCCATGGTATTCTAGGATGAAGTTAGGAGTCCAAATAGGTGTTGGAAGGTTATTAATTCCTGGTGCGTTTTGGACTTCATTTTGGGCAAGTTTTGAGGTTTTCCTTGTGTATAAAGGAAACTTATTTCCTACTCAAAGTTAACTTTCTTCCTACTTTATCTAGGATTGTAATCTAAGGCCTATGGTTATAAATAGGACCTTAGGGGCTTAGAAAAACGTGAGAGAATCAGATTAGAGTGAGCAAGTCCTTAGGATTCTTGGGAGGCACACAATCTAGAATAGGTGAGATCAAGATTAGGTAATTAATCTTGGGTGAGAGATCTAGGGTTCTTGGGAAACACTTTGTGAAAGGGTGTACAAGGGATTTGG
>QANW01007080.1:468266-520560 GCA_003254865.1 Dryas drummondii
TTTGCCGAACTCGTAACAAATCTCGGTGTGATTGTGTGTGCTTGTTAGTTTATTATTTTCTGTTTTCTTGGCCGTGTTTGTTCTTTATCTTTCATCGAATTATTGCTTATACGTCGTGACCATGGGAATTAGGATTTAATTCTCAAACTACATCAACAATTGGTATCAGAGCCAGGTTTCGTGTTCATCGATTGTGGTTCTGTGTAGTTTGTCATGGCAGCGGGAAGTAGTGGTGTTTCATCTTTTAAGGTGGAGCAATTTGATGGAAGAGGTAACTTTACTCTATGGCAAAAGAGAGTGAAGGATGTCCTAGTTTCGCAAGGCGTGGCACGCGCCTTGAAGGGAAAGGAAGAAGGAAAGCCGGCAAAGATGACAGATGATGACTGGGAAGACTTGGAGTGCAGGTGTGTGAGCACGATTCGGCTTTATATTGCTAATAATATTATCAACAATATAGATGAAGATTCTGTCCCGAAATTGTGGAAGAAACTAGAAAAGCTTTATTTAGCTTAGAAGTCTATGGCCACAAAGTTGAATCTGAAGTGGGACATATATAAGCTGAAGATGGAAGCGGATGCAAATCTCATGGATCATATGAACGTGTTCAAAGGACTGCTAAATCAACTCGAAAGAGTTGGGGTAAAGATTGAGGAAGAAGATCGAGCCCTCTTACTTCTAACCTCACTTCCTGATACAAATGACAACATAGTGGATATCTTCTTGTATGGTAAGGATACACTGAAGATGGAGGAGGTCGAGTCAACTCTCTTGTCTAGTGAAAGAAGAAAGAAAGTTGAGGATAAAGATTCCTTGTTTGTTGCTCATGGTCAAAGAGGAAGGCAAACTACCAAGGGTTCTAGTGATATTAGCAAGGCTAGATCAAAGGGTAGTGGTAAGGGTTGGCAGTGCTACAAGTGCAAAGAGTGGGGACACATAAAGAAGGACTGTCCAACTTGGAATAAGAAGGATGGTCATGGCTCTACAGCGGTAGCAGACTATAATGAATCTGGAGAACTTCTCACAGTCTCTATAGGTAACACTTCTTCTCATGGTGATTGGATATTGGATTCGGGTTCTACTCACCATATATGCTCTAGGAAAGAATATTTTGAAAAGTTTCAAGAATCAAAGGGAGGCTCTTTCTCTTTGCCTGACGGGTCCAAAGTTGACGTCATGGGGGTTGGAATGGGGAAGATCAAGATGTTCAATGGGGTGGAGCATACTTTGGGGGGAGTCGCTTATGTCCCAAAGCTACAAAGGAATTTGATATCCTTGAGTAGGTTGGATTCCAAGGGCTACCTGGTTTTGATAGCAGGTGGAGTCATGAAAATTACTCATGGAAGCATGGTCCTAATGAAGGGAGAGAAGTGTGGTGGTCTATATCGTTTGATAGGAACTCAAACCTCGATGGTTGGTTGGAAACGGAATGCACAAGAAATCAAGCGCTTGAGGAAGGTCTCGTTTGTGGGTACAGCAAAGACGGTTGTGACACGTTTCCAATGTTCAAACAATGGTGAGAAAGGAGATCCTACTGGAGGAGGGGGTGAATCGAGGCCCCTCTTCGGTGCTAACCGGTAATTGGTTACACGATGCAGCTACACATAGGTATTGGCTGTGCGAATCAAGGGTGGACCATAGTTTCTTGATTCGGGTTATGTGTAGTTGGTACAAGGTCAAGGCCAATGGTATTTGGTGCAAGTTAATTTGCATGATATGCTCGTCATGGTGGAGATTGTTGTTAATTTGGCTCGCATTTGAAGATTTCCTGGTTCATGGAGGATTTCCATGGTATTCTAGGATGAAGTTAGGAGTCCAAATAGGTGTTGGAAGGTTATTAATTCCTGGTGCGTTTTGGACTTCATTTTGGGCAGGTTTTGAGGTTTTCCTTGTGTATAAAGGAAACTTATTTCCTAATCAAAGTTAACTTTCTTCCTACTTTATCTAGGATTGTAATCTAAGGCCTATGGTTATAAATAGAACCTTAGGGGCTTAGAAAAACATGAGAGAATCAGATTAGAGTGAGCAAGTCCTTAGGATTCTTGGGAGGCACACAATCTAGAATAGGTGAGATCAAGATTAGGTAATTAATCTTGGGTGAGAGATCTAGGGTTCTTGGGAAACACTTTGTGAAAGGGTGTACAAGGGATTTGGAGGATTGGGTTATGTGATTTAGTCCAATTGTAATCTTATACTTGTTATTCTCATAGTGAAGAACGGAGATCTCTCCCGGGGACGTAGGCAGGAATTTTGCCGAACCTCGTAACAAATCTCGGTGTGATTGTGTGTGCTTGTTAGTTTATTATTTTCTGTTTTCTTGGCTGTGTTTGTTCTTTATCTTTCATCGAATTATTGCTTATACGCCGTGACGGTGAGAATTAGCATTTAATTCTCAAACTACATCAACAAGTCATTCATTTATGGATTGCTAATAAAATACTAATTTGAAATAGTTTTTTCAGTCTTCCTATTGGTTCGTCCTCATACAGTTTGCCTACCCAGTATCAGAGGAACAGATTAATATGCAAAAACAAAGATCTAATGTTGACCATTTTTAACATTAACAAAATTAGTGTGACAGAAAGTAGATATTTAAACAGTCATTTGCTAGAAATGTCCCTAAATATCATAAGTTGTAGAAAATATATCAGATATGAAGATACCATTACATGACAAAGGGATATTAGAAAGGAGAATCAAATTCATACGCTCGTCATCCATATTTCTTTGACCTGTAATGAACCTAGGTGATAACTATAACTGATTTGTGGTATTCTTTTTTACTTTCTGGTATAGTTTAGTTTAAATGTATTTCTTTGGTTAATATGCTAGACATTTTATATATTGAAAGAATGCTGAGATTTATAACAATTAATAATTAACTGGACTTCTTTCCATTTCATGCAACTCAGTGTTTTTAATGAAGGCAACAATGGGATATGCACCCATGGAATGGTAATTGAAATGAAACTTTTTTCACTGCAAAAAGATGAATGGGTATCCTGAATCTAATTGCATAGGCAATGTACATTACTCCAGACTACTTGAACCATCAAACACTGACATACATTGTCAGTTTAGTTTATTTTTAACCAACAGATCCAATTATTTTGTTTTAATTGGCAGTTTTGTGTTTACGTAACCAGAAGGTTTAAGCTATTTATATCGACTTCAGGATTATTATTATTTTTCTTTTGTTCCTTATTTTTCAAATTTATGTTCATTTTGGCTGCATTATGGGTTTCCGTTTTACTGCTACCAAAAATTTATTCAGACTTAATTTAATGTTGTATCCAGGGCTATATTGTCCTAAATAGACCATGGGCTTTTGTGCAATGGCTGGAGAAAGCAACAATCGAGGAAGAGTAAGTTTTTTTTTTTTTTTTTTTTAATTTCTTGAAAACTTTTCCTCTCTTCATTGATGAAATCAGACAGCTGGTCTCTATCATGATCAATGCAGATACATTCTAATGGCCGAACCTGACCACATATTTGTAAATCCTTTGCCCAACTTGGCACATGGAAACAGTCCAGCAGGGTTTCCATTTTTCTACATTAAACCAGCTGAAAATGAGAAAATAATTAGGAAATTTTATCCTGAGGAAAAAGGTCCTGTGACTGATATTGATCCAATTGGCAATTCTCCTGTAATCATAAAGAAGGTAAAATAATTTAGTGCTAATGTAGTTTGTATTAATGTGATTGTGAATGATGGAACATTTGTTTTTTTAAATAGTGTGTTTGTGTGTGTGTAGGATGCTTTATTGATAACCTCATCATTGTTTTAGTTATCTTGTCATCAGGATGACCATTTAACTCTTGATACAAACCATACTTTTGAAATGAGAACAAAAAAAAAAAGAAGGAAATTTCATCATGAGGAAAACAGTCTTGTGACTGAGATCAAATTGGCAATTCTGATTTGAATCAGACGGTAAAATATTTTATTGGTAGTGTAGTTTCTGAATTGATGTGATTATGAATGATGGAACATTTATTCTTATATGTACATGTGTATGTATGTGCGTGATATGTGTGTGCTTTATTCATATCATCAGCAGCAGCATCTCATAATAATTATTAGTAATGTTGCAATCAGGCTGACCATTTTACTTTCACAACAAACCATACTTTTGAAATGTGTACTTACCAAGTTATCTACTTCAGTCCTTGCTGGAGGAAATTGCTCCCACATGGGTGAATGTTTCTTTGCGAATGAAAGATGACCCAGAGACTGATAAGGCTTTTGGATGGGTGCTTGAGATGTGAGTAATAATCTAGAATTATTAGTTAGTTTCGGTCCACTGGGCTGTAAAAGGATCATGAGATTGCTAATATTTTATCTGATGTTGGTGTCATTTCTCTGCTGAAGGTATGCATATGCTGTAGCATCTGCATTGCATGGCGTGCGACATATTCTTCATAAAGACTTTATGTTGCAGGTTTGAATGATACTTTTTCTGATTTATTATTATTTTGTTTGTTTTTTTCTTTATTGCCTGAAGTCACACAAAGATCTAACATGCTTCAGTTTAAGCTTTCAGCCTCCATGGGATTTGGAAGTTGGGAAGAGGTTCATCATCCATTATACTTATGGATGCGACTATAATTTAAAGGTCTCTCTCTCTCTCTCTCTCTCTCTCTCTCTCTGTGTACTTTCTTTTTGTTTTTCTTCTTTTTTTGAGTACAATTTTTGCTTACTCAGTATTTGTTTTTTCTGGAGGTGTTTTTCCAGATAATTATCATATAGGAAAAATGGAGGGGCACATTCCAAATGGAATGGGCAGCTCATTTATTTCTTTTGGTATTCTTTTAAGTTCTGTTCTGGAACTTAATGAACATCTGCATGTTTTCTTCAGTTCTTTTTATTTTTACCTTTTTTATTTTCTTAATGAAAAAATGGTTTAGTAGGGTTTAGAGTTAAAGGTTTATTAAGGGTTATTGGGGTTTATTAGGGGGTTACTGGAGTTTATTAGGGTAGAGTTTAGTGAGGTTTAGGGAGATTGATCATAAAAAAAAATTAAAGAATGAAAAAAAAAATGGACTGAAAAGAAATAAAAAGACAAACATCTGGACTGTATAGAATAATTGGTTGGCTCTTTGACCTCAGGGGAATGGGTGATTAGTTTTTCCCCTTTTAAGGGAAATGACTTTCTTTTTATCATTTAGGGAGAACTGACTTATGGGAAGATTGGAGAATGGCATTTTGACAAGAGATCATATCTGAGCAGTCCTCCACCAAGAAACCTTTCCTTACCCCCTCCAGGAGTTCCTGAAAGTGTGGTAAGTCTTTCACTAATATGTCTTAATGCCTGTTTGAGAATCAGTTTATTGGAGTTGGTTTAGTCAATGCTGTCATTTGTTGGCAAGATTCTGTTTCCCAAACTGTTACTTTCAGGAAGCCTAGAAATTTGTTACATATGATTTTTAAGCACATGCTTGACTGTTGTGTTTTAATGCATGCATGATAAGCATTGCTTTCTATCTGTGTTTGTGGAAATCTGGAAATAACAACTATATACAAATTTTATTACAATTAAAAAACTTTATTACAAAAATGCAGCACTTCGTTGTGAATGTGCAGAGTTTAAAGGATGTCAAACACAGGTTTGTGTGGATAAATGTCATGTCCTTGAGAATCAGTCTGAAAAACAACGCCAATTATGTATTTTCTATCTTTAGTTTGCTGCTCCCAAATTCAGCAGCTCGTGGTTATAAATTGCTGCTCTAGTTAGTTTAGTATGGTGCCATTTAGTTAGGATTGATGCAGGAAAAAAAGAACAAAGAGGGTTTATGGCTGCTGTAATTTGGAGAAGCAAAGAGATGATGGAGAATGTAGAAAGAAGCGAGAGGAAAAGGTAGAGAGGAGATACCAAGGCATCAATTTTCATTCAATCAAATTTGATTTTCTTTTACAAGAGAACCATATTTATAGGCCTCAAATACATCTCCCATAAACTCCTAAAATACCAACAGACCTATTACAATACTAAAAGCCTCATTAAATACTAAAAGACTCATTAAATAACAAGAGACTCTCAAAGATCTTTAAAGACATTGTATTTTTTAAGACCCAAAGAAATACTCTTAATAAAACTTGACATTAAGTCTTAGATTGAATCCTGATTTATTTAGTTACTTATTTATCATTGACCGACTCTTAAACTACCATGGACACTTCTCTTTGGGCCAAAAAGACCTTATTTTAGAGTTGGGCCAATGAGCTGAGTAGTCTTGGGCTTCCAAAGAGGATACTGCAAGCCGTAGCTACTGCATCAAGTGGACTCATTGTCCACTGGTGTGTTATTGTTAGCATTAATAAAACGTTCATTTCATCTAAAAAAAGATATATATATATATATATAACCTTTAGCATTCGGGTTCAGTCAATGTAGGTGCAACATATGACACTGATGAAGACTCTTACACTATGTTGGTTAGGAAGGAAAGGTGGAGGGATGGAAAGAGGAAGAGGGTAAAGGGGGGATGGAAAAAGCAAGAGGGTAAAGGGGATGGATTGATGGGGTTTTTTGCTGTTTGGTAGAGGAGAGAAGATCCTCCAGGCCTGCCAAAACCAATCCCTCTAATTTTGATAGTATTGGTGGAAAGAAAGTTGAATATCTTAAAAAAATTTCAATTTACAATTTTAATCCCTAGTCAAGCCACTTTAGTAAGGATTATTTGTAAACATATATCTTCATCTTCTCCTGTTCTTCCTTTCTACTGTTCTACCTACAAAAGGAGGGTAAAAAAACCAAAACAAAAAACACATACGAGTACAAATAGAAGTGTACTCTTATTTTTTAATGGTATTCATTGAATGGCTGCATCAATTTGCTCATCTATACCTAACATGCAGTTGGTGTCTGCTTTCTATGGGCTTGAATTTTGCTGCTTATGGCCTTAAAAAGAAAATGTTTTGTTAAAATATTTTTCCCGTTTTTCTTTTTCTACTCATGAGCATGGTTGTGATGAATGATATTAGTATAAGAAGGTTGAATCAGCTTTGCTTTCATCGCATTCTTGGTGGTAACAAATTGGCCTCAATACTCGCATTCTTGGAGCAGAGGTGCACCTTTGTTTTTGGTAGTTTCCATTTTCAAGTAATTGTTGTTATTTCTGAAGTCATTTTTAAGAAATATGCCCAATTGTGGTTTTGATGTTTTTGTTTCATTTTGATAACTGGTATCCACATGCTTATGCTTTGATATAATAATACCAATCATCCAATATTCCATTTGTCATGGATGTGAAGGAAAATTGTGTAGTCTCTTTATCTCTCCAGTTAATAGATCGTGCACTGATCTTGTTTGCAGGTAAGGCTTGTGAAAATGGTTAATGAGGCTACTGCAAACATTCCTGGGTGGGACATATTAACCGGTGGCTGAGATGAAAAGTAAGATATAAGCCCATTAATTCTTCTCTTGCTCACCAATATTTTAAAGGCTGCTGAAGATTCTGTCAATATGAATTACGCATAGCAAAAGAATGTTATAGATAGATGAGGAATGTCTTGATGAGTCCAAAAAGAGGATCATTTGTTGTTGACGTTCTTCGACATATGGCCATAGATGCTACAAAATTCTTCTGTATACATTCACTTCACTTTGACCTCAAACTTGAAAGTTTTGAACAATAAGATTTTGGAGCCCTTGCTAATCAGGAATTAATAAGAAAGAAGGGCGGTTATTTTTCCAGTATGTATGGCTGTGAGTCAACGGTTTGAGGTTGGTGTTAAAGCTCTATGCCATTTTACTATTCTATAATGTCCTCAACATTCCCCTACAACAGCAAGCTTAAGACCCTAATTAGCCTGACCATTGAATTGCACTGACCACCGTTGCTTTGCACATTAGCCTTTGTTTAATCAAGTATGCATGCAATAAACTTTTCGAGGCCGATGCAAACTGAATAATATAGACGCCATAAAATGCTTAAACTGCATTAGAATATTATTTCATCTCTTTCCTTGAATTTGTATAGAAAATATGATTGCGCTTTTTACATTTGTACCTGCCACTACCAGTCCTTGATTCTTATCTCATTTATTTGTGGTCTGGTTAACTATGGTTGTTCTGTTGGAGCCTTGGATGATCTTGTAGTGAGGGAGGGCCTCATCTGGACAATTTGTTCCTCACTAACTCCCATTCTCTTCGCATAAAGCCCTGCCTCAAAGAATCGTTTAACTGCATCATCTATGTATTCCTTCCCTTCCTTGACAGTCATCTCCTTTCCTGTCTTTTCTGGGTAACTTGAAAATATGTTATCTCCTTTTAAAACTGCTGCGAGTTGCATTATCTCCTGCTGAAATTCACTAAGCTTGGCATCTTCTTTAGGCTCACCCTCTCTGATTCTGACTGGCGTTGGTAGTTGCTCTATAGAAAATCGCAGGAAATATTGTCAAACATAATGGATTTATGCATTAATATTACATATGATCTTCTCCAGTTGGTTAGCTAGGGAAATGTGACTAACCTGGGCAGTCGGTTCTGGGTTCTGTTCGTGTTTGGACAATGCCTTCAAATGTACCAGCCCATTCATCCCTCTTCGTCAAGAAGGGCGCGGATAGGTTGAAGACCTTCTTCACTGTTGCCGGAATTGATGAGTGTTCAAATTCCGAAGTTGGAAATGGTGATCCATTAGGTCCGTGAACAACTGCATAATCATCACCAATGCAAACAATATGCTATTAATCATTTTTTTTTTCTCAGTTTATGTAAATTTAGCCTTTAGTGCTGATTCCAACTATTCTACTCTGCTTGCTAGAAATCAAAGATAATGAGCTTTAGTTCCTATGAAAGTATTGATAGACAGTATCAAGTAGCAGATTCATTTTGAGGGTACACTTTTCAAGAACTTAACAGTCTATGGCCCCAAACTTCCTTTGCTGTATTCTTCATTTTATGCAAAATTTTAGTGGAAAAAGAAAAGAAACTCTAACAACACCAATCCCAAACCAACCAACCTGTTAATATTTCCTCACATCTATAGTCATCAACCACAGTGGTAGTACTTGATGGTTATGGAAAGAGACCAAGATGGACCGTTCTCTCTTTATTATTTTGTTGGTAAGCTTGATAATCATTCACTATGTGCCAAGACTGTTCATTGAGGACAGAGAGAATCCATACAAGTATATGCTCCTCAACTTTGGATGATGAGGACCCCATCTCTGTCTCTTTTCAATAAGCAGTGTGAAATGGGCAGCTAAATTCTTTGTGACTTGCGTATAACTGGAAGCAAACCATCAAAGTTATCGAGGCAAGATATATGTGCCAAGAAGTTGAGGTTGTACCAAATGATTGTTAATATGACTTTTTTTTTTATTATTAATTATAAAGGAAAATATAAAAGTGAATGACTTCTAAGACTTTTGTTACGTGAAAACAACTACAATAGTGTGAAATCAGCAGCTTATATAGAGTAACCTACATATTCTCTTTGTTCTGACAAAAAAAAAAAAAAAAAACATATTCTGTTTATATTTGTGTGAAAATGATGCCATATATGAAAACAGTTACCAACTATGCACTTCTATATTCACACGTAAAGATGTTAAACATCATGAGACGCTAACATCACCACGTACGTAACTTGTGAGGGCTAGCTATCAAATTATTCACATTTTTTTTAGCTTGCTCCAAGTATAATGCACATAATAAAATAGAATAAAAGGGTTATCAAAGTTAGGCTTCATTTTAATTATTTTTTTTATATAAATCTTAGGATGTTTAATTCTAAATTTTTAAACGATATGGTTTTAGGAAATTGGGTTTCAATGTACTCACCAGTACCCTTCTCTATCCATGGCGAGACCATAATGGTAGGAACCCTAACTCCGAGCCGATCAAACTGAAAAGAAAAAGGCTCCGGCCCCACTATCCCGTCAGGGCTGGGAACCCCATGGACGGGCGTGGGGACGTGATCATAGAACCCACCGTGCTCATCATAGGTGATGATGAGCAATGTGTCATTCCACTGCGGGCTTGCCCGCAGTGTCTCATAAACCTCCTTGACAAACATCTGACCTTGGTACACATCATGCGATGGATGGTCGTCATTTGCGGGTGCAAGCTTGATGTCGAAGTACCTCTGCTCAAGGACAGTGTAGGCCGGGAGCTTCCCTTTCTTTGCATGGCTCTTGAAGGTGTTGTAGAGGTGGAAGTTGCCCCAGAACTTGAGCTTCCTCAAGTTCCTGTAGAAGAGTGTGGCTGGAATGTTCTGGTAGTATATTCCGAAGGATATTCCTTGGTCGTGAAGGTTCTCGAAGATTGTTCTTTGTGGGTAGCCCTTGACGAGGAGAGCTGGGATGTTGCTTGTTGCGCCGGCAGATGTCCCCGAATGCACGAACAGTCGGTTCGGTTGTGTTGAGGACGGCACCGAGGCAAACCACCTGAAACCACTCACACACACACACAAAACGTACGCCAGATTCTTAATTAATTAGTTGCATGACAAGTTCACAACTACAAAAGAGAAACAAAATAACCATCTCTTTAATTCAGAACTGGACATTAATTGTTTGTTTTTATCGAGAATATCCATTATCAACTCTCTGTTAGTGATGCCCATTTTTGAGAGAAAATAATGCTAATTAAAGTCATAAATTTTTGCTAAAATTTTAGGTTTTCGAAAAAATTACACAAAAAAAAAACACAGATATTAACAAATAAGTCAGGGTGTGTCCTCAACTCGAATTGTAAATATTTAACAAATTTTAGGTGTTCTCAATTAAGATTAATTTTGAAGGATTCCATAAAAATCCAAGTATCCCAAATTCGAATTTTAATAGATTTTTTAGAAATTCAAGTGTCCTAAAAAACTCATGAATTTCATTAAGTGATGGATTTTAGTAGATTTGGATGGATTTTGTTCACATAACAAACGCTGTGATAATTCCAGCTAATTCCCCTTGAATTTTGAAGGATTTTATGAATCTAAAATTTATAATTTCTTTAAAATTCATTAAAATTTCAGTTTGAGACACTCTCCTAAATGAGAGAGAACATGCAAAATAGGTGCTCTAGATTTTTTAACATTTTCTTAATTTTTAAAGACAATTAATAAAATTTTGTATCAAAATTCTGGACAAGAGATGACAATCAAATTCAGATTAATCTTCAAAAGGTCCCTCTTTCATTAATCTAGCTTTCTTTTATTTCCAATTCTGATGAAAAATCATGTTAATCTTTTTGAAGTTGTGTCATGAGTTTATGTTTTTCTGTTTGGTGGGGAAATTTTAAGTTATTTGTAAATTCAACAATTTTTTTTTTTAAATTTTAAAGTATTTAAAACTATTAGTCTTAGTACTCACTAGCTTGACATCTATATTTCTCTTAATAATATTGCAAATGTTTCAAGTACAACTCTCCTTTTTTCTAAATAATAAAAATTATTAATCTCATTCACCTAATCTACAAATTTTGAGCACTAAACAACACCTAACTACAAACACGACCCGACGTTTTTTTTCTTTTTTTTCGGTTTGAGACAACGAACCCGACTTAACTCACATGGCCTCCTTTTGATGACAGATGTACAGTTAAAATTAAGATTTTGTAAAAGATAAGATATGTCAAATTGACAACTCAAAAAAAATAAAAATAAAAGATAAGATATGTTTTAATTGAGACTTGGGAGAGAGAAAACTTATAACGTACTTTCTCTCTCTCAATTATAGCATATCTTATCTTTTACAAAATCTTAATTTTATGTGTACAGTTGTCATCAGAAGGTCTGTGACTATTTTGTGCTCTACCTACCCTAATTACTTTTATAAGAAAAAAGAAAAAAATAATTATTAATTAATTAATTAATTAATTACCTGTCAAACACTGCAAATTGTTCGACAAGAGCTTTGTAGACAGCGACCCTATCCGGGTCGAATCCGTTCATGACATCCTGAGACATGTTGGTGGTGTTGTCCATGGAGTAAGCCTGTTGGGCGAAGCCATTCATGGGAGGCGGGTCGGATGACGTGTTATCCGACCCGAAGATTTGCTCCCGGATGGCCTGGAACGAGTGTCCGGGGTCCGGGTCCACGTAGTGGGACTCGTTCTTGAACACGAACTGCTTCGAGTTCGGGTCAGTCGTGGACAGCGGGTTGGCCTCCGAGCCATCCACACCGTTGATCTGAGGATTGAGGCTCTTCATCCACCCCAGCATGTGGTCAAAGGACCTGTTCTCCATCACCACCACCACCACCGTTTTGATGGGGTTGCCGCCGCCGTGGATGGTGGTGCTGCGGAGGAGGAGGAGGGATATCACAAGCAGGAGGGAACTGGTGCTGCTTCTGCTTCTGCTTCTGCTGCTGGTGGGACCCATTGACATTGAAAGGAATATTGATATAGTTTAGTTGTAGTACTGTTGCATGCAAAAGGGTTATGTGGGGCTTTAGAAATTAGAGGTTGTCTTTGCCTTGCCTTGCCTTGCCTTCAAGGCTTCAACCAAGTTTTCAGTTTCCAAGTTGAAGCCCGTGACCACCTTTTTATAAGGCTGAAGTGGTTTGTCGGTGGGACATATTGCCAGTGCACTTACTGTGTAATTATTAATTACCTGGATACTCAGACCACAAGCTTTATGAGGAAATCATTATTCATCAGATCTCAACTTTTCTTTTTTTTCTTTTTCTAATGTAAAATTTTAATCATATATTGCTTGCCAATATAATATTAATAAATATATAAGATTTGTATTTGTATTGATAACATAAAATGGAGAAAATGCATGAATTTCAAAGGCAAATGATTCATTGTACCTAATCATTTTGAATTCAAAATATTCCATTTTCATTGCAAATACGATTTCTTTTCACACTCTAAATGCAACAAGTTTTTTAAAAGGTGTAGATAACGCTTTTATTTTTATTTTTCATTTTAAGAGCATATTCATTTTTCTAATTTTTTTTTTCAATTATTTTAAAATTTAAATGTTGGAAGCATTTGTTTGGTGTGATGAATAACAAGAAGAACAAAATAAAAACTGCAACAGAAAAAAGAAACTACCAATAAATACAGTTGAAGATAAAATTACAATTATCCTCTTCCCTTGGATAGGAACAACAAAATCTACCAAATTTGTCTACTACTGAGATGGACGGCCAAGTATAAAATCGAATCTAAGCAAATGTTGAGATAGGAAAGTAATTAAATTGTGCTCCTTTCATGTCTATTTTTGTGGGGCCAGTACACTACCATTTAATATAAAGAGAGCTACTATTTACACACCCTTTTTTTTTTCGCTCTCTTTTTTCTCTCGTTCACACCCCCCTTTCCCTGTTGTTTTTTTTTTCTTCTTCTTCTCCAACCCTCCCCCAGCCCAGCCCCTCCACTCAACCCACCTAGCCCCTCAACCTCTACACCGACCCCCCAGCCCCTGCACCACCAAAACAGCCACCACCACTACCACATTCTTCTCTCTCTCTCTCTCTCTCNGCGAGAGGTGAGACTACCACCGGTCACCTCCTCATTTTCTCTCTTCTCTCCATTTCTCTGTCTTGTCTCTAACAGAGCCAAGCTGCTGACAGCGTCACTCTCACGTCGCATCGTCGAGCTTCCACCCCGGAGAAGTGCCCAACTACTCCATCGATGATGCGACCAGGCAGTTGGGCAGGCGAGTGTTTGAGCTCAGTGCTGCACAAGGTGGCTGGAAGGAGTTGGAGACGGCAGTTGGGTTTCGCGGAGCTTGCAGGAGATGTGGTGTTGCGAGGAGGTGGAGTCGCGAGAGAGAGAGAGAGAGAGAGAGAGAGAGAGAGAGAGAGAGAGAGAGAGAGAGAGAGAGAGAGAGCGAGCGAGCGAGCGAGAGAGCTAGGAGAGAGAATATGACGGGGACGTGGTGTTGTCGGGGAAGAGAGAGAAAGANAGGGATGGTGTGTTGAAATGAGGGTATTTTGGTAATGGGTTGGGTGTGTGTTGAAAGGTTTTGAATTTAAGGTAAATTTGTGGGGTGTGTAGGAGAAAAAAAAGAGAAAAGGGGTGTGCAAAAAGAAAAAAAATGTGTGCAAATAGTAGCCCTCAATATAAATTGAGTGGAAAAAAAGGAAACCTATTTTCCTTTTTTTTTTTTTTTTTTTTTTTTTTTTTAGCGTAGGGAGTCTCATTCTTTTTTTGGGTCAAATGGAAAAATTTTAAACAATTGTGAGTATTTACTATTTGTTGTATTCAATGGATAAATCAATACAATGAGTTATCCATTTAACAAATTACATATTAATTTAACGATAATTATCTCCTTATAGTTGCTCAAACCTCATCTGCTTGAGCAACTAATCCTTGTTGACTTCCTTCGACCCTTTGAAAACATAAGTCTTGGGAATGCTCAAGAACCCCAATTCGTGGACATGGACGAAGCTCCCGAATGTGATGAGCTTGATGAGGTAGTGATTGGGGAGGAGACCCAGAGCCTGAGACAATGCCAACTTGAGAAACGAGAGCTCCTCCTCAATCATAAACGTGTCGACGACAAAGATGAAGATCGGAGGCGAGGTAGGTTTTTCGAGGGTGGAGTCGTACTCGATTGTGATGTACTAAGGGAAGAGCTTGACGGGGAGATTGTTGTAGGAGATGGAGGCGTAGTTGGGGGGGAGGGGGAAGTGGTTGCAAGTGAAGCAAAAGACACAGATCCAAATCTTGGAGGCATAATCGATGGTGGAAAAGGGGTTGAGGACGAAGCAGCAGGTGCGGCCTATACACACCATAAATTTGTGGTCGTTATGGTGCATGTTAAAGTGGCAGGGGTGACGATGTTGAGACTATTGGTTGTGTTATTGGGTATAGAAAATAAAATAAGTTGGTTGTGATGTTAGGTTTTAATATGGGTATGTTTGAAAAACTTATTAGGTGTGATAGTAAATTTTTGTAATTTTAAATTGGATTAATTTTAGTTCAGTACCTTAAGTTTGCTTCAAATTTCAATATAGTACCACATATTTAAAATTTCGCAATGTCATATCTCATCTTTCCAATTTGTTGCAATGACATACCTCCGTCAATATGGCTCTCTTAAATGATGATGTAACACTTACATGAGACTCCCACAATGATGACTGTATGTCACGTGGTCTGATAACAGGCCACGTCATGCCACATGACATAAAAATAATTAAAAATCTAAAAACATGGCACGTAATTATTAATTTTTTTCTTTCAATTTTTAGATTTTAAATTATTTTTTATGACATGTGGCATAATGTGTCATGTTGTCAGACCACGTGATATCCAGTCAACATTGTGGGAGTGCCACGTAAGTTCCACATTAGCATTGAAGAGATCTTTTAACAGTCATACTGACGGAGGTATGACATTGCAACAAATTGGAAATATGAGGTATAATATTGCAAGATTTTAAATATGAAGTACTAAATTAAAATTTGAAGCAAACTTGAGATACTGAAATGAAATTAATCTTTTTAAATTTAATGTTGGATATAAAAAATATGTGGGGTCTATAAATAAATAAATCGGGTCCGAATAACTACAACCTTCCACAGTATGTCGCATGATTGTGATTATTTCTTACACATACAACTTTTTTTTTTTTTAAATATAGAATAATGCAGTTTTCTTTTATCAGGATAACAATCACAACACTTACATCGAAAGAACGACCGTGCAAGGCATGTTCCATGAGCCTTAACAATTATCCATGCAGCACGTAGACAGCGACCTGAGCTGTACTTGAACGAAATCTCACATGGATATTATTCTATTAAGAAATAAAATGCTGTTGCACTTCCAATCCAAAAACCAAACAAAACAAAAAAACAACAACAAAAACAAGAAAAGGTGTTTGTAGGATGAATGGCCATGGAAAACAAGTATCTTCAGTACACAATGATCAGAACCACAGCCGTTTAACAACCCCCAATTATTTACATGATGGAGAGGAATGCATATCCTAATCTATGTATTACCTAGTATAAAATAAAAAAATGCCACGAAAAGGGAGCTTCAAATAAGGTTGCTTACTTACCTTTTTTTAAATAATCGAAACCGTATATTTTTTAATTCATTTTAAAGAATCATTGTTGTAAAAATATTAACCAAATCACAAACAAATACAATATAATTAAAATGATACTTATAGTAATAAATTAACTAAACAGTTTCCAATTTAGTTAATTTTTTATAAAAATAATCTTCAAAAGATTTCTTAAAATCTAAACATCTATGATCATTGAATTGTATGCCGGATTAGGTATTCTTATTTTCTTTAAGTAAGAGCGTCTTTACTTGAAGCTCCCTCATGCACACTCAACTTTTTCATCCGAGCTTAGGGGGCATCTTATTTTGATGTAATTTGCATACTGAGTACCACATAAGTTGGAAAAAAAATAAATAAATAAAAGAAAAAATTAACAAAAAACTACAAATGTCCTAAAAAATATTCCTGTGACCCCCAAAAGCTGAGCCTACCAACAATCCCAGACCCTTCACACCTGCAAGACCTGAACAACTTAAACCTTCCCACATTTAATGTGGGATGAATTTGGTAAGATTGGTATTAGACAAAAGCTGCCATTCAAAACATTACTGAGTGAGGGATTGTAGATTCAAATTTTGCTCGCATAGCTTCATCAGCTATTTATAGGATCTGATGCCACCGAAATAAAGCACCCCGTACATGATGTTAGACCAATAACAGCCATATTTCCAAACTGTGGATCTTCCAATATTCTACTAGTGCAATGAGTCATGCTACCTTCCGTAGCCGAGAGGAGATCTCCAGTAATTGTCCTATACTTACTTACATCGTCCCTAAGCACAAAAAATTATTATGTATGGCCATAACACCATATAATATTACCAATCCACTTAGATTTTAAATTATAACAAATGTATAATTGTAATAATATTTTTTAAAATTTAAAATTTTAGAAATTAATAATTATACATATTTTACAATTTTAGTGAATTTATAACACCATTATTATGTCATGTAATATTTCGGTCATACCCAATAACTTTTCAATAACCACAACACCAGAAAATAGTTGCATAAACAACCACTAATAAGTAATATAAAATAGTCAACAGAACCAAGAAAATTAAACAAACCTCAAATATGAACATCAGATATGGTTCAACAGAGATTATTCCATTATATGAAGTTCTAGGTAACCCTGACTTCATCAAGGGTAGAATATCACTCATCATGCTAAGTAAGATCAATAATAACATAAGTCTCAAATTGGACACCATGACCATTCACCACACTTGTACTGACAACATGACTACTCTTCACAGTGCAATATTTTATATATCTACCATCCCATTTCTGATACAAAGTATCATTCCCAACAACCTGTCAAACTCGAGCTCTCCAAAGCTAGCCGCAAGAAAACTCAAGTAGAATTACATACTATCACCTCCCAGCTCAAGATATACCAATGTCGACAGCAATATATGCTTCAACAGTTCAGTAGAGAGTGAGTACACCATTTTTATTTCACCACCAATTGCTGGAGGCATAAGCCCCAAAATCAACAGATGATCTTATTAACACGTTCTATCCTCCCCCAAGTAACCAGACAAGGCATTTACTTCTTACGAACTTTGCAGCACAAAACATGTATCCATACTTCTCATCCTCCGGGCTGGAGAGCTTGGCAAAATCTGTTGAACAAAAACGAATAAAAATAAATTCACCCATAACCCAGAACAAACAAAATAAAAAACCAGTTCAACCTTCAAGAGTATGTTGGTGAGCTAAATGATTGGCAGACTAAGACATGCACAATCATGAGTTCTGGAGAAGCTCTCAATTCATGCTTATAAAAGGCTATAAACCCCCATATATCAGGGTCAGTATGGTGAAGTCTACATTCCTGTAAACAGCATTGTAAAGTTCCAGGTAGAGTGCAGGGAAAGCCTAAAGCAGACAGTATGATTGGAATGCTAATCTTGCTTTGGGAAAAAGAGGTAACCAACAACCATTCCTTTAGTCAACAAATTTTTTTAAATTTAGAACATATATTGTCTCGAGATTGGTAAGAAGATTGTAACTATAATATGTTCAATTTGCTAAATATAAGGAAACAGGCTCTGTAGATTATTGGACAAATCAATTCCAAGAGACAGTGGAGATCTACTGGCATGGTTTCCCAAGAATGTCAGATATCAACCTACCAAATAATTATTGAACTTCCACCAACAGAAAAATGCACACAAAAAGATCAGTTGGGGTTTGAGCTGAATTGAAGTAATTTGCAAATAATAGACACATAAATTTACACAAAAAACACACCTGTGTAGTTGTAAGTGCCAGCAAGAAGCCAAGGCCACCAATGCTCCAACAGAAAATTAACATTGACAAAGCTTCAAAGTTGGAGTTTGAATTAGGTAGCAAAAGGCAATGCGGACATTCACCAGGATCATCCTCAAGAACCTTAACAACAATAAAGGCAACATCTACATAAGAAACATATAGGAAGCAATTGTAATACAAGCATGCAGAACAGCAAACAAAATCTCACCATCACAATCATGCTGACATCACACAAAATAACGGCCTGTCCAGACAGACTGTCCTTGATACTGCTCAGGCTGTGGAGTCAAGTGCTGATTTCCATTTACAAGTTGTTGCTGTTGCTGCACCTGCATTTCATGGTGTAGTTTAAGATCATCAAGCATCTGGAAATCTTGCCAGCTTTTCTGTTGCATAGGTGGACCTTGTTTACCAGGAAAGGGAAAGTTTGTGCCACTTACGCCATTGTTGTTAGTGAAGCGATGGGGATTCATATGAGATGAGTAATTAATGGAACTATTGAGCCCATTTCCTTTTGTTGAAGATGGAACTTGATATCCATCCAACCAACTGTAATCGTCCATCAGTAGATTCTCACTCATTGCTTCTGAGCCATAAGTGGGTTCGTTCACCGGTTTAGGAGGAACAGGGCTAAAACCAGGTGGCGGACCAAGGTGCCTAACAGGTCGACTAACTGGATTTTTTCGGATGCCAGTGGGCAAAGCTGATGATGTCTTTACAGTCGAACCATCAACAAATGTTCCAGAAGATGCAATAGAATCAAACTTAAATGGTAACTGAGCTTCTGCAGCTTTAGTGTTGCTGTAGAACATACCACCAGTACTACCATTGACAGGCTGTTGGAATGGAACTGAAACTGCGACAGGCTCAGATTTTAGTACATGCCCATTCCCCATAAATCCCATGCTCTTTAAGCTATTAGCAAGAGACATTTCTTCCTCCATTGCCAACTTCAAAGCATGAGATTGAATAGGTTGCAAAAGCTGGGGGATACTATTATTAGCAAATGATACAGGTAGTTGTGAGCTAGCACCAAAAGAAGTTTCCACTGAAGAGTTCGAAGCATGTGACTGAATTGGTTGCAAATGCTGGGGGATACCATTAGCAACAGATACAGGTATTTGTGAACCACCAAAAGCACTTTGATGGTGAAGATTATCAAAAGGGGAAGAAATATAGGTTCCATTGACATTTAGATCACCCAGAGAAGCATTTATACCAGGTGGCTCCACGCTCTCATAGGCTGCCCATGTAGTGCCTACCACATCAGGTCGCTTCTCAGCCACTATTGGCTTAAAAACTATTACTTCATCTTCCTCATCCCCTTCCATGGTTAAATCTGGCTTCAGATATGCAACTCCCATATTCATTGTATTCTCTACTTGATTTTCTTCAAGATTATCAGTTGTATTAGCCATGCCTAAATATGAGGTAGGCACCAAATCATCTTTCATTTGAGGCTCAACACCAATGACAAATTTCTTTCCCTTTGAATCAAAATATATTGTTTTCTGGTCAACCTTAACAACATTTGCTAGAGCCTTGCCAGCCGCCAGAACCCTTTTAACACGGGCCCCTCTTTCCTTCTGGCCATCACTTCCAAAAGAATGCTTCCTCGAAAAATCCAATATTGTTTGTGCTGGAAGAAGTGGCAAGAATCCTCTCAACTCAAAATCCTCCCACAAAGCAAGACGGTTTTCAGTTTCACCTTCTTCATATCTGCTCATATTATTAAAGCAAGTCTCATCTTCATCATCATCTAAGGACATCGGCCCAGTTGACAAGAGTTTATTCAAGAAGGATATGCAAACATTCCAGAATTTTGATCTAACAGATGACTGTTTTTCATCTGCATCACTTCCAGCAGCAACATCAGGACAGCATGCCAACCATTCTACAAAAACTAGAATGCCCGGTAACAGGGAACTTGAACAAGGATCACACAGCTGCACGCATCTCTCTAAGATGTGCCCCATCAACTCAAAAACAGCAGTAAATGCATTCTGCAGTAGAACAGCACGTTGAACAATTTCTGCATATGTCTGACCTTCATTTTCCTTTTTCACATTATGAACTGTGAATATCAGTATAGAGACAAGCCTAACAATGACAAGTGCATTCTCAACAGCATCTGCGCCGAAATTGTACTCCTCTTCAGCTCCAGAACACAGAATCTCACATAAGCCACTGCTTACCACAGAGAGAACTTCTGCAAATGTCTCCAGGCTACACAAAGAAAGTCATACTAAGGGGGTAATCTTCCAAACAATATATATATATGTATAGAGAGAGAGAGAGAGAGAGAGAGATGATCCATCTCACCTCGTACGCGTAAAAAGAATGCCATTTAGACGGACAAACCGAATGCAAAAAGCTTTATAAGCCTCTTGAATACTGGATGCTGTTTCCTTAACAAGGCTCACTTCTGTGTTGTTATCTTTAGATGCAGGTATTGTATCCACTTTCCCTCTACCTTTGCCTGATCTTGCAGGCAACTCTTTGACTGCAGAAGTGTTAGCGTTCCCTGACAGTTGAGAGTAACTCTGACGATTCTACCCAAAAAAAAAACACAAAAATTTATATCACATAATTTATGTAAAAGTATATTAGGTAATACAGTAAGGAATCCAGGCGAGAAAATTAAAGATGTTACACTGGATAACGGCTTTAGTGATGTAAAATCAGAAGTTAATTAGTAAACAGTCACATGTTATTGTACATGATTATTAGTTTGGATAGATTTACACTTGAAAGAAGAATAACCAGATGAAGTTCTCTTTAAGTTTTAAGCTTGGCTATGCAAAAGAAGGTAGCCCTCCCTTTCCTAACCCCTCTCAACCATTATAAGGGTTTGATAAGCTACTCCATTAAGACTCCAACTCAAGACCTCCTTATCAAAGGAAGAAGTACCACTTTATGACAAGAGGTGTTTGTTCTCAAGCATGGTTTCCAAAAAAACATTCCACAGCCCATGGAAGATATTAATGTCTACTCAAGAGTCACCCTGACAATATAAGACAATCAACCGTTCTACGTATTTCTCAGGTAATCCAAATGTCCTGAAGTCACTTGAATTCTAGAGGTACATAATCAAGATACTCAAACTTAAACCCAAGGGGTGGCTAAGTTGGCAATAAATGTGGAGAGAAACAGAAAGCAGAGAGCAGATTTTTGGAGCCAAGGTCCCCCCAGACCCACATTTTTCTCTCAAAACTGGAATGATTTGGAGAGAAAATGAGATGTGTGTTCTTTAATTCTTAAATATTCCATAAATGCACTCAAATAAATACTTTCTTAATTTACTTCTTGCCTATCTCATATATCATATATTTCCTTTCTTTCATAACTAAAATTTCCAAAAACATGTCATAAAGGTTCCACAAAAAGTAATATATATATATATATATAAATATGTCTGTATGATCCTCAGAGCACAAGAATTAGAACAAACAAGTGATAAGACAAAAGAAAAACAACATAAACCTTCAATTATAGCCTCAAAAATTTGAAAGAAATATTTTATTGGAAGAGCTAGATGATTAACAAGAGCACATCAGACAGTATGGCACATTAAAGACACAATACCTTCTCAAATGCAACAATTAAGTTATCCCTTGCAGTTGAAAAGGGACTATCCACCGCCAGGCTACGAAAATATCGATAAACAGCCACTAACTCATCCGCCGAATAGGAAGCCAATATAGCAAGCTGAAACATGCAGAGGGTTCATCATAGTGAAAGATTGTAATTCTGATAAACAGACACATTGAGGCAACAACATATAACAAATATAGCATAAATATACAATGGAAAGAAAAATATCAAAACAAACACCTGATGATGGGGGTTCCCACTTGATGGCCAAAGAGATGCAGCTTGCAGGTAGTAACTTGAGGCAGCAGCATACTCCCGATTTTTGGAGTCCCCCTCCCCATACAATCCTTTGTAACGTGCAAGGTCACCCAAGTATATCAAACATCGGTGGCACGATATGAGACCTTTCTTCATGTCAAAAGATTTCTTTCCATCCTTGTCCATAACAATTCGATTTTCAGAATCCTCAGAGAAATAACCCAGAGGAAGCCCATACTTTGCTCTGATCTTCACTATTAAATCATGATAAAATCCAGTCGCTTCTGAAAGGAGTGTTTTAAACTGCAGTCTTATTTTTGTAATCCGATCAGGCCGAGTAGGGCCCTTTACACCCTGAGATGAGTTTGAACCTGTAGAAGCCATAGCAGCACTAAAATGTGCCCGCAATTCCTCAATCCTCTTGTAATGTAACTGCCACAAAGCATACTCGATATTGTACTGCTCTGAAAAGGCATGATCCTCGAGAATTATTGCTTCATAATTCTCACGCATCTGTTGCCAGGCATTGGGATCTGATGGAATTCGTGCTTGGGCAGACCTCCGACGCCTATTCTCCAACTCAATAACCTGTAGGGAAAACAATTAATGTAAACAGCAGGAAAATCATGGAGCATGGTCATACAGAATATACAGACAGAGCACACCCACAAGCACACAGGTGCGCACACGCACACACACAGATTCCTGATGTAGACTGTAAGTCTAACAGAATTTCCATTAATATTTTTTTATCAAGCCCGTCTTAGTTGAGATTCACATTCACCTATAGGCAGTTCCAAAACTAGTAATCAAGAAAAACATAATTTTCAATGATGAGAAAAGTATATACCTTGTCATATAGACGTTGGGCACGCTCCCTCGATGGAGGAGCAGACATTTTATCCATCTATGCGATCATCATCCATCAAACATATTTAATTAACTGCAAACAGCATACAATCTGCAGAAAGTTCAAAAACCCATAATTAGATGAAGGATAAACTAAACAAGTATAGTTTCTCAATAAAAGGAAATCAAAACCAGTGAAGGAAGGATGAGGGACCTAAATATGTCCCCATAATTTGACCTAAAAATATTTTAGCTAAGCACCGATCCCAAATCAATCATTGTAAACAATATCCATCACAACTAGCAAATATGTATATTACCATCAAAATTTAATTTGAAAACTTCTCAATTGTAGGTTTTAAATTAGTTGCCCACTGTAGATGATGATTGCAACAGTTTAATGAGTATTACAGAAAAGAAAATCAGAGCATGCCATAATGGAATAGTCATGCCTTAAAAGAGAAGATGAAACTAAATAAAAACCTTAATATTATTGCCTACACCCTATGACTAAGGCCAAAAAAAACAAAACAATTAAGGTGACACTAATGGAAGCGTTGCCAGATAGCAGCATATATCAAAATCTAGAAAGCATACTGATTACTGATCATAACTCACAACAAAATAAACACCAATTATTTAAAAGCCAAATTTTTTTTCCAAAACCAGTAACGCCATTAACAGTTTCTAAAACTCCCCGTAAGACTCAATCTATTAAAACCCCCTCCCCCCTCAAAAAAAAAAAAAAAAAAGTGACCCAAATTATCCACATTATCACAACGTTCTTGATAACCATAGGAAAAACTTCTCAGTTCCCCCTAAAAACCCTTCTTCTTTTCAGAACACTCATATAACTGGATGCACAGATTTCAGCATTTGAACAATATTGTTAAAACTTTTTTGAGAACAAAACAATATTCGTAAAACTGAAGGTTAGGATACGCAACAACAATTACATACAACAACCAAATATGCATCAAAATTTCAGAAATAAAATCCCAACTTCCTTAACGCTTTGTGCATACAAAATATTATATACAAAGACAAAATTTAACCCATGTCTGGTTTCTGCGAGATTTCGGGAGAAATAATAAAAACAAAACAAAACCCAGAAAATTCAGCAATAGCTGCATATCATACCAATCCAAATTTCAAATTTATTTCCCCTTTCGTTTCCTAACTTTAAAACAGAAAAATATATTTAAAAAAAAAAATCCTGAAGACAAAAAAAAAATCAAAAGAAAAAAAGGAAAGCAAAGAAGAACGAATAACATCAGATCCACTAAATCAACAACCATACCATACTTAGATCAATCAGCTCCAAAGTTTCCGCCAAAAGCATAAATAAATACATAAAAGCCATGGAAGATAAAAGAAAGAAAAAAGAAAAAACGAACCCCTCTGAACCAGATCCACGCAGCGACTGGTTGGATTAGAACATCGGATTTCGAATTTTTGAAATTTCAGAAAGCAATAAGGAAAGTCTTCGTTTAGGGTTTGGTGAGAGAAAGAGAGGGGGTGGAGAGAAATAGAGAGAGACGGTGTGGTTTGGTTTCTTTTGGTTTTTGTGGTTTTTGGGTCCAAACGGGATGAGGTTAGAGAGACAATTTCTTATGTCTTTCCTTTTTTCCTTCTTTTTGTTTTTCTATTTGTTTAATTCAGTTTTTTGCTTTTTCTATTTATTTATTAGTTTTTACCAGCTTTGGTTTCAGGCGGCGATCAGGTAAACGCCGCCGTTTTAGTGCCTGATAATGCTATATTCGTTTTTTATGTGGGAGGAATGCTATATTGCTATGTATCCTTCGGCCGTCAAACACTATACATATATTTTTATTTTTTTTGTTTTGCTTGGGAAATAAGTTATTATTTTCTCAATATAAGAAATAATTTTTCATCTCTGTTTTGCGAAGTTATAAATTTTAATTGACCTGTTTCCTGGTTTTTCTATGTTTTTATTTTTTAATTTGAAGCCTAGTCATCTTTTTCCTTCGACTTTAAAAGTCTTACGAGTCACGAATGATTTCTTAAATATTAAATGGGTAATGTTAAACAGTAGTGCTAAACATCCCATATTTTTATATCATAATTTAATATCACCTTATGTGGCAACTTACATGGCATTCATGCATTGGACACTAAAAAATAAAAACAAAAATTCAAAAATAAAAAGAAAAAGAAAAACTTTGTCCAGTAAAATAATGACACGTAAAATGGTATAAAAATATGGTATAAGAATATAGTAAATATAGCATTATTCAAAGGGACAATTTGATGTGGCATTTAAGGTACCACATTTGTATACCACCTAATGTAACATCTGAAGTGGAGCTGCCACGTCAACTAAAATCTTTTATTTTTTTATAATTTTTTAATAAAACTAAAATATAAGTAAAAAAACTCAAAACCACTTTTTCACTCATCTTCTACATGTTTCTAGGGGTGGGCGTTTAAACCGGGAACCGGGTGGACCGGACCGAACCGGGGGGAAAAAAACCGTAAAAAACCGCTTTGACCAAAACTGGTCAACACCGGGACCGAACTGGACTGGACCGGTCCAATCCAATTTCGGTTCAGTTTTGCACTTCACAGAACTGGACTGGACTGGACTGGACCGGATAATTAATATATATTTTTAATTTTTATACATATTTAATTTTTATACAATTTTATACACTTTTTAAACATTTTTATACACATTTTTACAAACATGTTTACACACATTTTACACATTTTAGATAATAAAATTAATATTAACCTAGCTATATTTTAGACTCTAAAATATATTTTATATAACCCTATGGCCTATATTATATATATAATAATGTTTTAGTATATAATTTTAGTTACACCTTTTATAATACAATTAATATATTCTTTATATATACACTAAACCCTATATACTAAAATTATTATAGTTCTAGGGTATAGTATATAGTTATAAACTTCTAATAGAGGAAATTATGTATTAGGGTTTAGGGTTTAAAGTTTAAAAGAAATCCTATAATCTAATAATATATACCGTAAACTCTAAAAGTAATAAGTATATAACATATATAACTAATAACTATATAAGCATATAAACCCAATTGAAATCCCAATGAAACCCCAATTAGACTCATAGTCAACTATAAGTCTATAACCCTATACCCTAATACAATTATAACTATATACCCTAAACTATATTAATTAGTTAATTACTCTATACATATATTATATATAAGTAATAAGTATATAAGTATATAACATATATAACTATAAACCCCATTGAAACCCCAATTAGACTCATAGTCAACTATAACCCTATATCCTAATACATTATAACCATATACCCTAAACTATATTAATTAGTTAATTACTCTATACATATATTATATATAAGTAATAAGTATATAAGTATATAACATATATAACTATATACCCAATTGAAACCCCAATGAAACCCCAATTAGACTCATAGTCAACTATAACCCTATATCCTAATACATTATAACCATATACCCTAAACTATATTAATTAGTTAATTACTCTATACATATATTATATATAAGTAATAAGTATATAAGTATATAACATATATAATTATATAAGTATATAAACCCAATTGAAACCCCAATTAGACTCATAGTCAACTATAAGTCTATAACCCTATACCCTAATAAAATTATAACTATATAGCCCCCTTAAAATATATTAATTAGTTAATTACTCTATGCATATATTATATATAAGTAATAGTATATAAGTATATAACATATATAACTATATACCTAATTGAAACCCCAATGAAACCCCAATTAGACTCATAGTCAACTATAACCCTATATCCTAATACATTATAACCATATACCCTAAACTATATTAATTAGTTAATTACTCTATACATATATTATATATAAGTAATAAGTATATAACATATATAATTATATAAGTATATAAACCTAATTGAAACCCCAATTAGACTCATAGTCAACTATAAGTCTATAACCCTATACCCTAATAAAATTATAACTATATACCCCCCCTAAAATATATTAATTAGTTAATTACTCTATGCATATATTATATATAAGTAATAAGTATATAAGTATATAACATATGTAACTATATACCCAATTGAAACCCCAATGAAACCCCAATTAGACTCATAGTCAACTATAACCATGTATCCTAAATTATATTAATTACTCTACACATATATAATATATATAACTAATTAACTATATAAGTATAACTATATAACCACAATTGAAACCCCAATAAAAATTAAAACCAAGTGACTTAAGTGTTTAAAAAATTAAAACCCCAATTTAATTACAAAACTCAAACACTGAAGTCACTAATCAGTAATCACTCAATTAAAAGTTTGAAACCCCAATTACTCAATTAGACTAATTTAGTCAATTGATCAAATATTACCCCAATACCCCCAAATGAAACAACCACTCACGCACTCATCTAGTCAATTTAGTCAATCTCCAATATAACAAAACTCATTCACTCATTCAGACAGTCACTCACTCAATTCCAAACCCTAAGCTCGCGTCGCGCCGCCCTCTTTCGATCTCCAATCTCATCAGCTCTCAGCCTCTCACGGTCTCACCTCTCAGTCTCTGGGTCTCTCACCTCTCAGTCTCGCAGCTCGCCTCTCATCCTTCATCTATCACTCTCAGTCTCGTAGCTCGCCTCTCGCCCTCGCCATCTTCCTCTCTTCCCGTCGCCGTCGCCGTCGCCAACTCGCAGTCACTCTCTCACGTCTCAGTGTCTCAGTCAGTCACTCTCCCCTCTCCCTCTCACATCTCAGTGTCTCAAACCCACGATCGTCTCAGTGTGTCGCCATCGCCGTCGCGATCTTCCTCTCGTGATCAGTCCATCGCGATCTTCCTCTCGCCGTCGCCTCTCGACTCGGCTCTTGATCTCACCTCTCGACCCGACTGTAAGTTCTCTCACCTCTCATCTCTCATATCTCAGTATCTCATTCTGTCTAATTTACTAAACTAGGGTTTGATTTTGGGTTAGGTTTAGGGTTTGATTTGGGGATTTAGGGTTTGATTTTCTGATTTACTTGAATTTGGGTTTGATAATTTTGATTGACTAATTTACTTGTTGTTTGGGAAAATTGAAACTTGTTGGGTTTACTTGTTGGGAAAATTGGAACTTGCTGGAAAAATTGGAACTTGCTGGGTTTATTGATTTACTGATTTACTTGTTGGGTTTGATAATTTTGATTGTTAATCTGTCTGTTAAATTGTTAGGAGAGATGGAGCCCCAATTTGTTAAGTTGAATTCTATTGTTTAGTTGCTTAGTTATTTATTTATAGTGTTTGATGACAATTGGTTGTTGATAGGAGTTATTTGAAGACAATTGGTTTTTGACAGGAGTTATTTGAAGACAATTGGCTGGTGGCAGGGGGTTGATGATTGGCTAGGGTATTTTCATTTGTGTTATTTTTAGTTATGTAACTCAATTTGTATTTAATTGGTTTGTACTTTGTAATTTGTATTAGGTTGGTTTGTAATTTGTATTTGGTTTGTACTTCTTTAGCTTTGGTTGGTTTTTATCTTTTAATTTACTTGCATTTGCACTTGGACAATGGTGTATGGTTAGTAAGTTATTAGGTTATTTTTTAATTTACTTGCACTTGCACTTGATGAGTGATGAAATGGTTTGTCACTTTGAGTCTTTAAGATTGTGAAATGGTTAGTGGTTGATATCTTGTAGGTTGTGGAATGGTACAAAAAATGTAATGGTTGAATGTTGATGACTTGATTTCTTATATGTTAATTGTTAAATGTTGAATTGTTGTGATTTGTTGTGAATTGTGATTTGAACAAATGGTTGATTTGTTGTTAAAAAAAATGTTTTGATTTGTTGTTAAAAAAAAATACTGTGATTTGTTATTAAAAACTAAAAAAAAACATGTTTTAAAATTATTTTGGCCCAAAAATTTAATTGGGCTAAGGCCCAAATAGTGAGGCCCAGTCCCAAACAGTGAACTGACTGAACTGGAACTGTTCCAGTTCAGTTTGGTCCAGTTCTTAGCCAAAATTTTCAGTTCTCTGGTACCGGACTGGACTGGATTAGCTCCACAGTTCAGTTTACAGTTTGGGGTGAGCACTGGACTGTACTGGACCGTACTGGACCGTGCCCACCCCTACATGTTTCTATTCCTTCTTGTTTTCCACGTTGCTCTTCCTTCTTCCATTGTTGAGCAAAACCTTTAATTTTTTGGGCTTGTTTGGGAGTGTTTCTGTAGAAGGCGTTATTCATAAATTTTTTTGAAAAAATTCAAGTGTTTCTTGTTAATATACTTGGAAGCATCCGGTAGGCACTTCAAACAAAAGCATTTCCAAGTTCTTTTTAAACCCAAAAATGCTTCTCATTTTTTTTGTCAAACATAAGTAAAAACGTTTTTGACTATTTAAAAACACTTTTAAGTCTTCTAAAAGCACTGTCAAACAAGCCAATTAGAAGCAAAATGGAACCACATCAAATCATTTAAAGCACAGTCAATAATCGATTTCGAGATATATGAAGGCATGGGTCTTGATTTTTGGTTTCGTCGTTGTTAATCTGAGATGGTTAGGGTTTTTTTCGAAGGTGGAGATATTTTCTTTGAAGCAAAGTCGCACAAATCTCTCCCAGATTGACATCAAATGCACAGTGTGAAGGTTTGAGCCAAAGTGATTTCTTGATGAATTTGACTATTTCTTTTCTTTCATAATTTAAGTTGGGTTCTTTTTTTCCCTTTTTTCATTCTCTTCTAACTAGATTTGAACAATTCACCCCAAAATTTCTTATGGGTTCTTAAAATTTTATGTGAGAATCTTTTTTTCGTAATTTATAAATACTTTATTTCTAAAATTTGAGATTTTTTATTTATTAATCTATTTACATTGTTTTTTCTTTTGTTATGTTATTTACATTGTTATACATATGATTTATTATTTTTATCTTTTCATGTCTAGGGATACTGTATCAAGATTGGATGGAGGTACTATATGTTTGACATGCATGGCTCTTGTTAGACAAGGGAGAGTGACCAAAAGCATAGCCTAGTTGAATACATGAAACCTAAAATAGCTCAATTCTTACTCTGGCCCATATGACACTTTTGTGATTTTGTTTGGTTCAAGTGAATTAAGACAATGTAAAAGCATGTATTACTTCATATGAAATTAGTTCTTACTGTGTGTATGAGACAAACCAATAAAATGTGTGCTTCTTTCTTCTCCACATATTGAGTTGTAAATTGGAATGACTCTTTCTATAGTCTTTTTTTCTGGTCATTGACTCTTTGTATAGTCTAATAATATGGCTATTTGAATTATAAAGCATTGTCATTTTTGCTCTAAACATAAACCTTACACTTGTGGATAAAAATGCAAATTTAGAGTATTTGATATGGTGCAAAGGGTATGTAATGATTCTTGCTGTTTGGTGTAATTGGTGACTTGGTGCAAATGGTAAGTTAGATTTGTTTTAGTTGTTGTTTGCTGTAAAATACTAAAATACAGTACATTTTTTGTCAAGTCTAATTACAAAATAAAACAAAACAAAAACTTCTCACAACAAAACAATTTACAAAGATGAGAACCAAACTATATACTTTGGTCCTTTAGTGCCAGAGCAATCCAGGCACAAATAATGGCATTAGTAAGAGTTTACTTTCATCTATGTAAATCAAAATTCCACTATACAATACTATGAATAAAGTAAAAATCCTATTGTTACTACACTAGAACTTCTATCTACAGTAGCTATATGGTCATAAAAGCTCCATTTCCAGTTTTCACATCATTTTGTTCATAGATGTTGGTACGTTGTCATTAAGGTGTTAAATTTCGAAATTTTCGCCAAAAATTTTAATTTTTTGAGGTGTCGAAATCAAAACCCATATTTGTTAACTTTTCATGATAATTTCGTCGAAATTTTTGACGGGTAAGATCGAGGGAGAAAGAGAGGACTGGTTTTGGGTTTTGGAAGGCTGGGTTTTCTCAAGGGCTTCGTAATGTCTACAACTTGTAAAGAAGTGGGCGTGTAAACTGCAGAAATCAATCCTAATTTAATGTATTGTTGAACAACATGATAATTCAATTCAATGTGTTTGGTTCACTCATCAAATGCTAGATTGGCAGCACTATGAAGAGCCTCTTGATTATCACAATGTAAAACAACGGAATTTGAATGATTCAACCAAGAAATTTCACAAATTTGTTATCGCTCAATACTCCGCTTTTGCAATTTAGCATGCCATTCTATCTTGTTTCTTAGTCTTCCATGAGATTAAAAGAAATGACAAGGAAGGCAATAACTAGTAATTAGGGTTGTAAATGGGTTGGGTCTGGCCTATATCAGCCAAACAACCGACCCACCCAAAAAATCGACATTGGTGAATTTTCAAAACCGACAACCGACCCAATATTGTGGGTAGGTTGATAATCAGGCATCCGACTTTGTCGGTTAAGGTCGGGTCAGTTATGGTTTGGCTTGACTTAATTTTTTTATTTTCTTTTCCACATTCCTAATAAAGCTTAGCAATACTCAAACCAATACTTCACAACAAATTACAATTTTCAATAGACAAACTGCAAACATAATATGCATAATTTCCATGCTTTGAGGATCCCTCCCTTACCTTAGAGCATTTTGAACCAAAAACCAAAACCTCAAGAAGTACAAAGTCTTACTAGAAGTTTAAAAATATAAAGCCGACATTACAAAGATGTCCTTTGCAATCTTAGCCAAGAATGGAAATGTAGTTGACTCTGCTTTCTAATAAGGCAAAAACTTTAATTTGTTCTTCTTCACCTATAAGTGAGGTTCAAGCAAGTACTTATCAACCTCATTACTTAAGGCAACCACTTGGTTTTCTCTTAGAGATTGATGATATCTAATATAATCCTTATCCTCCTCTTCATCCGAGTCACCTTGCTCATCACTATCATCACCACTACCATCATTGAACTGATTTTCTAGTCCTCATCTCCTCATACTCTTTAAATAAATCAATGAGAATTTGTTTTACCTCCCTTTGTATCCTTTGCGCCATCAAATTATCCATTCCTATGTCCCTTAGGTTGAAACCAACATAAGACAACTTATACCTTGGATACAGAACAACTGCAAGAGAAATAAACCAGTTTACTTTCTCTCATTTCCCCTAATATTTGTCAAATCTCTTCTTTATGCTTGCTGCCACTTTATGTGCAACACCTCAAAATTTGGCTTCTTCATCTTCTTTTCCAAATACACTTGAATAACCAACAATTTCTTGAAAACCATGTGGGCGGTGGGTGTTTTAGAAGCACTTAGTTTGAGGGTGGCTTCATAAAACACCTTAAAATATGAGACAAACTCCTTGGCATTCTCCTAACCCAAAGTATCTGAACACCTAATGTTGTCGTGCTCCTTAACGTAGTCTTAGAACCTTGAGTCCATGAGGCCTAACCTATCAAACATCCTAAAAAACTTCAAAGTTTGCTCCAACATAAGATAGGTGGAGTTCTACCCAGTACACATACCTATGCATATAATTGGAAGCCCTCCTATACCTTCACCATAGGCAAATTCTTTAAATTTCTCTAGCCTTTGTGGTGATAATCTTACCCACTTAACTCCCAACCTAATTAGTTGAATTAAATCATTTAAAGTGCTCATCCCAATTTGTACAATTAAATTTAGGACATGACAACAACACTTCATGTGCAAATGAGCTCCATTATACACAAACTCCTTACTTTTACGTTTTAGCATTATCTACCGCAATAGTAAAATTTCAATGGCCTTGTCATTGGCCGTGGTGTTATCTACTAAAATAGTAAAAACCTTCTCTATTTTGTTGAGGCATTCCTGGAGTTGTGTATTGAGCCGCTATTCCACATTCTACCAGATTCATTGCAAATGACCCTTTTGTTGTTATGCTTCTGTATACCTTCCAAAATACGCACCACCCTTATCCAATCTCACAACGTAATTTAATTCGTTTTTCTAATTTTTTTTTCAACCTTTACTTTAAAACTTTTAAAACATTCAAAAACTGATGACTTGTCATAAATTGAAAATAGATAAGTGTAACGTGAGAAATCATCAATGAAAGTAACAAAATACTGATTTCCACAAATAGTTTTAGTTGGAAATGGATCACATACATCAGTATGAATGATTTCTAGTAAGTTTTGGTTGTGGGTGGGACCTAACTTTTTGGTGTTGGTTAGTTTTCCCTTTATGCAGTCAACACATGTTTTGAAATCAGAGAAATCAAGCTTTGACAATATGTTTTCCTTCATCAAACATTTTAGCCTTTTTTTTTTTTTTTATATATGCCCTAATCTTCTATGCTAAAGCATAGAAGATTTCTCATTTACAAGCATTCTTTTAGAACTAGAACATTCAACATTAAAACAATTCTCAGGGAAAGAATATCGAAATTGCCATAAGCCATTATTCAAAAGTGCACTTCCAAGCATAACATCAAATTTATTTTTCTCAAACATCCTACATTATCAGCGTTTACAATAAATGAAAAACAAAAAATAACTAATTTTGAAATGCAAATTTAAATTCCTTCTCATGGAAGGTACATAAAGAACGTTTTGAAGTTCCAAAATGAAACCATAACACAATCTAAGCTTAACTGATCCTATTAATTCAACAGCTACTCTAGTTCTATTTCCTACAAACACTTGGTAGTCTTCATTACTTGTTAATCTTTGCCTTTTGATTCCCAGTAAGGCATTAGTAATGTGCACATAATAACTAGAATCAAACTATCAAGAATTTTTAGGAACTACAACTAGATCTGATTAATAACTTTGTTAATAAGCCACTTATCAAATTTCTCACATTCCTACTTCATATTACCAGGTTTCTTGCAGAAAAAACATTTGATACCCCTATTTTTTGAAAGTATAAGTTTTGACAGCTTTAAGGTTGTGAGACCCTTTAGAGTGATTATTTTTTGTAGCTCTATTAGAAGACTTAAAAACAGAGAAGGCTTACTAGATCCAGAAACACCATTATTTTTATCTTGTGGAGTGTGAGCAAGGTTGACCACTTCCATCTTCCTTTTGTTGAGACGATCCTTTTCTTGTGCACAAATAGCACTTAGCTCATTGATAGTCCAATTTTCCTTCTGAGTATTGTATGATACCTCCTTTAATTTATCAAACTTTGATGGCAAGAAATTCAAAATTGCATGCAAAAGAAATGAGTTTGAAATCTACACTTCCAAATCCTTCAGCTTGCTGGCAATATCAATAAGTCGCATGATATACTCCCTCACACTTCCATCGCCATCATACTTTATTGTGGTTAATGAATGCATCAAGACGCTAGTTTTTGCTTTTTCATATCTCTTAAATTTATCTCCCACACTTTCCAGGAAAGCCTTTATCGTATCACAGCTTGGAATGCCTCATTTCACAGTGTCTAACATTGTTCTCTTCATTATGAGAAAGCTTAAGGCCATCATGTCTGTTTTTTCCCATTTCTAAAAAATTTCCTATGTTCAACAATGCTCTTGATAGTTAAGTCAACATGCTTAATTATTCTCCTTTAAAGTCAAGTCAAGATTTATTAATCCCAAGATAATCTCCATATCTTGTTTCCCCTGCTTGTAGTTATTTCCAGTTAAATTCTCAATGGAGGAAAAATTAATATTGGAAGAATTGACAACTGATGAAGCAAAATAAAACATGTAAATAGGCTGCAATTTCTTTAACCAGCAAGAACAAAGATATATAACTTAATTTTGTTTTTTAAAACCTCATAAAACTGTAAACAATACTATAGTTCACCTTTGGGCAAGAACATAATATGTAACTATAAATATACACACTTCATTATACTACTAGTACATAAAATACAGTGTCTTTAAATGACTTCTACATACACCTTTAGGCAGTAGAAACCATTGAAGACAAAACATCATATATACCGTAATGTACTAATCCTAAGTTGAACCAAATAATATACAAAATCCTTTGGGAAATCAATTCTTATATTGGCTTATGTTGAAAGAATCTTGAATTAATGAAGATAATTAAATTAACCACTTTGGTGAGAAAATTTAACAACCCTCTTTAAAACTAAGCCAATATAATCATTTCTATATATACTAGCTGAATGTATAGTATAAGTCGAAAACTTGTTTGTACTGCTGCAACTGAGAGATCAAAACAAGAGAAAAATATAATAAAAATTGAAAATAAACTCAATTCCAATAAATGAATCAACCTCTGTTAACTACCGTGCTTTATCATAACTAAAATCTTTCCTTTATACAACAGATAAAATTTTGAATGTGTGAGAATAGCTTCAATGCACATAACTGTATGAATTTTAATTGTAGACATCAATTAATACAACACTGAAACTTAAAATATGAGTGAACTTGTTTCAATATAGCTACCAGTTAAATCAAAATTGAAAACAAGATTAGTCTCATCAATCGGTCTAATTTAAATCAACAAATCTCCATGTACAAATTATGTCAATTGAAGATAAAATATTCCAATTAAACAAATGAAACCCTTATGGCCCGTTTGGAAACATGTATTCATTTCATGGGGTGAATTTGGAATTGGGGAGCTCAAATCCAAATCCACTTGTTTGAGCTTATTTTAAAGTAATGATTTGGATTGGCCCAAATTCTAGATAGATTTGAAAGGGCCAAAACCATGTATTTTAAATCACATATGAAAGTATAGGTATTTGAAATCCTCAAAATTGTCTTAGTCCAATAGAAAATCTCAAACCCAACCTCGCCTCCACACAAACCCGACCTCTCCACCACCTCTCTGGTTCGATCTGCTCCTGCCAGAGTCAACGAGCTCCTGCTAGCGTCGAATAGCTCCTGTTGGCGTTAAAGAGCTCCTTCTAGCGCCACCTCTGCCATGTTCAACTTCTCCTACCAAAACTTTGTCTTACCACGATAGAAAACCTCAAACTCTGACCTTGCCTCCACACAATCTTCACAACCTATAATCGATATACTTCTATTGGCGTCAACCAGCTTCTTCAGACCAAAGTCACAATCTCATCAAGTGTATTTGCAAAAGGTATAACTCTCATTTCTTCTTAAGTTTTCTAATTCAATGTTAGGTTTTGCTTCAAATTTAAGGCTTGCTTTCTTTTTTTTCTCTTTTTGTTTATGGTTCTACATGTTTTTTCTTTTAGGGTTTTGTATTTTGGTTTTCTGGGGTTTTTATTTCATTTTTGGGTCACTTTTGGCAAAGCTTTGTGTTTGTTCCTTAAGAAAAGCTTTTTAGAAAAGAGAAGAGCAAAGCATTATATTACACATGAGGGGGAAATAGGGCTTTAATTTTTTATTTTTTTTTTCTAGGAGAGCATTATATTACACATGAGGGGGAAATAGGGCTTTAAAAAGAATATTACTAGTCAAAGAATTGGGTTTATTTAAAGGTTAGACATTGGAGTAGAGACAAATATAAAAATCACATAGCAAAGAGTGATTGTATTTGTTGAAAGTTGGGTGCTTTGGCTGATTCTTAATTAGTTAAAGATTCGTTAAGATATGTGGTGTTACTTGTTGATTGCTTAATAAAAAAATTGCTTTAGTATACAGAATTAAAAAAATTGCTTTTGTTCCTTTGTTAGGGCAGATTGGTTAACTTGTAGCCATCATATATGGACAAGGAATAAAATTTCGGGTTTCGACGGAAATTTTGAAGATTTTTAAATTTTGATAGAAATTAGACGGAAATTATTATCAAAATACAGAAATTTTGAATGAAATTTTACTATGTGTTTATTTAACATATTATCTACTACATTGATAAAAAACATTGAAGAAACTAAATTATATAGTAAATTTCATGTGATATAATATAAATATAATGCACGCTGGAGGCAAATACTATTAAATAAAATTAGTATAATGAGTAAATGAAATTAGTATTTTTTTTATACTCTATAATTTATACACTAAATCATATATACTCTATATACTAAATCTTATATATTCAATAATATATACACTAAATTTTGTATACTTTATAATGTGTATTCTATATTTTTTAGGAAATGGTATAAGATATTAGGGTTTAGGCTCTTTAAGATATTTTTAATTATTTTTATATAGAAATGTATTAGGATTTAAGATTTAAAAACAACTAAACGAAACCATTTTTTTTCTAATTGCACAAAGACCCTAAACGAAATCAGTATATATATAATTTATTTTGAAAATTCGCTACGACTAATTAACTTCAGCCATTAATTTGAGTCAACAATTATATACATGCATGTGCATAAGAACAATGAATGAAACATGATGTACAATATGCATGAACGTACAATAGTTTCTCTTGGATTTTTCCAACTGTTTGATAACTCAAAAGATCCTTAACCAATCCTAAACTTTTCTTTTTTCTTTCTTTCTTTTCTTTTCTTTTCTTTTTCTTTTCTTTCCTTCCTTCCTTTCCTTCTTTTCTTCTTTCTTCCCGTGACTTCATCTCTTCCCCTTCTCTTTCTTCTTTCCCACTGCCCAGCCAGTCAGTCACCTAACCCACTTCTTTTTCTTTTTTCCCACTGCTCAGCCACCAGACCCACACCCAAACACCTTCTCTCTCCTCCCTCCTTCTCTTCCTCTTTTCTCCTTCTTTCCTTCTTCCCTGGTCTCTCTCTCATCCTCATCTTCCTCCCTGATCTCTTCGATCTGCTACCTTCGGCGACGGCCGGTGACGAGGCCAGCTCGCCTCTTCCTCCCTTCTCTCCCTCTGGTCTCCGCTTCCCTGAGCCTCTTCCTCTCTCTGGTTAGCTGGATCTGGATATTTAAGCGAAATTTCTCTCAAATTCAAAAAAATTTGCTGTTAGGGTATTCGAAATTTCGCCGAAATTTAGTCGAATAGGTGTTAAAATTTCGAAACCCCTAAAAATCGAAATTTAAACCCTTTTATATGGATAATGGTGATATGTTGAGTGTCCATTTTACTTTAACATACTAACTCTCTCACTTAGAGTGTAAGAACTCGACATTTTTGTATTTTTTTGTTAGTTTTTTTATTTTTTTTTATTTTGTAGGTTAAATAAAGCAAAGATGAGAAAATAAGCTAAAAGAGTCATTTTTAGACATTTCCTAGTCGAACTAGGAAAATATGATAAATCCTAGCTAGTCAAACTAGGAAAATTGAAATCCTAGTTAAATGAAGATTCCTAGTCACACAAGGAAAGTGCAATCTTGAAGAAGAAGAAATCATCATTTTCCAGGATCATATTTGAGAAATTCTAGTTGAAGTAGGAAATCATCGTTGGACTAGGAAACCTAATCCTAGTAGGAAAATGAGTCCTAATTTTATTGGGAGTTATGATGGGCAAAATGGTCAAAATTAATTTCAAGTTGGACAAGGAATTCTAGTGAGAATAGGAGAAGTGATAGAAGTCAAAGTCAACACTCAAGTCAAAGATTCTATAAGCTTCTTACAAGTGATTAAGCTTCAATACAAGCATGGCTAACAACCTTTAGATTCATTAATATGTCTACTAAGAAATATGTTTAGTTAACTAACTAATGGCTCCATAAGGGTGTTAGTTTCATGGATAAGGGGAATAAATGCTAAAGGAGGAATAATCAAAGCCTTTGGTAGGTAAACTTTATCATATGTGTTTATTTTTGAATTACTTGCAGCTATAGTAGTTGAATTAGACATAATTAGAATAAATTATGAATTCTGATGCATTGCAAGAATACAAGTGTGTGTGTGTGTGTTTGAGTGTTTGGTGTGTTTTCAACCCTAAACAACCCCCTATCCGTGCGTGTGTTAGTGTGTTTCTAATTAGTAAGTTGAATTGATTTAATGATATCTAACTCATTCTCTGTGGAATCGACCTCGTACTTTACACCTTTTGCTACCATGTGATTCGTGCACTTGCAAGTATACTTAGAATTGAGTTAATTAAATTCGCTTTAAGAAAAAATCAACATGAGATAGGTTTGTTAATTCAACTTAAGAAGAAATGAAAGGATGACAAAGAAATTACTTAAGAAAAAAGTAGTGCAAGTTATTGTTTTAATTAGTTATTAGTTTTCTGATATTAGCTATTGGTGCAAAGGAGGAAGAGAAACTATATGACAAAACAACCTTTAAGATGTGAAGTTGATGAGAAAGCTTATAGGAGGAATCTTTGGATGAGAGCCTTAGAAAATGAGCCTACATTAAAGCTAGGGAAGAACCTTCAAAATAGTATGATTAAAGCTATATACGGTCGATTGAGAGAAACAATAAGTAGATAATTTCGATCATGTTGTTTTACGAGCAGTGATCAAACTTAGGAAATATTGCATAAAACATGATGAAGTAGTACTCAATTAATGAGCAAGATGCTGAGAAATGGAGATGGTTTCAGGAATTAAAAAGTTTTTAATCCTTGCATATATAATTGAAAATCAAAGGTTTATTCACACCATTGCTCCAATTGTTAAATACATTTTTTTTCACTTTGCCCCTAAAACTTAAATCCTCTCACTTTGCTACCAGAACTTCACACAATTGTTTCAAAACACCCTATGCCGTTAACTTGGTCCAGTAGTCCGTTAAAAGAGCTGACGTGGCACCTACGTGGAAGGGTTTTTTAGTCTTTTTCTCGTCTTTGAGCATGACTTAGACTGACACTAGTCCAATGGCTTCCACATCAACTTTTGTGGGACCCACCACTAACTAAGTGAGAATATTTAGGTATAATTGGAACATTTCATTCCAATTAATCCAAAAATTCGCACTCAATCTTCTCACGCTCTTAGGGTTCTCTCCTCTCCCTTCAGATTTGTAGAAGATTCACATCATTCTGAACAAATGAATCAATTCTATAGGATTTCTTCACAAGGATTCCCTGACTTGAAGAGATGGCGGTACTTAGGGAATCTGGAGCTGAAGTGGAAAGTAAGTGGACCCATTCCCTTTGGTGTGTGAATCGATAATAATGGTCCTTATCTTAGGGTTTTTTATTGGCTTTTTCTCTGCTTTAGGGGTTTCTATTGCTTTACCTACATGTGAATAGGTCTTTGATGTGAGACTGTTAGAGATTTTATATTGCTTTAAGGGTTATTGGAATTCAGTTAGTACGTGCTTTATTTGTCTTTATGTGTTGGTTGAGATTCTCTGTCAATTTATTTCTATGAAAGACTTGCACTATATAATCCTATAAAATCCTGTAGCTAGGTGATCCATATAATATGTGTTTGTTTGTGCAAAAAATATGTTTTTTCTGTGCAGTAGTTTTTTGTTAGATATTGTATTTTCTTGGTACTTGAATAGTGTTTGACTTAGTTTAAGTGTGCTTTAATTATGCTTTGAATAATTTTGTGAATTTGTTGGCAAAAAAAAATGTGTCAATGATAGTTGTCCAATTTTATAACCAGAACACCCCCTCTGCTTTGTCTTGTACATGAATAGTGTTTGACTTGGTTTAAGTGTGCTTTAATGCTTTGAATTTGTGTGAATTTGTTGGCAAAAAAAACAAATAGAATTTGTGTGAATTTACTTCTAATGCTAACAATAATGGCACAACACAATAAAGAATTATTTAAAACACCAGCATGGGTTTATACAAAGCACCACACTATATGATTTTATTAATGAGGTAATATAGAAAAATGGTGATAATGTTGAGGATGTAGATATAGAGGACAATGGGAACTAAGATGATCAATATGAAGGGATTAAGGAGAATCTGGGTCAGGACGAGGACACTGAGAATGATAAGATGATAAAGGCTTTGAGGATCCTAGATATGAGTAGAGTGATGAGGACTTGAAGATGTTGAAGGAGGAGGATGATTTATTTGATAGTTATGTGGACAATACATGATCAGATTTAGATAAATGATCAGATTTTAGATTCTACTCATTATGAGGGGCTGCATGCTCCTAAGGATTCATTAATTAGAGAATGATGATGATGAATTTAATAAGCCATCATTTGATTTATCCAAGTATCCAGTATTTAGACTTGAAGTGGACAGGAAAAATGTGCAATTTTGCCTCAAGTTGAATTTGCTTCTGCCACAATATTTAGAGATACAGTGAGACAATTTTCAATAGTTTGAGAGAGAGTTGAAGTTTGTTAAGAATGATCCCACTACAATCAGGGCAAGATGTGTCCATAAGAATTGTCCTTTTGTGGATTTTGCATCTGCAATAAATGGGAGCTAAAATCTTATTGTGAAGACCTATAAGGGTGTGCATTGGTGCTCAAAGTCTATAACAAACAAAGTTGTCAATGCTAATTATATAGCCAGGAGGTATGCATACCAACTAAGCTGTAATCCTAACTAGAATTGTCAAGCATTCTAGGAACAAGTAAGCTAGTATTGAATGCAAAATTGAAATCTCTACTGCTAAGGTTTATAGAGCCAAAGAAAAGGCATCAAAAATCATGGAGGGCACCTACACAGAACAATTTGAAGCCTTATGGAATTATGCAGATGAGCCTCATGGAGGACTAATGTGGGCAGCACTATGGTGATCAAGTGATAGGCCTAGATTCCAAAGAATTTACATATGCCTTGCTCTAAAAAACGGTTTTATTGAGGGTGCAAACAATTCATTGGGTTAGATGGCTGCCATATAAATGAACCCTACCCAGGTCAGATTCTAGCTGCTGTGGGGGTTAATGCCAATAATGCCATGTTCCCTATTGCATATGCAGTGGTAGGTGGAAGTGGAGAATTATCACAGTTGGAGATGGTTCCTAGAGCTTTTGGAGAAGGATATGAACATAGAGAACATTCATGGATGTGTTCATGGCTGATAAGCACAAAAGGTTGGTAAATGCAATGGGTGATCTCTTCCCAAACTCAGAGCATAGACACTTCTTGAAGCATCTTTATGCAAATTTCAGTAGAGTTCCTAAGGGTCTTGTATTGAAGCATCAAATGGAAAATATAGCAAAGGCAACTTGTATTCAGTGGTTTGATACAGAGATGAAGAAAATGCTTGACATGGATAAGGCAACATTCAAATGGCTGCATGAGAGGCCTACAAAGCACTGGGGTTTATCTCATTTCAAGACTGATGTTAAGTGTGACAAGCTCCTTAACAATTCTATGAGGTTTTCAACAAAACAATTCTAGAAGCAAAAGATAAGGCTATTCTCACAATGTTGAAGAGAATAAGGCTATACTTAATGTTGTTAACAGCATCTAGGTGAGCAGGAGTTGAGTGGTGGCATTATGACATTGGCCCTAGAGTACTCAAGATAGTAAAAAAGCTTAAGAAGGAATCACTTTGGTACATACCAAGGGTTGCATGGGAAAACAAATTCTAGCAACATATGAATTCACGACTCATGTGGTTGATCTAATAGCTCATACATATTCATGCAGAGCATGGAATGCTAGTGGCATTCCATGTGCGCATGCCTGCACCACAACAATTATATACATAGACAACGGTTCTTATTTTGTCCGTTATCTTAATTTACGACATAACAGTTTTTAAGAAATTGTTATATTAAGTTATCATATCAATACTATTTTGTATGATGGTTTTCCTAAATTATTAAACACAATAGTTTTAGACAAAACCGATGTGTTGGGTAAGCTACACAAAAATAAACAATTTGTGAGTCTTTGTATTTGCCAAAGCGCACACCTGCTTTAATGAAAAATTCTCGCGCGCCTTAAGTTTTTTTGGGTCAAAGCCCACTAACTTCACTCCACCTACTTTCAGACACTCAACACTCATCCTCATTCGAACTCCATCTCTATCCTCAAAACACTCAAATCTTAGCCCTAAGATTTTCATCGTCCTCATTGATTTTAGCCTATTCCTCGATTGCCCATCCCTGTCCATCTTACTCAGATAGTCTCTCAATCTTAGCCCATTCCTCATTGCCCATCTCTATCTTTCTAACTGAGTCCCTTGATCTTCACAGTCCAAATCGTCTTAAAAGAGCGTCTCCGATCGAAGTCGTCCATCGATCTTCACAAATAGATTGAAGAAGCACTCCGCGTTCATCATCTTCGCACATCAGTTTGGTTAGGGTTTGAAATTTGTGGCAAGATTGGAAGCAAGATCAGTTTAGGGTTTTTTAAATACCAGGTATACTTTTTGTTAGTGTTTAAAATTTTTGGCAAGATTGGAAGCAAGATTGAAATTTTTTAAAAATGCGACATGATTTCTGCTAGTTATATTTCTTGTGATTTATGGACTCTTATTTTTGCATTTCTTAGTTCCCCCTCTTTTCAAAGAATCTATATATATAATCAAAGGGAAAGCCTGCTTTGTATGCTCCAATTGGCCTTGTAGGGAATTACAGTCAATTGATACTTGTCTCTAACTGGCCTTGCAGGGAAGAATAGCCAATTGATACTTGTTACGTAATGAATAGTTAAAACGCAAGCGCAGAGAAAGATGTATATTTTTATGTGTTTTGTGCAGGCCATCTTCGAGCCCATCCTCCCACCTGACTCACCACTGAGCCACCAGCTTGGGTAAAGCAAAAACAGATGTATATTTTTTTCCTGGTTTTTTGTGGTTTGACTTTTTAGTCATTCTCTCACTAGTATTGTTATATGTGGTGTTTTTGAGTTTCGTATTCTTCTATAAGAATTGGTTTTTCTCTATTTGAAATCAGTTTATATATATGCTTTTAATTTATGAGTTCTTTGTTTGGTTGATGATATAAGAGTGAGGTTGATCATTTTCTGGAATAAGAACTCAATTCCAGTAATTATTACCTTTGGTATCTTATGCATTCACATAAACTATTACATCAAATTCTGTTTAAAATTTATTTTTCCCCCCTAAATGTTTGTGCAAGTGATGGAAATGTTCCTCTTGTATTGTTACTTGGTTTATTAATGGTTAGCATTTGACTCTCTGATTAGCAATTCTTCTCAATCTATAGGAAGTTTATTGTTAACGAATTTTGCTAGTTGTAAGCTGCTTGTTATTTAACTATATATTTATTTCAATTCTTGATTGCAGACTTTGACTGCAGGCTTTGCTATGATTGGTCGCATGGGAAAAAGGGAGCAAATTTCAACCAAATCAAAGTCAACCCTAAAGCCACTAAGACTGAGTAGTTTATAGCAAAACAATTCCGAAGTTGGCGTGAGAGGGACTGGGATAGATTTAGACACACCTTTGAGGTACCAAGGTGGATCTGATAGGATGGTGAGATGTACGTGCGGGGCTAGAGATGATGATGGTGAGAGGATGGTGGCATGTGACATCTGTGAGGTGTGGCAACATGCACGCTGCCATGGAATTGAGGATGCTGATCATGTCCCATGGCTGTTTCTGTGCTCAGAATGTATTGCTTCGCTTGTGCCGCCTACACTTGAGCCTGCTCTTAATTTTCACTGTTCTAGTGCCTTTTCTATTGACTCAGACACTGAATATAGACTGGCGCTTGGGTACTAATATTGCTGTTGGAATAGTACAGAAAACTCTTGCATAAGGACTGATATGTTTTGTGTTGATTGCCATGAGTGGCAATGCATAAAAGATTTTGCTAATTTTGTTGCTTCAATATGAGTAAATTTCATATTGAAGTTCATTCTTTTGACAGATACAGTGACCTTCAATAAAGAATTCTTTTGAGTCATCCTCATCTCTCTCTCTCTCTCTCTCATACACACACACACACACACACTCACACACATGCATGCACTTTGTTTCTCTTGCCTCCTTTGTATTTGTTATATATGGCCTGACCTCAAATTGTCTGGTGAGTGTCGAACTATATCAACTGACTATGTCTCTAATACTAAGGTTTAGCATTTGGCTAAATTGTCTATGAGATGAGTTACTGTACTGGCACAGCACAATGATTGTGCATCTTTTATCAGATTTTGATTCCTGGGGAGAAAAAAGATTAGAAACTAATCAGGGTATGCTCTGTTCAAATATTATATTAAAAAAGATACAAATGTTTTTGCATACCCTACATTCCTAGAACGAACTGTGGCATGTGTGGGTTGCAAAAGCAGAAGATAGGGTGGTTGTGTTTTTCAACTCATTACCATAAACTAATTTCCTAGAACTCTGTTTTCATGAGCTATTAAATTTTGGATAGGCCTAAATTAAGCTCCAGACATAGACATCTGAATATATTTCATGCTAATCACCCCCAAGGCCTAAACTAGATTGGAGTAGCATCTTTAAATTTGAGCTTAGTAGGGGCCTCTATAATAATCACTACCAAGACAAAAGAAAAGGGCTGTTTCTAGCAATTAATGAAGTTCTTCACAAAGATTGGTAAAAAAAAAATTTCTTCACATTTTGGACGAATCTGTCATGCTCCAAGAATTTCCTTCAGCACCCTTGTATTAAACCTTTCCTCCAGAATTTTCCATTCATTCTACTAAAGTTTGTTTTGTCCAAAAATATTTTCATTGTTCATTTGTTTATTAGAGTGGTGTCACTGTGTTTTTAAAGAAAAACATTAAGGTTTTTAACTACCAACAATGTTCAACTCAAATTCCCTAGGTCAAAATCAGCTCCCTATCTTCTTTTCTACTCTCTCTCTCTCTCTCTCTCTCTCTCTCTCTCTCTCTCGTACATGTATGGTTTGTTAATTGGCAATTTTCTAGTTCCAATCCTCATTTGTTATAAGTTTTAGAACAACTTTAGTCTTGGATTGTCATAAATGTGTATGTGAAGATTGGCGAAGTTCAAGTTTTGAAGTCATAAATGTGTACAAATGGCCTTTTTTTTATTGGTAAGTCCATGTAAGGGGAAAATAATATATACAACATTTGTCATGACTAGCTTCTTTGCAAGAACACATTAGGCCACAAGTTAAATCTCAATCAAATTCACTATTATGGTTTAGCATTTCATAATAAGACTCAAAATCAGAAGATATACCTTGGATATTTGTAATAAAAAACTTATTAAAAGTTAACTAAGAGAAAATATGATTAATAGAAAATCCAAATTCACAAAAGTGATTACTTCAATTTTCAAATTACCAAATAATTATGAACTTACCTAAAGCATCAGAGAAAAGGAGCTCTACAGGGCTTTCTCTTTCTTTTGCGTAATGACATACTGTTCATGTTTCATAATATTCTTCTGTTTTCCCTTGGCTAAAGATTGGATGGAAAGAAATGGAGCAAGTGATTCATTGGATTTTATTGAAAACGCAATGACCTGAAATTTAAATATTGATTTCAAACAAATTCAATTGAAGGTAAAATGAAAAACATATAATATATATATGCACGCGCACACATATGTATATCAGGCTCCTTCTGTTGAGGTATACCTCAACTTATTTATGTTGAGGTATGACCTTGTTGGGGCCCACACGAGTCGTTTTGTGTCGATCCGAACCGTTCACAAGGATCATCTTCATTGATAGATCATCCTTGCAAAAAATTAGTCAAATTAGAAATCATTTGCCTATCTAACTTTGATAAAACAAATGGACGGTTTCATCGAAAATATTTGGTTCGTCCATTTATTTGATCAAAGTTAGATAGTCAAATGATTTCCGATTTGGCTAATTTTTTGCAAGGATGATCTATCTATGGAGATGTAAAAATTAAACGGTTCGGATCGACACAAAACGACTCGTGTGGGCCCCAACAGGTCATACCTCAACATAAATAAGTTGAGATATACCTCAACAGAAGGAGCCTGTATATACTTGTGTGTGTATGAGATATATAGTTAGGTTTCCATCCTTGGATAAAATTATTTTTTATTAAATCTGAGTATTAGATTGGATTGTGTTTCTAGTCCTTTGACTTTATATACAATATGTATTAAGAACCAAATCTAATCTAACACCCATGTTTAATGAAAATTTATTCAATGATGAAAACCTAAATTTCTAATGTGTATGTGTATGAGTAGCTTCAAAATAGGAATTTTAGGTCGTCCAAACGATCATGTAAAATTTTGTGCAACAAGCCAATTTTTCATGCTTTTTCCCGACATAGTTGATGACTTTAGGGTGTAGAAATTATTCAAAGCTTAACCCAACCCCACCCGCCTTCATCTCCCTTCGCTTCATCTCCTTTGCAATCCTAAAAGAAGCAGCCGCTGAGAGAGAGAATGATAGAGAGAAAGAAATAGAGTAAAAGACAGAGAGAGATGCAACCATGGAGGGGTGTTCCTGGCTAGGAGAGGGAGGTTGGAAGGGTAGGGAGGTAGGAGGGGAAGGGTTGGGTGGGTGGTGGGGAGGGGCATTCTGAATCCTTTTTCTTTTTTTTTTAGCTATTTTAGTGGTGGTGGGCAGTTGGGACGAATTGAAGTGACAATTTTGCCTCCGATAGGCACGTGACCAATGTTACACGGAAAATGTTGTACCGTTAGCAAGATTTCTTTATTTGACACAAAATAAAAGTTGTAGTTTCAATTGATATAAAGTGAAATTTATATCCTGAATATAGACATAAGATATAATAGGAGTCATTTACTTAAAATTTTCCCAAATTATTTTACACTAACAGAAACCACAATCTTAGTGAATGTATTTAGCATCTACTGATGTCGTGTTTCTGCTGAAGAGGTTATGCATTCTTTCTTCTTAATCCTGCAGTTCTTGTTGCCACATTCTAATTTTCGCTTCTATGACTCGTTGTTCTTCGTGCAGAATTTTCAGAAAATGTAAATAATGTCTAAGTTCCATCTTCTGTGGTATTAGCAGAACAATCCCACCATTTCAATTAAACATCAATTTTATTATTACAATTTGCCCTAGGCACTTCTCTTCCTTTGTTTTCACACCATGAAACTCCACAGCATAATTTGTGGTTTGCAAAAAGGGAACCTCATTATGTAAAGTAAAATAAGCATATAGAGCATAAATTAACAAAAAAACAAATGACAGCTTTCAAATATTCAATTTTAACTACACTTCAAAATTTGAAGGTATCACATTGATCACTAGCAAAGGATACTGCGTAGGACAAGTTGAATTGGGAACTTTCATATGCTGGAAACACTCTGCGGGCAATGAAGACGAATCAAATCACATGCAAATATTTATAGCCAAAATATCATTTGTAAGATTTTCAGAATCATTACCAGTACAAATGCCTTTGATGCAACATCTTGATCGGTTAAGACTTGGGTAATACTGAAACAAGACAAAAAGATGTAATGGGATATATAGTTAGGAGTATTACATAACTTCAACAATTACACTATACTATTTCATAGTTTTAGTTTTATAAAATATATAAGACTTGTTGATATATGTTGAGAGTGAGAAAGGCTATAAATAGGGCTGGGTAAAAATACCGAAATACCGAAAAATACCAATACCAAACCGATTTTATACCGAAAAATATCGATACCGAAAATACCGATAAATTTGGTAACGGTATTGGTTTACAAAACCCGGTACCGATGGTATACCGATACCAACCGTATATTAAAAAAGTATAATTAAAATAATTCATTTTTATACATTTCTATACTATATTGGTATACCTTAAATATAAAATACTTAGTATTATTTTTCTATATAATTTATAATTTTATATAATACATTTATAATTTTCTATAATTTATATCAATATGATATAATATTAGTAATTTAGTATATTGTATAATATGATATAATATAGTAAAATATGGTATAATATGATATAATATATTAATATCAATATGAACTATGGAGTTATGGACTATTTATGATTTATGTAATTACCTCAATCATAAATGTATAATGGAGCGCTCTAAAGCTAACCTGTTTGTAAAATAATAAGAAACTAACATCTCTCTAAACCATTAGATGAAATTTAATGGCTACAATTTATTCAGCCTACTATCCAACTTAAATTACTTGACCCAACTCAAAAACCCACCCATTCCAAAAAAATCACGTTCAAGAAAAATAAAAAAAAGAATTAAACTCACGTTGCAACTCTCCCAAGTTCAGAAGCATTGCAGAACCCTAACTCTCATTCTCTCTCCCCCCTTCATCGTCTTCTCTCGCTCTCCCTTTGGCCTCCTTGTTGCCAAACACCAGGTACGTTTTGATCATAGGCTTTTTTAATTGTTTTCGATTTTTTTATGGCTCAGCATATTATTATTTTTCTCTATATTATTCTTTGATGATTTTAAAGGATTTTATGCTTGTTTAATTCAGTATCTCCAAATTTGGTTTGCCTATAACTTTTTTTTTTTTTTCTGGGTATTTCCAGGGAATATTCTCAATCGAACTTCTTTAATTTGCTACAACTCTATCTCTACATTTGATATTGATTTTTTCTAATTGTTGCATCTCTATTAGTTTGGTTATAATTTTTTCGGCACTTATTGAGATTATTCTGAATAGAATTTTTTTTGGCTAAAATTCTCTTTATAAAGATAATTATTATCGGTTCAATATATATATCAATTTTGTTCTTCACGATTTTGGACACTTTTTATTTTTTATTTTTTAAAAGAAGATCTTAATGGATCTTTCTAGTTCTTTCCTGTTTTGCTTTGTTAAGGACATCTTCTTTATGTAGTATTACTTGAAAAATTGATATGAAAAACCAGAAAACTTTTGGTTATAATTTGTGTTATTTTCTGAAAGCTAACTCATTCATGTTTGGGCAGCATTACTAGTTTCATCGTGTATGGATGATTTTGTGCTGAAAGCAGATAAAGTAAGAGGAGAAGCATTTGATTGCCTCAAGCCAAAAATCCAGCTTCCATGTTGGCTATTAATGATGCATTCCTAAACCCCATTGAAGGTGGAAGGTCTAGAAGGACTTATTGGATATTTCTGGACAAAATTGTTTTTCTTTTGTTAGAATTGAGCTAATGTTGGTATTGTATAATTACTAATGTTTGTACAAGCAATTTGATTATCTATAAATCGAGAGAGGTTCACCTTGTGCTTGTGTGCAACTCTACTTTTGTGATATAATATCAGCCTTGATTTTTTTGTTATCAATCTTGGATAGTACTTGTATATAGATCATAAAATTAATTACCCTAAGCTACCTTTTATTTATTGTTTTTACTCTCTAGTACACCAATTAATTTTTTTCAATAACAAGGTAAGTTGCTATCTTGAAATCTGGTCAATTGCCATTTTATTTCTTTTTTGTCATTTTCTTTCTTCTCTCTTCTCTCTTCACGCTCATCTTCTCTCTTTATCCCCCCATTATGTATCTTTTCTCTTTCTTCTTCATCATCTTGTTCTTCTTCTTTGCAGAGCAAACACCTCCAGGACGAACACCACCACCACGAGCAGCTCCGTGATCTGTTCGTCATCCAGCTTTGCCATTTTGCCGCTGCCCGCCACTAATTTCGATCCAATTTATCAATTAATCAAATAATTCAAATCTCGACTTTTTCTCTGTTCTTATCAAGGTCTGTGCATGAGTATGTTTAGGTTCTTGATTTTTTTTGTTTAGTTCAGTTTCTGAAACTGCAAGTGAACTGAAACTGCAGTTTAGTTTTTGAAACTGCAAGTGAACTGAAACTTTTCTGCAGTTTCTGGAACTGTAAGTGAACTGAAACTGCAGAAACTGCAATTTATTAGAGTTGAAACTGCAGTTTATTGGAGTTGCGGACTTGCAGTTTCTGCAAGTGAACTTTCTACAGTTTCTGAAACTGCAAGTGAACTGAAAGTGCAGAAACTGCAATTTATTAGAGTTGAAACTGCAGTTTATTGGAGTTGCGAACTTGCAATTTCAGTTTCAGTTTTTTGGGTTTACCCTAAATTGCAGTTTCTGCAGTTTATTGGAGTTGCGGACTTGCAGTTTCAGTTTTTGTTTTTTGGTGATGCGTTGATGCTAGTATTTTGGAAGATGTCTGCATGTTATGTTTTTGTTATGTCTATTTTCGGATGGTATTTTGGGATCTAGTGGGTGTGGTGTCCGCAAATGAATAATAAGATTGTGGTAGTTGGCCCGCAAAGAAAGAATGAGGCTTTAGGTGGTTTTGGTTAATAAATTTAGGTACCAATACCTGTATGTTAAATGACCCTAGATCATATTGGTTAACCAGCTTGGTCACCATGAAAACATAATCTTCTTCTTTTTTTTGTTTTCTTGTGAAAGTGTCAAATATCAATTTCAAATGAAGTATATCCACTACAACATTATCTAACAAAGGCAACCAATTTTTTTTGGTAGGATTAGATGCAACTGCCATTGTTGTTAGTTTGTAATGCTCATTGCCACCCTGCAGTCACCATAGAGCATGTTGGAGGTTGGTATTGGGGTGGCTAGGGAGCTAAGCCCACCCACATGTAAGAATGGTGGAAGCTTCTGCCAAAACCTGTCATGACAGTCTACAAGGTCCAATCCTCACCAATGCTGCAGTTAGTTGGTTTCAATTATTCACCATATCTAATGAGGTTGCTATATTGGTGGAGGATTGATATTATTAAATAATGATATGTCATGGATTCTTCTAATGTCTTGTTAAAAGTGGGTTAGCTAGCTCACTAATTCCAACAGTTGCTTGCTGCATTCCCACCTTTTTGGTATTAGTTTCTGATTTGGTTTTAGTAATTAAACATCCTCTACCATGCAAAAAAAAAAATGCTTACTAATTAATAGTAATGAATTTTCATGTAACCTCAATGAACACTACTAATTAATAAATTGCTCATAAAATCTGAAAACGCATACTTGAACTGAAAGTAGCTTGCATTACACATATATATCAGTTGAAGCCTAAATTACAAATCATTCTATCAGTTTCCTTCAACATTCTTACAACTAGAAGTATCTAAAACAATTAAACTTGGTCATGCAACGGCTCCGAACCCGCTACAAAATACGTAGATACCCTGCCAGTTTTCACACAAAAAATGACCAAGCTTTCACCGTCAATATCATCCCCTTCAAGATCCCTCTTCACGAACTCAAGATCCTTCAATACCATCAATCTCACAGAACTACAAAATGAAATTTCTTTAATTGAACCACCAAAATAAATATATAAATGCCCCGATAATTATGTACCTTAAGCATGCAACTTTATCCTCTTGACTTGTTGGTGCTTCAGTAGTAACTCCCTTAGCTTCAAGAACACCATTTACAAGTCATAGAGCGCATAACTGTTAAATTTATTGATAAACAAACTTTTTTGTTGTACTTATATAGAATTAACCAACAACAATACTTAGCCATTGTGCATCATCTAAAATCTACACAAATATATACACCAATATATAAACCATGCAATGTTGAATGTTCCATATTGATGTAGGACTAGAAGTGGATTCGAAGCTTGAGGATCGAACCTTCAAAAACTCACCATTGAAGCCATGAAGCTGAGGACCGGACCTCCTTATTGAGGTCCAGACCTCCAGAACCTCCAGCAGCTCGCAGCATTACCATGAAGACCGGACCTCTCCCATGAGGTCCGGACCTCTAGAGCCAACACTCCCCCCCCCC
>QANW01007080.1:529044-582709 GCA_003254865.1 Dryas drummondii
GAGAGAGAGAGAGAGAGAGAGAGAGAGAGAGAGAGAGAGAGAGAGAAATAAAAAAAAACTGATTTGAATAACAGGGTTATAATAGGAATATTTAAAAAAATGTGGGTCAAACATAAGTAGATGTTAGTTGACCAGAGGGTTTTGGGAGAGTTTAAATGACTAATAGAGGGTTTTGAATTATTTTTAATAAGGGTGGAGGTTTTGAAATAACTAAACTCTAATTAGGGGGTTTTGAATAGTTTACATTTATATTAAACCCTCTCATTTACTCATAGGATCAAATTAATTTGTATGCAATTAAGTTCTACAACTTGCAGCCTTGCAAGGGCTGTGCAACTCCCTGCCAAGTAAACAAACCAAAAAAAAATTCCCTAACCAGGCTCAAAAGCAAATTCTTAATTCAATATTCATACCCTATTTCTTAACTGTATATTTGGCCATGCTCTGCTCCAGACTATGGGATGTGCTACAAGGAATGGTATCTTGACCAGTAGGGAGCCAACTCCATTTCACTGTCTATACAAAAAATTTGAGGCAACTAAATTGGCATATAACTTCAATCACTTGAAATCAGAAATGTACACTCAGACAATTAGATAGCTAATGAACTTTATAAGCCATTGAGCTAAAATTAGTTGGGAATGTTTCTCTCTCCATCATTATCATTCAGGGTCTCCATAAATTACCAGATATTTACATTTACCTTAAGACACAAAATCTATACAAGACCGAGAAGAGTTCATGCTGATAGCAGACGAAACACATCATTATCAAGCACGACGTTTACTAAGACGCCAGGAATTAGGTTCATGGTATCTGTCATACAGTGGTTCAACGCGTTCTTGACGCTTGCGCTTACTCATCTTTGTAGGATCTGCCACCTTGAAGAACCTGGGTGCCAGTTCCACAAGCCATTTGGGGTCAACGACTGTCACCTCGCGCATGTACTCCTTTGTAGTCATAACCAGCTCATGGTAGATGACCCAATCCGGTTGTCTCTGGAAGAGAGCACTGCTTGGGTGGATGTAAACTGGCTGGTTCTCGACTAAAGTTCTATAACCCTCCTGTGGGTCCTTTCTAGCACCATGGAAGAAAAACCCTGCTGTGATTGCCTTCCTGATCTTTGTAAAATCCTTTCCTGCACTTACAATGTCCAGTTTATACCTGAAATTCACAATCTCAGGTTAAAATGCAATTTAATCTTCAAGTCAAAATACTGAACTTAAAATAATTGAGCAGTGTTCTACTTAACATGATAATATAAACTAAAAAAAGTAGGGGTGAGTGCTGCTATTCAGACCCAATTTTTTTATCAGTAGCCCCAACACATTTTCTACACCCAACTGAAAATTAGAAACTACAAAAATTTATTAGTATACTCAACAAGTTTACCAAATTACCCTTACTAAAACCCAACATCACAACCAACCTATTCTTTTACTCTATACCCAACAACACACCCAACAGCCATCACCCCCACCACCTAACACCATAACCACCACAATCTGACGCCAACACATGATCACCACCACCCAACATTGAGGTATTTTCATTAAATAAAATATCTCCGGCAGCCCTCCACCTCCCTCAGATCGGAGCCGACCTCCCTTGATCTTCCTAGTGAGCTTCATTAACCCATCTGGTTCAACCATCTAACTTCATCAAGAAAAACCCAGGAGAAAATAAACAAACTAAAATTTAAAAAAGGTCAGAAAGCAATCAGGAGGAATAAGCATGCCGTACACCCAATTTTCATTTTCAAGCACAACTTTGATTACCTAAGAAAACTCAAAAGTTCAAAACCAATATTTTAAAGCATTAATTTTTCTTTCATCGATTGTTGCATCAGATTGGAGGTGACGGCTTGATTTTGCAAAATTGCAGAATCAAGGAGACAAACACAGAGCAAGCCAAGTTTTGCTGTGATGGGTACTGCACTGAGAAGCAACGGGATTTGACAAATATCGATAGAAAGATCATAATTCCAGTGAGGTGTTTCTTTTTGAATGTGGGTTTCTGAAGGCCGGAAAGGTTGCCGGCTCTCTTGCTCCGGTGGTTTTGCAAATCGAGAAAGGAAGAGAGTGAGGGAGAGAGAGGAAGAAAGGGAAAAAGAGAGAGAGAGAGGTGGAGGGCTGCCGGTCTGCCGGTGGTTAGGTGACCGGATGGAAGGATTGTTGGCGTTCTAGGTGGAAGAGGAAGGGGTGGTGGCGAGGGGCTGGGCCGCTGGTGGTGTGTCATGATGGGTTTGGTTGCCTTTTTTTTTTTTGTTAATTAATTAGTATGTACTTATTAGTCAATTTGTACTATGGTAGAATAGGAAATTAAACTTTCATTAAAATGTTGGGGCTATTAATAAATTAATTGGGGCTATATAGCAGCACCCAAAAAGTAGCGACTGTAGAGATAATGCAATATAAACTAAAAAGGAAAAATATATATATATATGTGATATGCTAGAGGTGTAATTTTCCTTTTATATTTTGGATAAGTGATGCTAGAGAACCAGTATAATGACTAATAATGTATGCATAATCTTTCTTATAAACAATCTTGGAGCTTACATAACAATGTTATGTCAATTAATGACAGTGGCGGGATTGTTTGCAAATGTGTAATATGGCATAAAAACAGTTTTGTAATTATTTGGACAAATAACATTATACTAGGAAAAAAATTTATATGGCTGCAGAAGAGACCACATCTCAAGAGCATTTACTGGCAATTTACTATAAACAAAATTGTAGTTGAGATGATATTACACTTATCCCGTGAAAAAATGTTGGTCAAAACATTCTACCATAATGCTCTGAAAACACAGTCTGAAGTCACATGGCAACTCATAATGACCTATTGAATAGCTCAGGTACCAAATATCTAGCACAAACTAAGCCTGAACAACATTCAGCACTTCCATCAAGTACAAAGAGGAAAAAGTATGCTTAATTGACTTCTATAAGACGCAATGTACCAAAAGATGCGGGGTTTTTTTTTTTTTTTTATAAATAAAAACCTTGCACGTGCATGTGAACCCAGATAAAAGAATTATATCAACATAAATTAGATCATACTTCAAGAAAAAAAAGGAAAAGACAAGAATAGAAGATCATACTTGTCCATGATGGAGAGAAGCTGTTTTCTGACATCCTGTGCCCTCCTCAAGGATCGAGACTGAACAAAGTTCTCAAAACACCATGGCCCTGAAAAATTCTTGGCTTTCCAAGCCTCATACACAGCAAGTAAAGTCAGATGGTCTCCCTCTGGCTGGAAAAACTTGGCTCTCTTCTGATCTGCCTGGGCTTGTTTTTCCCTAGGCCTGTAAAAGATATTGCCTGTCTGAATCATTGCAATCATGGTCAAGATCTCATCACTGCAACCAAGGTCCACACTGGCGAGTAACATCTTAGATAAGGGTGGATCCATAGGAAATTCGGCCATTTTCCTACCCAATTTGGTCAGAAGCCCCTCCTCATCCAGTGCTCCTAAACTGTACAGTTGTTCCATGGCAGAAATGAGTGCTTGGGGTGAAGGAGGATCCATAAAATCAAAAGACAGGAGATCATTTATCCCCATTGCTTTCATTGTAAGTGTAGTGAACCCAAGGTTTATCCTCTGGATTTCTGGAACTGAAGTAGGGGACATCTCGTTGCGGTATGCACTCTCAGTGTAGAGGCGGTAACATTTCCCTGGGCCTGTACGCCCAGCACGCCCAGCTCGCTGCTTGGCTGATGCTTGTGAAATTGGAGTTATGACCAGTGAATCTAGCCCCTGCTTAGGGTTATAAACATTTTGCTTTGCAAACCCAGGATCGATTACATAATATATCCCATCAATGGTGAGTGATGCCTCAGCGATATTAGTAGCCACAACTACTTTCCTCTTCCCTGGTGGGGCAGGATCAAATATCCTTGACTGCATTTCACTAGGAAGGGCACTATATACTGGTAGGATAATCAACTCAGGAACATTTTTACCAAGACCTTTCATCCTCTCGTAAAGAGACTGACATGCATAATCAATCTCTTCCTGTCCAGTCAAGAAGAGAAGGATGTCACCCTCAGGTTCCGTTAAATGGATTTGCAGAACAGTTATTAGAGATGCATCAAGGTAATCACTTTCTGGCTGCTTGGTGTAGAGTATCTCTACAGGAAAAGTTCTCCCAGGGATAGTGAAGATGTTACAGCTGAAGAAATAACCTGAAAACTTCTCTGCATCCAAAGTAGCAGATGTGACAATCAAACGAAGGTCTTTTCTCCGCTGCACTAGTTGCTTCAGTAATCCAAAAAGAACATCTGTGTGAATTGTCCTCTCATGAGCTTCATCGAGCATGACCACAGAGTATTGAGAAAGGTTCTCATCAATCAAAATTTCCCTCAGAAGCATACCATCAGTCATGTACTTGATGACAGTATCTGGTCCGGTGCAATCCTCAAAACGAATCGCATACCCAACTTCCTCCCCCAAACGACAACCAAACTCTTCTGAAACCCTCTTGGCCACAGACATTGCAGCCACCCTACGTGGCTGGGTACATCCAATCTTACCCATTGTGGTGTAACCCGCTTCTGCAAGATACTGTGTTACCTGTGTTGTCTTACCTGAACCAGTCTCACCAATGACAACAAGAACTTGATTCTCATGCACAGCCTGAATCAATTCCTTCTTCAGCTTGTAGATAGGCAAGCTCTGCCTCTGTTCCTGAATTGAAAGCTTTGATCTCTGCCCAAAACTGACGGTTTTCCCAAAAGCATCCTTCTTCCACTCAGGCATGTCATAGGCTGACAAACCGACACCTCTAAGCTCCTGTGCAAGATGCCTCTCACCAGTCTCTGGCATTGGATCTTCCCAGGGACGATTGAGATCCTTGGGGATAGAATCTAACATGGTTCTTTGCTGCTGCTCACGAACTTCCCTACGCTCCTTAATGAGTGCAGATTGAAGTGCAGCTGCACGACTCAACGACCCTTCTGGATTCTTAAAGATTTTCACAGGTGACATGTCCACAGAATACCTGCTCTGCCCATGCAAAAAGGCTGGCTCATCCTCGTTGAGCTCAATCTCAAGCTCTTCCTCAGCTCCCTCTTCTTGATAAAGCATCCCATCTGCTTCCTCATCATACATTGGGTACTCTGTAACACCCAAAACACCCGAGGCAATTAGCTGTTTGGCTTCCCACTTCTCGGGCGAGCTCATTCTCTTCAATGGCCTGCGTGATGGGACAATAGCATCCTCTTCCACAATCCTAATCCCAGAAAGACCAGTCCTAGTAACAGGCCCATCCTTTGACACCGACGGGTTCGTCCTAAGACCATCATCCTCTGAGCTCTTCTTCAACGGAAGCAAATCCTTCCCAGTATGCTGATCAACATCCCTCATCGAAAGGCTCAACTTCTGACCTGAAACCGAAATCACCTTAACATAAACCTCCTGATCCCTCTTCACCACATCTTTAGCATTACTAATTCGTCGAGTAGCCATCTGTGAAACATGAACCAAACCCTCCTTCCCTCTAAAATCATTGAACTGAACAAAGCAACCCGTGTCCATCACTCTTGAAACCCTACCCTTATAAACCTTATACAATTCGGGATCATCAGAATGGTTCCGTTCATTTGTCCGTTCCCTATTACCTCTCCTATCATCACCATCTTCTCTAACATCTCCATCCTCTTGATACCCATCTCTCTTATGCTTATTAAATCGATCTGTATGCCTTCCCCTATCGTAATCATTATCATTATCATCATAATGTGTATTTCTACGCCTATCATCTCTATCATACCTGTCGCTCCTGTTTCTATCTCTATCGATATCTCGATCTCTGCCTCTTTCTCTACCTCTGCCTCCATCTCTATCTCGATCTCTATCTCTTTCCCTGCCTCTATCTCTACCTCTACGCCTATCTTCTTCACGCTCTCCGTCTCGTTCTCGTTCTCGTTCTCGTTCTTCTCGCTCTCGTTCTTCTCGCTCAATCCGCTTTGCCTTGGTCTCCAACTCAATTTCCCTCGCCAGGTCCTTGGCTCTATCTCTATCATCGGCGATAGCCAAAGCCTTAAACTTGGTCTTCTTACCATCAGAAGCGCTCTCTTTCTTCGACTCCTTCTCGGACTTTGGCTTCGGAGGAAGAATAGCGTGAATAATGGTGAGGAGTGTACGGACAAAGTAATCGGGCATATCCGCACCGTTTTCCTTCAATTTGGCGTCGAATTCGTCCACGGTCTCGCAGTTTCGCCCCAGCTCAGTTATGAACTCAGCCAAAACTTTGTCCACAAACCCTAGATGGGTTTCGAGCTCTGAACAGATCTTAGACACCAAGGAAAGGTACTCGAGCTTCTTCAATCCATCGCCAGTGACCGCCATGGTTGAAGATCGATTGACTCAACGACGAACGATGCGAGGTTTTGCGATGAACTAAGTTTTGTGGAGATTGATTGATAAACAAAAAGGGTAAACTAAAGATTAGGGTTTTGGAATATCTTACCGTTTCTCAGAATTTGGGGGCGTTGTCTAAAATTAATAATTGGCCCTTTTAATTTCTTATAAAATATCTTATTTTTCTTTAAAATAAGGCTGTATTTATGTCCCAACTCCTGAGTCCCTGACCGACCAAAAACACTGTATTTATGTCAATAAAAAAGTTTAAGAAATGAGTTTACGAGAGTAAGGAGAGAAGGGATGACTGATAAGAGAATTTTTGTATTAGAATAAGAAATGAGTTTAAAGGGATTTTTCTATTAGAAATTTAGAATAACCTTGTTTGGCAGTGCTTTGAGGGAATGTATATTGCTTAGGGCTTCTACAGTGGTAAGGCTTTCAGGCCATTCACAGCAGTGAAAGTGAGAGTAAGATATGACCTAAAAAGTTATATTTTGGCCTAAAACGTGATTTTTTGTCCTGAGAGTAAGAGTGATATGTGCTGAAGCTATAGTGGTGTTGAGAGTAATGTAATTACATATAATTAAACTTAGTCTAAGTTAGATTAAGTTATTGTTAAGTTATAATTTATAGTTTAAATATTTATAAAAATTATACCATTAGTTTTATTTTAAAGAGATTTTTAATATAAGGTCAATATTGACTATATTTGGATTTATAATTTTATTACCTAAAATATAAATTCTATATTTTGTCTCCCCCAATATCTTTATTTCATTTCACCAACATAAAACAAGAAAACAATACATTTATTTCATTTCACCAACATAAAACAAGAAAATTTAAGATAAACACAAACAAACACAAATAAAACAAAAAAACAACACAAACACAAACAAACACACAATGGTATTGGAGACATCTTCAACATTTCGGCGTTCATCGCCGGTGTCGGCGTCGTGCTTGGCTACGACTTCCTTCTCGCGTCCAAAGGTGCTGGACCAAATCATTCTTCAGTTGCTGGTGGAGTGCTGTTGACCGTATTAACCTAACCCGAGAAAGCCATTGCTCTAAAATAATTGGCTGATAACTTTGGCCTCCATCATATGGTTCAGTGTCATACCGTGCCACAGCCCGGGAGATCCTTTCTTGAACGTGGTCAATGTCATCGTCTGATTCATCGTCCTCATTCTCTGGACGTTCGTCCTCAATGATCATGTTGTGCAAAATTATGCATGTCTTCATAATATAGCCCAGATCATTGGCTTTCCATCCTCTGGCAGGCTTTTTTAGAATCTCCCATCTAGCCCTCAGAATCCCAAACACCCTCTCTACATCTTTCCGGTAGGACTCTTGATATCTTGCAAATAGCTAACTTGCCTCTCCTACCAGATTCGTTATTGTTTGTATAAGCGTGGCCCATTTGGGGTAGATCCAGTCCACTAGATAATACCCCATTGTGTAGTAATTGTCATTAACCTTATACTTGATCTGATGGTTTGGCATCTGCTCCTCATCATCAAAAAGGTGTGAGCCATCCAATACGTTGATGTCATTGTTGCTCCTTGAAAAACCAAAATTAACATGCCAAATTCACATGTCGTACTCGGCAACTGCCTCTAATATCACAGTTGGGGTGTGATAATGGCCTTGATATGCCCCTTGTTGTCCTACTGGGCAATTTTTCCATTCCCAATGCATGCAATCTAGACTCCCTAGCATACTTGGGAATCCTCTTTTTTTAGCGTTACGTAATAGTCGTTGGAGATCAGCCACTGTTGGTGTGCGGAGGTATTCCGCTCCGTACACCTCCGGAATAACTCTTATGAACTTCTTGAATGACTCCAGCACTGTGGTTTGGGCAATTTGGAAGCCCTCGTCTGGGGCATTAGCCGAGTACCCAGCGGACAGCATTCTCATGACCGAAGTCAGCTTTCTCTGGCGTGCAGCCCTATCTTCCAGCAGTGTCTTGTCTTTGTTGGAAGTAGACATTTTTGTTGCACACATCTTGCATCATTTTTAAGAACAATGATTTCTTCATCCGATAGCGCCGTCAGAACATCTCTTCAGTATATCTTGCTCTAGGGTCGAAATAGTTGCTCATAATAAGACCATGGCCTAGTTGTCGGTCTCGAGGGATATATCATCGTGGTTGGGATGTGCCTCCATGTATTGGCCTTCTTTGACTTCGTTGTGTATGTCGTCGGTAAGCAGCCATGGCACATGCCGTGATATTTGCGAGCTGGTCATCGTACATGTCTAGTTATGCCTGAAACATCTCTTCATTTGAATCATAATCGTGGGGGGTAGACATCCTGAAGTAGAGTGTAAACGAATTTTCTGCAATTACCAAGCATGGTGAATTGGTGAAGGCAGGACATGGTGAAATTTATAGACTAGGTGTGATAATGTAAACGAATCAAAATCTTATCATCTTGGAAAGTTAAACGAATCAAAATCTTATCATCTTGGAAAGTTAAACGAATCAGAATCTTATCATCAGTCATAATAGGCTATGTTATCATTCTGGAAAAGTAAAGGAATCCGAGACATATTTAATAATAGGGTATTTTATTTTAATTCATAATAAAATGCATACATAAAGTACACAACAAAAATAGTTGGAAAAACAATCACACATCAGTCATATTGTGAAAAGTCAGTGTTGGGGAAGTACCCTCCCGAGCTTGACGTGCCTTGATTGGCCTCGTTAGCAGCACTTGCATTCCACCTCGCCAAAATTTCATGTTGTCGTGCCTCCCAAAATGCTCTTTATTCTCCGTGTATGGTGGTGGGATCCTAGCCCATGACCTCATAATCTTGCTGCTTTTGTTTGAAATCGGTGTGCTATTTAATCAATTGATCGCGTGAAGTAACTATGTCCTTCTGTCCTTGGCAAAGAAACCTGATACTATCGACAATGTCATCATCATTAGTATCAACTTGTTTGGCCTTCTTGGAGTTGTTTCTGCCAGGTGGTCTCAGGCGACTACCGCTAAGTGGTTGAAAGGCCGGGGCATCCTCATCCGCACTCAATTGAACCGCTTCAGCTTCGGTATCGGCATCAGTGGGGGTGTCGGTTTGTGTATGTTGCCACTTCACAAAGTGTTGCATCTTAGCAAAACAATGGTGCCAAGCAAAAGGACGGTTTCCCGAGTTTGTTGCTTGGTATCGTGCGTTGGCAAAGCTCACCTAGTAATATGAAAACAAATTAATGTATTATAAATGGTACTCAAATATTTGAATTTAATTATCACAAATATTTGAGTTTAACTAGCAAAAATAAAGTACACACAATTTGAAATAGAGTACACACATATTAATCAAACATAAATATGTGAATTTAATTAACAAAAATATTTGAGTTTAACTAGCAAAAATAAAGTATACACAATTTTAAATAAAGTATACACATATTGATCAAACATAAATATGTGAATTTAATTAACAAAAATATTTGAGTTTAACTAGCAAAAATTAAGTAAATAGGGCATTTATGTTGAGTTTAATTAACAAAACTCACCGTATCAATTTGATTTTGCCCGCTAGTGCGTGATCGTTCGACTGCCAAGATACATTTATAATATTTCGAGGTGGCTTGTCCTATTTTCTTGAAGTGAGCCATGACCGCCCAAATTTGTCGCCCATTACTCACGACGAAAGGATATCTTCGAATAAATTGATCGTACACTTTATTCCAAAATCTCATGTTTCTTTGATTGGATCCGATTTCACAATCTTCTGAATTTTTCATCCAAGTTTCAACAAGCGCTACCTCTTCTTCATTGGACCAATTCTTTCTCTTTGCATTTTCCATGATTGGGAAAAAAGAATTTTTTAGGAAAAGTGAGGTGATTTGAATAGATTGATAAAATGAATGAATTGGATAGATAGATGTGTGAAAAAATGAGGTGTGAATGCTCAATTTATAGGAAAAGTGATGAAACAGCCGTTATAAATTTTTTCAGAATTTTTAAATATTTTTTCGAATTTTTTTTGTATTTTTAATTGCATTATAACGGGCAATTAATTGTAGCCATTGATCTCCAACGGCTTAATAATCTGAGTCTCCAGACGCTGCCACATGTTGCTAGCTTAGATTTTTTTTTTTAATTGAAGCAGGGCTTTATTGGTGGCCGTTGATCTGCAACGGGCGCAAGATCCTGGCCAACCGTGTGAAGCAGGCGCGCGTCCCGGCAAGTGGCAGACAGCTGCTGCGGTGAACAGTGGCTTGTCGGCCACTTTATTCTCTCCCTACGCATGTACCGAATTGCCCCTGCCTTCTTTCATAATTCCGGACTTAGCTTTAGCTTTTTGATATGTGCTGAAGCCCTTCATGGTCTTTTCAAATTCGGTGGGGCCCACTTAAATAAAAAACTCACACACTCTCACTTTCAGCCGGAGCCTCTCCTAGCTCTCAACTCTCACTCTCACTCACCCTCACCTCACTCTCATTGTAGACAAAATGAGGGTTTCCTCACACTCTCACTCTCAAGCTCAAGCTTACCATTGTGGAAGGCCTCAACAGTGGGTGAGAGTGAGAGTGATAGTGAGAGTGTGAAATTAATCTCAAGAGTTTATTAATGGGCCCGAAGGTGTAAGTGAGAGTGAGTGAGATCAATATTTAAGAGCAATGTATTGATTCGGCTGAGAGTGAGAGCAACAGTTTGGTGGGGCCCATCATATGTGAAATGACAAGGCAGCCTTTCAAGAGAAATTAACTTTGTTAAAAAATGAAAGACAATAATTAAAAGAAGGGTAGTGCTTGAGTACCTAAAAATGAGTACAATCTTGTCGTCACAACTAATCACATGAGTGCATAATGGGATCCACCATGAGAGAGAAGGTGGTGGGCCCCCATCATGGGCTCATGTGATTGGTTGTAAGCACAAGCTTGCTACTTATTTCTGAGTACCCAAGTATTTTTCTTAAAAGAATGAGGGTAAACTAGTAAAATCCGAGGGAGAGGAAAAGCAGCCAACAACTACACTGTGCAGCGTCAGCGCTGTCTCCTACCATCCCCCATGCACACATCCTTGCCATGGACTGCTCAGATGCAAGAGCCGTTAGGATCAGACGGCTCTTGTTAATTGTCTGTTAGGAATCAAAATAAATAAATAAATAAACGGGCCCAGACGCGTAGCGCGATTGGGGCCTTCCTTTTAAGTATCCATAGTTGATCCAATGGTTCTAATTAATTTACTGTTATACTTACATTAAAAAATACAATAGAATGTAGAAAAATTACAGAAAAATTATTTAAAAATTCTCAACGGCTATTTCAACAATCAATAATGCAATATTGTATGTACGATGTTGAAGGAAAAAGATCATTGTGCCATTATTGTATCAAGCGGGACCTTAAACTCCCAATACCTAAAAACTCAGGTCCGGTTCCATGCATTTGCGGAAATGGCATTCAACCATGTCCTGATTGTGAGACCAAACCATATATCTCATTTTGGGGAGAATATAAGAAGGTTTACGTAAACGCCTATGATTCACCCGAGGCCATTCATGGGAACCAATGAAGATTGTGTTTGTCGTTTCATCATCGTTTATTTGTTGTTGGGTGTTGTTGTTGTTAATTTTATGTATTTGTTATAGTCTTTAGTTGTTTTAGTGTGATTTTCTTAATATGATTACCATTTTTATGCATTTCAAACATTAAAAAAATACCACACAACTTGAGAGACAGTTCGTGGAGAAAAAATATATAATTTATAATGTATGTAACAAAATTATAAATCCAAATATAGTCAATATTGACCTTATATTAAAGATCTTTTTAAAATAAAACTAATGGTATAATTTGTACCTAATATTTAAGCTATAAATTATAACTTAACTATCACTTAATATAAATTAGTCTTAATTTAGTTAGGTACAATTGCATTACTCTCAGCACCACTGTACTCAGGATAGAAAATCACTTTTTAGGCCATATATTACTCTCACTATCACTCCCACCACTGTGAGTGTCATAGCCACAAATGAGTTTTAAAGTGGTATGAATAGTGCTGAAAGTGAGTGTCATATGTGCTGAAGTTGTAATAGTGCTGAGTGCCATAACGAAGTGTCATATTTTGTATCTAATTAAATTAAGCCTAACTAAGATTAATTGATAGTTAATTTATAATACATAACTTATATATTTATGAATATTATACCATTGGTTTTATTTTAATGAAATCTTTAATATAAAGTCAATATTGAATATATTTGAATATTTTATTTTATTAGCCAGATTAAATTTCTCTATTTTCTCTCCACCAAATGTCTTTCAAGTTGTTTAGTATTTTTTAATGTTTGAAATACATAAAAATAGTAAACACAACACACTTCATTTTTTTGATGATATGAACGATGATAAATGAGTACATAAAATTAACAACAACAACAACAACAACACCCAACAACAAAGAAACAATGATACATTTTATTTTGTTGGTGGAATGCATCTATGACATTCTTTAGTGGTGCCCACAGGTGGCCTCGGGCGAATCACAAATGTTCACGTAAATATTCTTATATCCTCCCCAAAATGAGATATTTGGTTTGGCTTCACAATCGACACATGATTGAATGCCTTTCCCGCAAGTGCATGGAACCAGGCATGAGTGTTTGGGTATTGGGAGTTTTAGGTCCCGCTTTACACAATAGTGGTATAGGTCCCTTTCCTTCACGATCACACATACAATATTACGATATAGGGTGGTTTACAAAGCAGGCGGTACAAACCTCGCATTCTGGATTATAATCATTTAGGGAAGGACACTTACACAAGCTCAAATTGGGGTCAGGGCTGGAGTTCTCATCGACAACCTGCTTGGAGGAGGAAGCCATTTTTGTCGATAGTGATGTAGGTGTGCTGGCCTCTCAGTTAAACCATAATATTTATAGGGGAAAAAAGCATGGGAAGCTCCATTGGATTTCTTGATGGATTCACAGATACCGTGCATAGGATGAAGTGTAAAGTGTGGAGTCAGTGTATGGTCTTATGATGATATATTATGTCATGTCAAGCAAGATATTCGAATTCAAAGCTTTTATTATATATTTAACTTTACATCATTTGACATGTGAATTATTACTACGACATGTGAAGTCATTAACATAAAGCAAGACAACCCACATAGTTCATTAAAACCAATACAAGATACAAAATGACAACACACAAATAAAAAGACTGAGCAAGATAATTGACCAAATAAACTACAAAGAAAAAAAAACAACACACAAACGACAAACATGCTCAACGTCTGCATCGTTGATGGACACATCTTCCTTCTCAATATCAAAGGTGATCAACCAAATCCTTCTTGAGTGTCTGGGGGTCTGACGTGACCTAATTTGTCTGACCCGCTGAAGTCTTGCATCTAATGACAATGGACGATAACCTAATGGCCCATCGTTCACCTGATTATCATATTGTGCCACAGAGCATGCGATCTTTTTGTCGACGTTGTCAACATCATCGTTTGATTCATCATCTTTGTTGTCTGGCCGCTCATCGTCAATGATCATGTTATGCAAAATAATGCATGTCTTCATGATATAAGCCAGATCATTTGCTTTCCATCCGCTGACAGGTTTCTTAAGTATTTTCCATTTGGCCTTTATAATCCCAAACACCCTCCTACATCCTTCATATAGGCCTCTTGATATTTTGCAAATAGCACTTCGGCATCCGACCTTGGCGGCGATATAGTTTGGATAAGTGTCACCCACTTCGGATAGATCTGGTCGACTAGGTAGTACCCCATTGTGTAACTATGGCCGTTGATAGTATAGTTGACAATGGGGTTCTGCATTTGTTCTTTGGCATAAAAAATGTGTGACCCATCCAATGCACTAATGTCATTGTAACTTCCCGAAAAACCGAAGTTTGCATGCCAGATCCAAGTGTCATACCCGGCCACTGCCTTAAGAATAACAGTGGGGGTATGATAACGGCCCTAATATGCTCCCTAATGTGCCATTGGACAATTTTGTCATTCCAAATATAAACAATCTAGACTTCTGAGCATACTTAGGAATCCTTGTTTCTCGGCCTTGGGTAGTAGTCGCTCATGATCAGCCGGAGCTTCAGGATGATTCTGATGAACTTCTTAAATGATTGAAGGACCGTGGTTTCGACAATTTGAAAGCCTTCATCTGGGAAATCAGCTAAGACCACAACATAGAGCATCCTCATGACCGAGGTAATCTTTTATTCCGGCGTACAACCTCATTTCCCAATAGCGTATTATTTATGTTGGAAATAGTCGTCAAAATTGCAAACATCTTCGAGCACCTTCATGAATAAAGGCTTCCTCATCCGATAACGTCGGCGAAACATCTCATCGGTATATCGTGCTCTGATGTCAAATAGTTGCTTATGATCAGCTGGTGGCCAACTTCACGATCTCGAGGAATGTAGTAGTGTGGGTCGGTGATACCTCCATGGACTAGTTGTTGAGATAGTATCGCATAAGCAAATACAGCTCCCATTTGGCATGCCATCAGATTTCAGATTTCTTAATCCATCATCTCTTCTTCCTCTTCTGAATCATCGAGAAGCTGGTTTATCAAAGGCATTCTGAAAATGATTGTGATTGACCTATAGGTTTAGACATTATATTTATAAAGGTACTTGGGAAATTAAAGATAATAATCCAACGGACTAGATTGATTGTGATGTAAAGGGAAGTCTCAGCATGTCAGAGTCTTATCAAAATAATCTTATCATCTGGGGGAAAGTAGATATAGATATCATCCAAAACAGTACACATAAATATAATTTCATAATAAAACAATACAAGCAAACTTTGAAAATAAAAACATAATTAAAATACAAACACACAGGAAATAAAAAACATAATTGAAAAAAAAATTAAACACACAAACAAAGATATCCAGATTAAAAGTTCATTTCGGAAAAGTACCCTCCGGCGCTCGATTATCCATAGTTTCCATTACTTCCATCACCTTCACCATATCCCTGATTAGCAAGTGCATTTCATCTTGCAATAACTTCAGCTTGACGTGCCTTTAACCAAGACCTTTATTCTGGGTCCATAATTGAAAGGTCTGTCTTCATGAGATCTATGTCTTGTTGCCTTTGCTTCATTTCTTTGCGCTCCTTAGCACTCTGTTCACGATGATTTGATAGCCTCTGTGTCTCCAGGTATACTTTATCCATATGATCAATAATTTGGCTAACTTGGGAATTGTCATGCCTCGCTTTCTTTGAATTATTTCTTCCCGGTGGTCTCAAACGAGCGTCGCCTAGTGGTTGGAAAGCTGGGTCGTCCTCTTCATCTGCGCTCTATCGAATCCTTTCATTGTCTGTTTCATCAGTGGGTGTTTCATCGACGTCGGTGTGGGTGTCAGCTGCACCTTTCTCCACAGAACGTTGTCATTTCACACGGTGTTGCATCTTAACCCAAACAAGGTGCCATTTGAAAGAGTGTTCATCATTTTTTGCTTGGTATCGTCTGTTTGCCTCGCTCACCTATGAACATGAAAACAAACTGATTAGCGAAAAATAATATAAAAATGATTGGATATAATTAAAGTATAACATGAAAACTTACAATATCAGCTTCATTTTGGCCACTCATGCGTGATTTATCGGCACTCATCATACAGGTATAATACTTCGTGGTGGTAGTCGCCATCTTCCTAAAATGAGCTTGGACCGCTTCAACTCGACGATTATTAGACACCGCTCTCGGACAATTCCTTATGAGTTCTTCAAACACTTTGTTCCAGAAAACCATATCTCTTTGTTGTGAGCCGATAATGCAATCCTCCGAATTTTGTATCCACGCCTCGACTAGAGCTACTTCTTCCTTGTTGGACCACTTCTTGCCTTTCGGATTGCCCATGGATGATGAAAACAAACTGAAAACTTGAATTTAACAATTTAGTGTGAAAGAGAAAGATGGGTAGTGAATATATGAGTTGTGGATGTGTTATTTATAGAAAAAATGTTGATATAGCCGTTAGAAAATATTATGGACTTTTAAAGTTTTTTTTCGAATTTATTTCATGTTTTTTATGTATAAAAAAGATAATTGCAACGGTAGAATAATGTGAGCCGTTGATTTCAAACGGTCACATTATTCAAGTTGTTGGATCAGTCTATTTAAAAAAAAAAAAAAAAAGTTGATGGAGGTTCAATTTTGGCCACTAATGGCCAATAATAAGAAGATTTGCACAGTCGATCCGTTCATTACACGCGCACCCCTTCCGCATGTGAAGATGCAGTGTGCTGAAACGCGGGTCCCACTTCCTGCACTTGTCTGCCACTCCCAGCTCTTCTCTCCTCTTCTTTTCACGTGATGTGGGCCAGCTTTTTTCCATGGATTTGGCACTCAGCTGATGTCCAATTTTATCAAAAAAGTTGGGTTTGGGTATCACATGGCCCTTATTTTCCATCACAGTGTAACCATTTGATACCTATGTGATGTCTATTCTTGGTTTTGGCACTCAAATTTTCGGTGCAGTGTGGATGGCCTAAGCCTAAAGGCAAGGCCAAAAGGCAAGATTTAGCTATTGTCTATAGCCAAATGCACAAACTTGTACATTTAAAAAGGCTTTTGGAAAAAACCCACATATTTAATTTATTAAGTGTATTCATATATACTCTTACAAATTAAAATTTATAAATTAATATTGTTTACTAATTATACAATTGTAATTATTTTAATGAGATCTTTAATATGAGTATAATACTGAATATATTTAAATATTATTGTTTTAATACCCATTTAAATATTTTTCATCAATTATGTATATTTTCTTATTTACCTCATCATCTACTTCATTCATAATTTATCTTATTTATTAACTACCTCATTCATTATCTATCTCATCATCTACCTCACATTTTCAATCCTATAAATACAACCACACTACACTCTTCATTCACAACTATCATTCTTAACTTAACTCTCATTTCTCATCTATTAGTCACCTTATTCAAAACACCATCTCCAACAACTATGTATCTCAATTTCTCAATGGCCCTAAATTGTCACACTCCAAAGTGGGGTTTGTCACTTTGAGCATGTGGCAGCGCCACATTGGCTACCAACCTTGAGATGATTTCATCTCAAAATCAATGATCAATGTAAGGCTAATCAATACAAACACATTCCTAGAAATCAGAGTTATATATATATATATATTTGTTTTTGCTTTAGTGGAAATAGATGCAACCAGTGGAAGCTTTGCATAAATAGTGAGCTAGTAAGTTTGTAAATGAATTCAAGAGATGAAAAACAAACATTTTCTTTGAAATACACAAAGTGAAGCAATTCAAATAAAAGGGAATTCATTAAAACTTCTCAAGTTAAAACTGAGTTATAAGGTTAAATAATGAAACACATAATGAGTCATTCTATTCTTTAGTAGTTCATTCAAAGGAATGAAAAGAAATGAAAGGTAAAATAAGAAAGAGATTATAACACACTCATCCATAATGAGATCTTTTTCTTCACTTGAATAATGGAATGTTGGAGATGTTGGGATTTCTACATTTGGTGACCTATATCTCCAATTGCTTTTCCTCCCTTCTTCAGAATCTAAAAGTTCCACCATGCTAACTATGTTGGTTTCCTGCACTTATGAAATTGTGTAGGGATGAGTATCACCAAAACAGTTGATCCTATGCTTAACTAGCTAGTCCAAAACATTTGCATGTATTTCTAGTTTTCTCATAACAAAGTAAGCTCCTAGTGAAACATAAATGTTTGCCAAACTAGCCAGATTCACAACATATCACATAAATGGTATCTAAGTAGTTGCAACAAGTTCAAACTAATGTAAAACATGTAGGAACATAACATGAGCAACATTGAATCTGTTTGGAGTCTTATCCCAAGTTATTAATATGTACCAATCCTAAAGGTTAACTCATCTATCTTGGGTTACTAGGGCATTGTTACATATCTCAACAATTATCATAAGTAACTATGAATTATTTCATGAAATGCATATACATGTTTAAAAATAAAGAACATAGCAGTGCGTACCTTTTCGCCATGACAAAGCTCAATTGTCAAAGTTTAAAAACAATGGACTTATCCCCTAATTTGTAATTTACATTACCTATCACAACATCCTATGCAAAGATAGGTCTAAGATAGTGAGAGGTCCTCTAATGAAAGCAATAAGCCTATTTCTTCCCCTCTAGCATATTTTTAAACAACATAACCTTCTAGAGAAACCTGTATGCACACTTTTAGGGGATTGAACCCAAGGATAAATGACTCTTTAACCATTCATCTCTAATTAGGAAGTTAAAACACTCAAAACACATTAGAGTATACATTTTTGATTCAATATCTATGAATGCCAATATAATACAATGGCAGTTTCCATAATAGAAATCCTACCTTCAATGAAACATAAATAAGTTATGTATATGTATTCATGTAGAGATAATTTAATAAATGCATTTTAGGTTCATTTCACAAGTCAAATATACATGTTATAGAAAATAAATTTAATGCAATATAAGCAATGAATTGGAACATCAAACTAAAATCAACCTTAATCTGAAACCAATTAGGTTGTCTAATTATCAACTTATGCAACACATCTTTTGGTTTTAAGTTTCACTAGTCTTACAAACTTAAAGTCATGCATATAGCTAATCAAAAAGTAATAAGACTAGAATTCAAGTCAACCTATTGTATAAGCATGGCAGTTCCGTCCAATTATGTAAGTTGTTATAATGAGTGTTTATCCTTAATGTTTTTAACAAAATCAATGCATATAACCCTTTCTTTCTAAAACAAGTTGAAGTCATCAACATGTTTTCACATATTGATCTATTTAAAACACAAGGACATACCGTCCAACAAGTTTGTGCACATCTCAAGTCTAGCCTAAGCAGTTTAATAGAACTTTAAAGTGTAAATTGGTTTCCTTAATCTTGTGAAGCAAGTTGAAGTCATCAACATGCTTACCCAAGTTGCATTTCTGTTTCAAAGTGGCTCACTTTCTAATAAAACAATTGAAGGAGAAACAACAGTTACAAAACCATAGCAAAGCAAGTCATTGTGCATAGAACTTGGTACTATATTGAGTTTAAAAGAAAGAAATGAATAAATGAGAATGCACAACTTAATCCCAATACCAAACACATCACCATTTTCAATCACAAGCATACATATACATATAATTATAGATATATCAAAAGCATAGGTTTCAAATGGACTAGCTCCCCCTACCTCGATTGTAGTCCCTACCCTTACTGCACCTCCAAGCAGATGGATCTCCTATTTCAAAGCACAATGAAATCAGAATTTGCATCCATAATTTCAAACTTAGGATTTCCTAGGGTTTAATGGCTTATTAATCAAGTTAAGTTACATCCGAGACCTTAAATCTACACATAACTACTATTTCACTTCAAACAAGTTTCAAATCATGTAATAACACCTTTTCAAATTTCAAAGTCAAAGTCCAAAAAGAAAACCAAAAGGATTAATAAGGTATGTTGCATAATTGGTTAAAAAACAAGGGTTTTGACAATCCAAAATTTAATTTATCCATAAATGAACTCCCTTATATTTCTAGAACATCCTTAGGGATGATTTGTGACTTGATCAGCCCCAAGAGTTTAGGCTAAAAAGCCTTAAAGTAAAAAATGACAGTTTTGCACTACATAGGTATCTTAAAATGGTCAAAAAAACAGTGCTTACTCTGTGAATTTTATAAAATTGTACAAAACTCATTTGAACAAGAGTTTTCACAGACAGTTAGGAGACATATTGATATTCATGCATACAAATTTTCAAAACATTTGGAGTTGTGCACGTAGGGTTTTTGAAGAGCCAAATCTCACACCAGAAAATTGAAAATTGCATAACACTGTTCATATGGCCAAAAATGTTATTTTTGTGTATACTCAACCAATTGAATAAGACAACTTGCAACAGTTTTGAAATCACGTTTAAAAACTATTGTAACAATTTCAAATTAAAATTCCAACCATAGAAAAATTCGGACATGAAAACCTAAGGCTTTTCTATTGAAAATATGTAGAGATTGGCAGCACCTTGTAAAATTCCCCATAAATTCATAACAAGTTGAATTTTGGTGTTTCTCGATTATGTGGAAAGATTAGGATGTCTAGTTTCTCACTCTAAAACAGTCCAACCAAATTCCTCACAGATTAATATAGAACTTAAAAACAAGGCAGTAAGGTCAGAGGGTTGAAAATAGCCAAACAAGAGTTTTTTTTTAAACATGCAAACCTTTGGATTTTCAAAATGCAACTCATCTTAACCATTCAACCATCATTCTAATCTTATAAAATGATATTGAAGAACTTATGAAATTGGTTTTGAGGTTTCTTACCAGAAATCTCCTTTGGTGGCAGTGTAGGCTGCACCTTATTCTTCTTTTTTTCTTGAATTCTTGAACTCTTTCCAAATTTTCCTCTCTCTCTCTCTCTCTCTCTCTCTCTCTCTCTCTCTCATTGAAAGTCTGAATTAATGTGGGAGGGTCTTGTCTGAAAAGGGTTTAATTTTTATGCACGGAGAATTATAACTATTGGAGGGAAAATGAAGAGTCACCTCTTCGATTATCCTATTTTGGCGTGGGAAGGGGTTAATGAAGTGGCTTGTCAGGCTTTGAGTTTCCCAAGAGGGCTTTGGTTGGCTGACCAATCCCTTAGGGCCTATTTAAATTGAGAATTAGCCTAACGTACTAGGCTTTAACAGCCCATTAACCAATCCAAGGCTTTGCTTGTTTAATCTTTTCAATTAAAAGCCATCATTTTATTTTCCTTCTTCTCTTAACCTGAAATTACACTCCATCCAGCCTAATTTATGATCATCATCACACCTTACCTAGTTCATCCTATTTTCTACTTCTCCAAGTAAACTAGGGTTTTATTCATAGTTACTATGGCCGGTCAACTCTACGGTTTCAAGGGTCAAATGTTTTGCCCTTCGGTATTCCTCTTATTAAATCTATCATTTTTTACTTCAACTCAAGTGTAAATCATATATGTGCATAAGTACAAATGCACATGTGATCTGAGAATGCTACTCAAAACATTTAAAAAAATTAATTATTTGGTTTCACAATATAATTGGTGCATGCATAATAAGTCAACAATTAGAGGAAATTAAGATTGAGCATAATTAAATAGATTAAATCATGAAGAGTATATAGAAGAAAATAACTTTCCATATAACTAAACTTGTGGATTAAATCCACATTTGTGTTTGCAAAATGTAAAAATTAGTTCTAAACTAAGCAATTAATCTGGTAACACACTTAAACCAAAATCATTAAGATTGAGGGTGTTATATCAATCCCCCCATGGCCCCTAATTTCCCCATGAATCCCAATTTTTCCAATTATCCTAAGACCCCCATCATACTCTTTGACAGATCGAGTGATGAAGAGGATACTAACTTGGCAAATTTCATGGTTTTGTGGATTGAAATGGAGGAAGTAAGTTCAAGCGAAAGGCGTCCGAAAGAGAAGAAAAAACGTAAATACGTTTTCCGAAGAAGATCTGAAGGCGCTCAATGACTTTGGAATGACTATTTCAGTCCTAATCCAATTTATGATCACAAGTTTTTCCGAAGGCGATACAAAATGTACCCCTCCTTATTTCAGAGGATCCTTGAGGGGGTCTGTAATTTTGACTCTTACTTCATCCCAAAATCTAATGCCGTCCAACATGAAGGCTTATTCACGCATCAAAAGATAAAAGCAGCGATGCAACAACTTGCATATGGAGTGGTCGGAGATGCTTGTGATGAACTGTGCAGAATGGGAGCAAGCACGACGCTTAAATGCTTGAAGAAATTCTGCATAGCAATGGTTCATGTATTTGGACTACATTACCTTCAGAAGTCAACACAAGTGGAGATATAGAGGCTACTACGCCATAGAGAGGCACGTGGGTTCCCCGAATTGATCAGCAACATTGATTGCATCCATTGAGAATGGAAGAACTGCCCCGTAGCTTTGGCGGGAAGACATAAAGGCATAATAAGCACAAACCAACATTGATCCTTAAGGTAGTTTCATCGAAAGACACATGGATTTGGCATGCAAATTTCGAGATGCCAGGGGCTAACAACGACCTCAATGTCCTTTATGCAGTGGTCCACATATTCTGACCATATTACCTTTGGAAGCCAACACAAGTAGATATGCAGAGAGTATTACACCATGGAGAGGCACGTGGGTTTTCTGAATTGATCAGCAGCATTGATTGCATGCACTGAGAATGGAAGAATTGCCTCGTAGCTTTGGCAGGAAGACATAAAAGGCATAAGCACAAACCAACATTGATCTTTGAGGCAGTTGCATCGAAAGACACATGGATTTGGCATGCAAATTTTGGGATGCCAGGGGTTAACAACGACTTTAATGTCCTTTATGCTTCGTCAATTTTTAATGATCTATACTTTGGGAAGGCTACGGAGGTTAACTATATAGTCAATGGACAACAATACGATATTACATATTATTTTGCATATGAGATATATCCCAAGTGGGCAACTTTCATTCAAACCATAAGGCATCCAGGCAACCATAAACGTGCACACTTTGCAAAATTGCAATCAGCATATCAAAAGGTTGTTGAGAGGGTTTTTGGGATTCTACAGGCGCGTTAGGCAATTGTTAAGGGTGCTGCTCAATCTTGGGATGTGAATCTTGTATCTTACATCTTGCAGGCATGCATTATTATACACAATATGATTGTTGAAGATGAATAGGTGTCGGATGATGATAAATACAAAATCACGTGGAGCTTACGATATCATGGAAGACATGCTTAGTACTAACCCCCCATCATATCTGGAGCGCTCTACAACTTTTAGACAAACCTTCTTGGGGGCCAACTACACACCAGCTAAGTTCTCAATAGATCGCTACAAAGCTATCCGGAATGAATTAAGCTACGCACTTGAATTTTCGCAACAATATCATTAATCATCTATGGGCGTTGAAGAGGGCTAGGGATGAGATATAATGTTTTTAATTGATCATAATAAAGGAAATACATAATAAAATAAATACAACATGATAAATGAAATACATAATAAAGAAAATACTTAACAAAGGAAATACAACATGAAAAATAAACTAGGAAATCAATTATCGAATGTAGAAAAATAGGCATTGCTGCTCGATCCTGAAGAAGTCAATCCGGATAGATTAGGTGCGTATTTGACCATCAATTAACGCTTCATGTTCACCCAAAAAGCTTTTGTTTCTTTATTCATTTTGGAAGTATCCATTGCAATTATCCTCATGTCCACATCTCATTGTTGAATCCCCAACTGGCCTTCACGTACTCTCACTATCCGTTCTTATGCCTTAACCATGGCACCTTACGTGTCATCCCGACTTACTTGTCTTGCTTGATCATCATGTGTTGCCTTCTTCCTGGCCTCTATTGCGGCTTTTTTTCCGAAGGCCTTTTGCTCAAAGAAGGGGTCAGAGGAGACTCATCGTCGCAAGAAAGATCAACGAAATTGAGTGGCTGCGATTGAGGAGAATCCTGAGCATCGGGATGTCCTATGTCAAGATGAGGAAATAGAGCATCTCTTAAAACTGGCATACAGTGGTAGAACTTGAAACCTTTGTCATTATGCTTTTTAGCATACAATCTTCTAGTATGCTGAATCTGCATTTATATTATACGAATATAAGATACAAGCCAAAGAATATAAGTTTTAGTATTAATGGTAAAAATATTTATAATATTACCTTATCACTTTCATTACACTCATTGTGTTGCTCAATTTCAACTTGAGATAGACAATCTTGATAAAAAAACGCAACATTGGAATCTTGATAAAAGCATTTTTGGGTTATAAAAGCACTTGAAATCGCTTATTGGTGAAGCACTTGGTAGTTGCTTCCTCATGAAGCGCTTCCAAGTACATTTACAAGAAGCATTTGAATTTTTTTCAAAAACATTTATGTTTTTCTAACGATAGCGCTACTAAGCAAAAGCGCTTCATATAGAAGCACTCCTAAACATGCCCTAAGGCCTTTATATATAGGCTCTAGGATGATCAGAGTTATGCTCCTAAAGTCTCCTGTTTTACATGGGATTGAACTCTATGTAATTATCAACACAATTATCTACTAAATAAGATTGTGGACAGTCACATAATTAAAGATAATTTCAATATTCTCCCTTAGATGTCCACCAATCAATGATAGTTGCCTCGTTAAAACCTTGTTAGAAAAACCCAGTGGAACAAAACCTAAACGAAGGAAAAAAAGTACAACCTTTCAAGATCACTGATATGGTGTTGGACGTGCATAATGATGCCTCGTTAAAACCTTTCTAGGAAAAACTTTGTGGGATAAAAACCTAGTCAAAAGAAAAATAGTACAACACACATATATCTGATAGTGTGATGCTCCCCCAAATAGACAATAGCAATCTTCAATCTGATTGTTTACAAAACCATGGCAAACGAATACCATACACCGTTGTCTTCTCATAAATATACTTTGGTAAAGATGTAAATTGGTGAAAAGGTCCAAAATATAATCATTGGAAAAGACATGTTGATCTTCATGACTTTTTGAGGTTCTTGTGTACAAAATTCTTCTTATGGTATATAAGCAGTCATATCACCCTTCATAAACCTCTTTCAATTTGAGTCGTGCATGCAACATTATTCTTGAATTTTTTTGTGGAAGGTAGGTAATTTGTGTGACTTGATGATGTAAAAACTATTGTTAATTTGGTAGATTGCCATTATATTGCTTGTATTATCACAAGTGAATACAAATCTAGTTTCGGGGCAGCCTTATGCGAATCAAAGAGATATTCAACATCTGCGTATTCAACCAGATGTACATCGTATATAAAAACAAGCTCGTACTTGTTGTTCCATGAAGGTATCTCAAATACACTCGATACCATTCTAATTGTCAAGAAGTTGGAGCATAGCACTATCTCACTAATAACTTATCAAGTATAGTACACTGTAATAAGCACCTATTACACTAAGAAATGAACTTTTAGACCAGAGATCTGTTCATCTCGTCCTTAGGAAGCAAATGATATTTTGTAGTGTTAAAAAACCAAACGACCACTGGGGTATAAGAATTTCATTAGTACAATTCTCGATCTGTAGCTCAAGACACGCTTTTTGATATTCAAGCATTCAACATTTTTCTAAGCTCTTCGGGAGTCTCAATTAAATTTGAATATGTTGCAACATTATTCGAATCCAGATTTTAATCAAAATACTCAATAAGGCAATTTGCAATATAATATATTGAGTACATACTTGGAGCTTCAAGTTCTTTTGACATTTAATGTCATGTATGGCACTGTATATCTTTTGGGATTGATTATATCAATGAGTTTTTATATCTATTAGAAACTCACTTCTCAAGATGCACTCCAAGTATTTATAATGTCTAAATCTTCACATGCAGTGCATACGTTAAACTACCGGACTTGTTGAAATGTGGTTGCATCTATAATAGGAGAATACTTTGCTCTATAATCATAAACTCAAGTTTCTTCAAGGGAAACCTTGTGCGATTTAATTTAGCTTCGTCCCTCTAGTTATGCCCAAATTGCCGAATCCTTCCAGTTGCAGGGAATATCTGCGATGTCATACTAAACTTTTAAAATATGCAAAAATATTGGGTAATGGCAAATGTGACAACTCATAGACACAAACATAGAAAGATATAAATGTTAGCAAATGTACGTGCCTTTTTACATATTACAACTTTGAAACCCGTGCAACCAGTTGTCATTTTTTTTTGTTACCTATATTTGTTGGGAAGTAACTAAATCTCCTTTATATTATGTGTTCTTGTGTTTTGCTTCAACTCCCAAGTTTTCAAATTTACCACTATTTCTCCTTCTAAAACATCACCTTATACTCCAACGTCATGAAGAGAAATAAAAAACCTAGTAAACCATTGGTAGACAACAACTCAAGAAATTCCACGGAATCTGTTGAATCAAGTCCATATAATGTTAATGCGCCTCAAGTTGAAATGCTTCCAGAAGTGATTGTGATAGAGGATTCCCCACCTAAAAGTTCAGGTATTTCACAACCACCTTCTCGTGTTACCATTGATGTTGTGTGTCAAAAAAAAAGGGTCCTTCGTCATGCCCCTAAAAATGAGTCACTGATCTCATACAAGACGAAGTCCGATTTGAGCACTGGTCGTTACAATAGTGCTTCTATGGATGAAGGTGAAGGATCGTCCAATAAATTTAGAAGTTTGAATAAACATGATTACAAGAGGTGGTATACGAACTACATATGTCGATCAGTTAGGTTTTATTGACGAGAATGATACTGACTTCACATCAGAATAAGTTAGGTAGTTATTATGTTATAGCTTCAAATTATAGTATTAGGGTCAATTTGTATGTTTCTTGCAATGTCAATGCCTTAGGGTGTCAATGACACTACTTTTTATGTACTAGTTTGGTTGTAAAATAATGAAGTTATGTTGTTATTATTTTTAGATGTTCCATTAAATGAAATGGAAAATTGGATTTATCATGTGCTGGACATGTTTAACAATTGTTGTACTTGAATGACAAAAAAAAAAACTAGTGTTGTAATCAAGGGTTTAAATTTCGAAATTTTCGGCGAAATTTCGCCGAAAATTTCGATTTTGAGGGGATTCGAAATTTTAACACTGATTCGACAAAAATTCGAAATGTTTCGGCGAAATTTCGGGCGAAATTTCGAACCCCCCTAACAACCAAAATCTTTTGAATTTCGTCGAAATTTCGCGAAATTTCGACACCTACACAGCAACCCAGACCAGACCAACTTACCTCACGCCCTCACGATCCTCACCTGCACAGTCGAGAGGGAGAAAGAAGAGGTGGCGGGGGGCGGCAGGGCAGCAGCAGCAGCGGCGGCAGGGCAGCAGCGGCAGCAGCGGCGGCAGGGAGATCGAAGGAGAAAGAGGCGATGGCAAGGGGGCGACGGCAGGGGGGCGACGGNGTAAACTATAACATATTTTTATATAAAAAATAATTTAAAATACCCTAAATGGCCTAAACTCTAATATTATATACCATATCTTAAACAATATAAAATATAGATTATAAAATACATAGGGTTTAGTGTATAGATTATATAGTATAAATAATATACTAATTTTATTTAACAGTATTTGTCTCCAGCGTACATTATATTCATCTTATATCACATAAAACCTACTATATAATTTGGTTTCTTCAATTTTTTTTATCAATTTAGTAGATAATATGTTAAATAAACATATGATAAAGTTTCATTCAAAATTTCCGTATTTTGATAGAAATTTCCGTCATTTCCGTCTAATTTTTGTCGAAATTTAAAAATCTTCGAAATTTCCGTCGAAATTTCCTCGAAACCCGAAATTTTATTCCTTGGTTGTAATTGAAATATTTAGTAAGTTAAAGTTGTTTTAAAATTCAAGCTACATAAGAAAAAAATCAATATAAACATGCCCACTCACTTTTTTAGAAAATATATATATCACAAATATTAATACTTGTGTTTACCCATTTTTCCTTCTCGTAGGCCAGCTTTTTTGATATGGATGAGACGTTGCGATGCATGTGATTACCCTATAGGGCCCAATTACCTTTGTAACCTAAAATCACAATATTTTTTCTGGCATTATGAGTTATAGATTTGACACATTTCTTCAATATGTAAGACAAATGCTTGTTAAACCAGATTGTAGTCTAAATTAGCTAGATATGATTGACATTTAGTGCATCTCAAATACCCCTTCAATGCATACTTATATATTTCCACCCAACTATTTATATTTTATCAATAGCAAAGTCCTTATCTTGTATGTATGACTTTATTAAATGACATGTGCAACAGATTGACAATTGGGTGAACGATGAATTTATTGCATCTCTTGGGCGCCATGCCAACCCTTGGTGCATTTGGGGCAAATGTGAATGGTGGAAATGAACTCTTGCCTGACTACAATGACATGGAAACAGAGAATGTGGACACACAAATTGATGAAACTGCTGCTACAGAAGATGATACTATAGCTACAACACAATGAGATATAAGGAGGTATAAGGAGGCCTAGAGGACCTACTAGGCCCATTTGGGAGGGTAACAGACACATCATACACTTAAACCGTTACGGCCAAGCAACCCATCCATATAAGAAGTTGTTCAAGTATCACAACTTCTTGGGCTCACTAATGCGAGATACTTCACTATTTCCAATTCATGAAAAAAATGGCGTAAGTTAGAACAAAAAAAAGCTTGATCGAGCATGGAAGATGATTGAGGTTTATCCCTAAACTTGCATTAATGTTAATTTGAGTAACCATTTTTTATAACTGCATGCTTACTGTCAATATGTAATTAAATTTATCCATGGTATTAAAGGCAACGATTGACTGGTCAGTAGGGAGAAAGGATGAAAGAAAATGGAGGGTTAGACTAGTTGTTCACAAGAAACTTAATGATCCCTTCTGAACATGGAGGTCCAAGCTACGTAGGAAGTAGTATCTGCCATTTAGAAATGTAAAGGAGAGACCTCTGCCATGCACGGACAATCGTGTAAATGCTGCACAATGGAGCCAACTAGTTGAAAGATGAGAGCCTAAATTAAGTGTAAGTGAAAGCACTTGTTTTAAAGAATAGAAATTATTTGTTTCCTATTGAGTCAGAGGAGCCCCACTGATCAATACACTTTTTATTCATTATTTGTATTATTAAACAGTAACCTAATTGTCTAGACCGTGAACATTATTGGAGTCAAATCATAAAGATATGCCAATAGACCATTAGCAGTTGTCCGGTTACTTTTATTTTTGTGCTACTATTGTTGTGTATTAGTCTCATATCTAATTAAGTGAATTCTAAAAAGACCATGTATACTTATTGGGTCTCTCCACTTGTTAGTTTAAGTTTTAAGAATGCATATATTCAATAAGTAGTTTTTTTTTATGTGGATGGAATAATATATACTTATAGCATATTTGGAATGACAAGTGTACGACTAATGCATTATCAATATTAAAGCTAATTGCAGTTGTTTACCTATTTTTAAACAGAAACAGTGTGAAATTATTGCATTGAATAGAAAATACTTGTAGACATCTCACACCACAAGCATGAAGACGTTCGCACAAGTGGGCTTTGAATACGTGAGTTCCCCAACTCTATGTAGAGTTGTCACTACTAATATGTAATTACATAAAAGCACATGAATCCATTTTTAAGTATAATAAATCATTAATTTGAGGATTATAATCGTATCCATACATATGGTGTTGATCAAATATAAACTTGGTATCTTTAGTTGGTTGTTTTGGTACTAAGTTGGTGTTGATCGAATATTATATATCTAATATTTGAACTTATGTATGTTGTTTGGGTATGGTCCTAAGTGGATTTGAATAAAATGCACTTTCACATATTCTTTTTATTTTCATAGGCTGAGTCTAACAATGGGGTTGAACCAGACTGGTTGACTTTCTTCGAAATCACCCATGCCAAGGATCCAAAAAAAAAAAACTTGTTGATGAAGAATCGCAACGCATAACGGTAAGTTATCTAACTATACCCTACAAATTTGTCGGTTGTGATAAAAATGGCAGAAAGTTATAGTTAGTTTCGAGTGATGCCTTTATGGTGAATTAGGTGGAATTCCAAGAGCGTGAAAACCAGCATCGTGAAAGTGGTCAAGAGATAACACCTCAGGTCAAAGACATGATATATGGGGCTAGAAAAGGGAAATTATGTGCGAGGGTTTAAGATTGGTTTAGAATGTGCAAATGTACTTGTCATTGAGATTGCACAGCGGTAAATTTCCAAGAAGGTTCTAGTATTTCAGGATGAACTTGAGGAGCAAAAGAAAACTGTAGCAGAGACTAATGAGAAGTTGAATCAAATCAGGCAGTAGGCAACATAGACGGCTGAAAGGTTGAAAAGAGAGCAAGATGAGAGTATTACAAAACTGAGGGCTGAACAAGAAGAAAATCTAATGCTGCAAAAGATCCAAATGCAGGAGCAGTTCAAATTAACTTATGTTTGCTAGTATGGGGCATCGATTTGATTTCAATACATTTGAGCAAAACATGGCTGCCACTTAGAACAAGTGCGGAATTTCCCATGCTCCAACACAGCCATCCTCTATGGAGATTGGAGATGCTCGTTGTGGTGCTACTCCAGCAAATCATGGTGATGACGAATGCCAAATTGAGACATATATTTAGTTTAAGTATTTGTTCTATATATAGGGATATTTAGGTTGTGGTAATGCATACACAAATATTTTGGTTGACCTGTCCAGAAATTCAATACTTGTTATATATGGCATATGCAGACTTAGATGCAATTACCTTTTGAACTCGTAAGGTGTTGTGCTGTCAAAACTTCATGACTTGGGTTGTCAATGTGATGTTATGATTTAGAGGATTATTTTTTGGTTAAGTAAGTGCATCCATCTTTGTATATGCTTAAATATGCTTGGATATATCTTTTGTATGTCTTTGTAGTGGAGAGATAAAATTGTAATCCACTGCAATTATTTTGAATTTAGTGTGGATTTGACAGATTTGTTTTATGTCGCATATTTAGGCAGTTTATTAATCTTTTTTTTTTTTTCAAACAGATTACACAATAGAATAAACCATGATTGTCATTAATTATAGTGTATATGATTTCTATATATATAGCATATTATGATGAAATTAACTATTTGCATAAATATCTTTTTTAATAGGTATTTTTACAATGGCTATTTCTCATATCCTTTTACTTTCTAATAGGGTTTTACACTATATTAATTTTTTACTATTTTTAATGGTATAATATAATAACATGTTTGCATATAGTTAATATGAGCATATGAATATGTATTTTATTAGTATTATTTTAAATAGCATAAAGAAAAAATGAGCTATTGCAAAACAAAAACAAAAAAATATTATAATAATAATAAAATATGCTATTTTAAAATGCAATTATATTGCACTACATTTCCAGTAGGTGGGATAATATTATAGTGTATAGAATTTACTTTATATAATATGTAAGTGTAAAATAATAAGGTGTATTACAAATGCACAATGGTCTTCATACATTATGTTGTTTTTTTTTTTTTTTTAAATTGAACTTTTTGGGCATGATTGTAGTATTTGTGCTACAGCAGTAACAGTTTTGTCAGCATGATTGTCAGATTGGAGGCACAATTAGTACTTGTATTTGTGTCTTTGTGCATGTGACAAAAATATTGTGTCTCTGTACGTGTGACAAAAATATCAAATTTGTGCTCCATGCTATTGGTAACACCAATACCCATCACATGCATGATAATTGTGGCTGCACCATTACCAATGACATTAGATGATGATTAATTGTACTTTTTGAAACAAAGGACACACATATAAGTTTGTGCTTTGTAAAGTTTTTTCTTGTAGTACAACTTCAGGGGCTTTCATTGTCTCTTTAAGTACTTTAAACTTATATAAGACCATCATCACTTCTAGGATGAATTGTTTAGAGAATGTGGATCCTATATAGCATTATCTTTGATTGGGCTAATATAGGTCTTTCCATACAATCTCCACTTCAGGGGAGCTAGATCTCTGGAGCCTATAGATTTATCACGCTTCAAGCGTGCAACTATAAATCATTGAATTTCAAATGGATGGATTGTGCTACACGTACACCAATCCGGCCATATTGGCGCATTGCAACTTTGTATTTGCGACTTTGCAAGTTTTTCTTATCTATAAATACAACTAGCATTTAAATAACAATTTATTAGATTTGCCTAATTTATCCTTCACCTGTATAAAAATAGAGATGAAACATGATGAGACGATAGTTAATACATTCTATGATAATTCACGCCGTTTTTTTTAGAACAGTCTTTTTTTCACCCCTAATGGCGGGAGCATTGTCTCATCTAAATAATAATGTGCAATAGATGCCATAAGCCGTTTTTTTAATTAAGAGTGGTGTTTACTCCCTCCTAAAGGCGGGAAATTTGTCTCATCAAAGTATCAATATCGCAAATTGTGTGGTAAATATATCACTCATTAATGGTTTTAAATAATAAATAACCATAGGTGAATCAAAGCCAACATAAATTTCAAGTCTATATGTTTATTGTCAATTTTATGACCATATGGGCTTGCTATGATCCCACTATGGATGAGCAAGAAAGTCATGCATGTTGAAGCATAAAGAGCTCTGAATTAGTGAACTTTAGGTCAATATATAGCAATTGAGCTTATATAATTCTTATGGTTGTGTGATACAACCCATATGAGAAAGCATAAAGCTTCTCCAAAATATGCTTTTGACCAGAGACATTTGATGCAATGTAAAGGTACTTAATATATATGATGTTCATCTCTTTTTTTAATGTAATAGTTAAGTACCATTAAGGAGCATAATATGGGCTCATTCAAACCCTTCAATCAAATTTGTATAATTTGATATGATAGTTAATTACCTTAGCTTCAATTAACATAAGCTAAAATATCGTATGGACAAATGCCTCCATAATTTGCATCCATGCCAATGAGGTGGACAATCTCATTTCTAATATTCAAAGGACCAAACGATTTTCCATCAATTTCCACAAATAAATATGAAAACTAAAGGTGAGTTATGTCCTCATGGTCCTTCATGTTCATAGGATCAAATTGGTCAATATAATTTGTTTCCACATTTTCTTTCAATGAGACTTGTAAGAATCTACTATGTGTCGAGTACACAACAACCATATGACCAAGTCCACTTCACCTATGACAAACATCATCATGATTCTTGGAAGCTTTATTTCATGGAGCTTTCCCTTTGTTTTGTTTGCCATTATTTCACTTTTGTAGTTGATATGTTCATAAATTCATATCCTTTTATATTCCTCTTAGTTTTTGTGAGTTCATTTGATTAAAAGCTTTAAATTTCATTTAGATTCTGAGCAATAAAATGAGAAATTTCACCATTTATTCTCTTTAATAGATTTTAACATGAATCCAATTGGAGATAGAAGCTAACACCTTGAAGTTATTCTAGGTTAAATTTCATGACATTTGAAGACTTCTAAGGTGTTCATTTTGAATTTCAAAGTCAGCCCAAAACTGCATCCGAGGAGAACTAAGTCAACTGCATTGTGTGGGGCATAACTTTTTGGTTAGAGCTTGGATTCAGGCATATAATATATGGTTAGAACGAAAACATCTAGGACTTTCTATTGATATATAAAATGTAAATTTCTGAGTTGGTTAAGGCCTCCAAATTGATCTCCAAAAACAGCTCAGAAATCCTGTCAGCAAAATTCAGAAACCACAATGTAAAGGCTCTAAATGAGGCAAAGAGAACATCTACCTATCTCAATATCCTTTAAGGATCATCTATTGAGGGATAAGATGAAATATTCTCATTTTTGAATTAACCAAACCTTATCACTTCATTTCCTTTGAATCCTAGCCACATATTCTAGACATAACAACTCACCCAAACCATAAAACACTCTCTCATTTTTTAGCTCCCCTATCCATCCTCTCTAATTTCACTCATTTCATCATTCATTCCATCATCTCATCTCATCTCAAAAACACACATCTCATCTTCCATCTTTCAAAACCCTAGTTTTTTCCCATCTCTCTATATCATTTCTTTTCTCCATCTTCCCTTCATCAACTCTTCCTCTCCAAAAAGCAAAACACCATCACAACACTTATCTACCATATTCACCACTATTATTGCAAGAGGAGCTTGGAGGCACTTGGGACAAGACGCTATTTTGGGCATCCTTGGAGGAGTGACACCGTTTGGAAGCTTGGCTTCAACATCTAGAGTTTTCTCTTTTCCTTTTTGTTTCCATTTATGTTTCAATTTGTGATGTTGTTTGTGACTTCTATGGCTAGTGAGTAGTTTCTTGATTTGGGGCTAGGGATGTAACCCTAGCCCAACCATGTAATGACTTTGTGATTTGTGATATAAATGTCTTTTTGGATATATATATATACTCGTATGCTAGTTTAAAGATCATGACTTGTATGTGTGAATTTACCACTTGTGCATATGAGAAATGTTGTCATGTAGAAATTGGAGATTGGTAACCTTTAGTTTCTAAAGCTTGTTGCATAAAAGCATGGTAATTTAAAAACACCTTGGTTGGATTGTTTTAATTGCTTAGATTCCTCATCCTTAGAACTTTATGCACCTAGGGTTTGCTATGGCATTAATCTTAGGTAGTTACCTATCACCTTGGTTGGGATAGTTGATAACATGAAAGAGGATGTGCTCTAATTTACCTTGATCGGAGGGAATCTAATTTATCTAATTTGGCATAATCACTAATTGCATTGTTTGTTACATAGAGGGTTAGTGTGAACCCCTAATAACCCCAAATCATTCATCATCATTGAATTTAATTTGTACTTAAATTTGCTTGTATTTCCATTTGTTAGTTTCAAATTCTAGTGTTATTTATCATCAATCAATCAAACAACAATTCAACACTACACATTTGCACATACCATTATGTTTAGTCTTGGCTTTGCATAGTACATAGTAGGTTGTTTGTTAGTTTTATAACCCTTAAATCAATCTATCTTGTGATTGAAATCCTAATCCAATCTCTTGGGTACGACAACCCCCTACTTCCATTTTCATACTAAAACTTGACAACCTTACACTTAAGGTAGGATAACAACAGTAGTTGTTAGATAATTCTTAGACCCAAATTATTATGACCATGCCACCATGGTTTAAACTATTGTGGCGACCACACCCACACGTATATCCTCGTTTATACCCATTATCACGGCTATGAAATGCAGTACACTTCAAGGAATGATATGCATATCTAGTTGGACGGTATTCATGAATTCTCATCAAGGTTGAGCTCCTTTTTTTTGCTAACACTACAAGAATATTGTCAATAGATATCACCCATTTTATATCAGATTTGAATGTGACTGATATTATAAAAATTATAATATCAGATAATTTTTTAACTGATTTCTAAACTTTATTAGATATCACATGGTTTTTTTCAACTGATATATAATATTGTCATTTTTCTAAGAACTTATAAAGACATCAGTATAAATTGCTAACTGATATCTTAAAACAACACTTATAATTTTTTTATCCTAACACTGATATGTAATGTGTTTTATCTGACTTAAATTTTTTTGTCCTACTCCCAAGTCCCAACACTTAGACATATACAGAATATACTAAAAATTAGATCTATCTCTCAGCTCACTTCGATCTCGATCTGTCTCTCGATCTCTCGCAAATTCCATCTCGCAAAAACTGTCTCAGCTCATCAGTGTCACACACTCATCGTCGGAGTCGCCGTCGCCGTCGCCACTCCAGGCCCAGACTTCATTGTGAGTTCGTCTATCTCTCTCACTCTCACTTCTCTGTCACTCTTACTTCTCTGTCTCTCTCTCACCCTCTGACTCTTAGCCTCTCCATTCACAGACGTCAAAGAACAACCTGACCAGTCGNCCCCAGCCTCTCTTTGCCATCGCCGCCACCGCTTGAAGATCCTTTCGACAGGTGAAGTATGAATTTCTGGGTAAATTAGTTTCTGAATTTTTGGGTAAATGAGTTTGCTCACAAGGGCGTTTTCTGTGTAAATTTGTTTGGGTAAATCAGTTCCTCAGTGATTTCTGCAAGGATCTGACTGGCATCCAGCAAATTCAGGTTCGCTCTTAATTTGGCTTGCCCTTACTCATAGGAAGGACATGCTGTGTAAACTGGTGTTGCATCNAACTGGTGTTGCTCTATGTATTTTGACCAGTTCAATTAGTATTTTCAACTGTAGTTCCATCTATACTTGGTAGAACATTTCTAGGCCTTAATTTGGTTGCCCTTACTCATAGGAAGGACCTGCTGTGTAAACTGGTGTTGCATCTATGTATTTTGACCAGTTCAATTAGTATTTTCCATTGTAGTTCCATCTATACTTGGTAGAACATTTCTAGGCCTTAATTTTCAGCTTGGTTGTGATAGTTAATAGTATAACCCTGCTATTGTTGTTTAGTTTACTGTAGTGGGTTGCAAAATTTCTAGAATTTCAAGGTTAATGCCACTTCTGTGCATATCATGTGCTATTGGCGCTGCATGAGTTTGCTAAATATTAGATGATGGACTTTTCTATTTTCATGCCAGTTTGTTTGTTTGTTTTTTTGTTGTTTTTCGGTATTCACTTGCAAACTACAGTTTCTATCTTGGACAAAGGTGGGTCTTGATATATTGATGAGTACTGCGAGCCATGTGGTCCCTATGAAGAAAAATCCTATAGCCAATTAGATGGGATTATGGCTTGGTTGAATAGGTTCTCTTACTGAACAAAGCTATGGACCATCTAATTCATGATAGAGGATGTGTAGTAGTTCCCAATATGGCTGTTTGGTGGATACCATGCACCCTGCTATTAAACAGAGTCTAGGTAGGATTGTGTCCTTGTGCTCTCTGATTGCTGTCTCTGGAGATGTCATCTGTTTCACTATACTGGAACCTTTGTTAGAATCTTGGATCACTCGTTTTTGACCAAATTTTGGTGCCTAGGGTTGGGTTAATGGCCTTTTTTTTTGTACAAGAACTTTTTTTGTGTGTTGGATTTTTATTTAAGTGTATATAGATTTTATCTCCCAACCACCTAAACACAGAGGGCGAGTCTCGACATAACTGTAAGTTTCCTCATTGGGTTCGAAAAGGGAAATAATCTCTCCACAAACAGGGCTATGGCTGTATACATTGGACTCTTTGTAGACTTTGCAATGGTGGGAGTTTCGTTCACCACGCCACAATTGTTTTTAACCAACTAAGCATCGAGCAAGTCCATTGGGATCAGTTTGTTGCTGGCAGGGTTACGCAGTCCTTTATGGTATGTTATATATGTATAAAATTTAGATTTATGTGTTTTGACTTAACTGACTGGTAGGTACTTTATTTGACAATATGGTGTTGTCTTAATTGTAGGAAAAACACGAGGTTCAACGTCAAAAAACCCTCAAGAGGAAGTATCATCATAAACTTTCACGGAAGGGCTACATTGGATTGGAGGAGACTTTGGTAAGATTCTTAACAATCCATCTGTTGGCAGCACTTGCCTTATTTATAAGCCCACAAGTTCTGATATTTTTTTTTTTAATAAAGGCCTCATCTTTTAGTGGTTTTAATTATAAACTTATAAATTGTGCATTATTTTTATTATAACTTAGAGGAAAGAAAGTTTTGGGGAGGATGACCTCGACCGTTCAGTCCTATGGAAGAGGGCACGAGAAGACTCTAATGGGAAATTGGATGAGGAAGTTTCTGAAGTAGTGAATATCATTGTAAGGATTTACATTGTGCTTATACATGACTGCCATTGCTTATTCATTGATAATTATTTAAATTATGCATTATAATGTCAGGATGATTTGCTGGAAAAGAAGAAAAATGGAGAGTTGAAGGTTGAGGGTGCTAATGATGTGCTGACAATGGCTTTGAACACACCTGAGCATTCTGGTAGGGTCAGAGCAGTAGGTGGGAATGTCAACCCTCATGTGTACTTCAACATACCTAAAAAACCGAGGGAGATAATTACAAAGAAAGAGCTGATTGCAATGTTTCTGAAGGACCGTGAGGGGCTTTTGGAGAGGCTTGAAATATTAGAGAAGAAACAACGTGGTGATTCACCTGTTACACCAAAGATGGTACCTGCAGGCCAAGGTTTGATGTCAGATAAAGCAAGCTGTGTTTATGAGGACAAGGCTAAGGGTGTGGATGTCGAGGTGAAAAAGAAAGCTGCTGATGTTGAAGTAGTGGAGGTTGAAGAGGTCGATATTGCAGAAACTGTCAAGGTAGCTGCTCTCGATCCCTCTTTCCATTATGATAATCTTGTGAACACGTACTTGTAAAAACATACCTTAAAAAATGTTTGCCTACAGTCTTAAAACAATCTTTTATTGACTGTTCTATAAGTTTGGCTTGGTTTGTGTAGTGGGTGTTACATAAAGCTGAATGATGGGTCACTAAATGGTTGATGCTCAGCATGTATAGTTCCATTTGGGTCAGTGTGGGTTTGGATTTAAAGCATCAACTAAAAACTGAATACAAAGCCTTAAACCTATATGAGCTCATTAAAGGCAGACCTTTCTAGCCATTTTTTCTTTGTATACAAGTTATCCAAATCCTTATATAGTGTAGGGAAGGATTTTTGAAGTCTTGGAAGGGTTATTAGCTTCTATGCTAGAGTTCAGCTATCCTATTAGCAGTAAATCCATGAAAGTACGTCAAAAAATTAGCAACTAACTTTTTTGGCACACTGCAATTGCAAATAGGAGCACTTCATTTTATATTGTTGTCTCTTGTAATTTGTGCTTTGTGGATTAATCTAATTTATATGTGGGCATTGTTTGGGACATACATGGCAGTGCCTACAGTCTTTTATTGACTGTTCTATAAGTTTTTGGACCTTATAATGTATCTTTATTATTCTAACGAGTGTTGCTTGTTTTTTCTTAACACCCTAGAAACAAAAAAAACAGGATCCTGTCATAAGGAAAGAGTTATTCAAGACATCAGAAGCTGGCAAGCGAGTGCCTCCGAATTGCAAGGCCTTATATCGTTTTGCGTGTGACGCGATGGCCACAAGTGGAAGAGCTATTGCAGCAGATTTAGAGGAAGAATTCTTTGGGCATGTCCGACGTCTATACATCTTGAAAGAGGACATTACTTCCATCATGGAGATGCAAGAATTATCGGCCACGTGCATCGTGCTTTACATGAGGTAATTGTGCTTGCTGATTCAATGAGTATTTTCTCTAATATTTAAGTTATGATCTAGTAGCTGGTAGGATATGAACTAATTGAAATAAATAATTAGGCACCTATATGAAAAGGTTTTGAACTCACACATGGAAGAAATGGTTGCATTTGTGGACCCCTCGCGCATCTCACTTGGAGTAGGCGACTCACAACAGCGATCACAATATTTAGCAGATCGCTTTCATATGGGCAAATCAGATCGTGTTTTTTTACTTCCATACAATTCTGGGTAAGTTTCTGAAATTACTTATCTATTGATTAATTTAAAGCAAATTGTTTTCATATGGGCAAATCAGATTGTACTTGCTGATTAATGTTAACCTTTTCAAGGGCACACTGGATTTTGACCATTATCAATGAAGATAAAGATGCAGTTTTTATCATGGACCCTCTTCCGAAGCAAACCCATGACAAAGAGTGGATGGCAATTGTCAACAAGTAAGACTTTACTTTTATTTGATTCATTGTAACCACTCTTTTTTTCCCCAGATTTATATACCATCTTTGTTTCAAGACATATAATTAAAATTTTCAATTTTTGTTGATTAAGTGCTATTAGACACTTTAATGGACTCACGGGTAGGACAACTAAGAAAACGCCCCAGTGGAGGCATCTATTCGTAAGTCCTCAACCTTTAATGTCATTAACCTTAATTTTATTTGTCTGACAAGTCCACATATGCATATGGCTTGAATATTAACTATGTGCCATTTTTTTGGATATATCATGCATAGTGTCCAAAGCAACCTGGTGGTGTTGAGTGTGGTTACTATGTGATGCAGTACATGAAGGAAATTATTGAGGATACCAACCTTGATTATGCGACCAAGGTCAGATTTCCAATTAATAAAAAAAATATCTACCCAAGCTAGATTGTATTGCGTTTGTGTTGTTCATGCATTTGGATTAAATACTTAAAAGTATGGTTTGTAATATATGCAATTGAATAATCTGATCTGCCTTTTATCCTTTAAGTGGTTCAATAAACAATGTAGAAACTGCATGCATGCATACCCAAATTTTTGACTAAGTTCAACTTGGAGAAACTGCATCTTTGATGTTTGAGAGAGAGGTATTTGAAATTAATGTGAAAGTTAGAGTGGAGAACCTCTGAGAACCTCTGCTGCTTTGTGTCATATTGTTACTATATATTATTAATTTGAAACAGGGTTGCAACTACAGGGAGAAGGAATATTTGGTGCTTTTCTTAATAGTGTGGTCTCTTTTCAAGGATAAGCAATTTTCTTAAAAGCACACATATGCATGAAGCAAGGAAATGGGAGGGTTGTTAGGCAGCAACTCATTTTCTAGTGCTGCTATTGTCCATTCAACTACTCTGACTTGCTTTTATTCTTTATGCATATGCATGTTTAGTTGAAAATTGAGATTAATAAGGCATGCATGTATTCAGTATATAGAACTTATGAGATCAATGAATTTGTGATTAAATTAAAGAATATATGTTCCTTTGATGTTTTCAGTGGTCCAATATGAAGACCAAGCGAAGCGGATACACACAAGATCAAATAGATGAGTTGCGTGTGGAATGGGGAGATTTTCTGAACAATTATCTTTAGACCGACAAGTTAATTGGTAGGTGGTGTGCATTTTGCCTTTTTTGTGGATAGAAGAAAGCTGTCGTGCATGCTCATTTTTTGTAAAGCATGGAAGAAGATTGAAGATTTGGTGCTTTTAATTAGATCATACATGCTGCCATGACTATTTTGTAAAGGATGGCAGAATTGAAGATAGAACTAGCTAGCTAGCTAGACATAGTGCTGATTTGCAGATTAATTAGGCTAGGTGCTGTCATGTTATTTTGTACATGTGGGCAGCGTTTGGTACATTGTTTTGGTTTTGTAAAGGTCTTAACAAGCAGGGTTTAGGCAATATTGCCTTAGTTATTAGGCTGGTGGCATGGTATGTTTAGACCTCTACAAAACAAAAAATATATATATGGTTATCTTGTTGGATATTTGTATTGTTATTGGTGATTATGTACATGTAGGCAGCTTTGAATATTGTTATTGGTGATTATTGAAATATATGGAATGAGAATGCATGGAAGATTTTATGGCTGCACAAATTTATGTACAGGCTCAAATTTATGTATTCATATCATTTTTTAGGTGAAAAAAAACTGATATAGCAAGTTGTATTCCAATTTTCTTTTGTGAAATCGACATACTAAACGATATCAGTTTTAGACTAATAATTGATATTTTATAACGCTTTGATATCAGGTTCTTTCTCAGATCTGATATAAAAACAATATTTAGATATCAGAACCTATTCCATACCTGATATTGATATCAAGATTATATATATCAGATTCTACTATAGACCTGATATTGATACTATAATTTTATATCATATTCTACCTCAAACCTGATATTGATATCGAGTTATATGTCAGTATTAGTATCCAATACGATATCTATTGACCAATTCTGTTGGTACTTGGATTTTATAGATATCAGAAATAATATCAAATTGGATATCCATTTTGTATTTAGGATATCAGGTTGAAAAAGAAAAATGATATAATAAACAATGTTTACATATCAGTTTAAAACTGATATCTAAAATACCATACATTAGATATCACGACGCGCTATATCAGACGGCTACCCAAATAGATATCAGTCCACGACTGATATCTATCGACATTTTTCTTGTAGTGTAACAACAAGAAGACATGCAATTAAATCAATACATCTTCAATTTGCTCTCTTGATATTGCAACTGCAACACAACATTCGAGGCATCATGTCTTTATTAGTAAATTTTTCCTCACATAACTTCAACAACGAACTGATTCTAAGCATAATTGAATTATACTCAATCACAGTCATTATGAGCCTTGGGGATGATCATATAGTTCTTTGGTGATCATAGATTTCATTCAAATATTTCCATAGAGCTAATGGGTCATTGATTGTTAAGTATCCACCTTTCAATCCCTTCAATGATATATTGTAGTGGAGAAAAATCATGGCATTTGCGATCATGTTGAGATGCACCATTGCCATCCTCAATTATCTTTTAGATTCCAAACTTCTAAATGAATCTCCATATTGAGATTCCATGAAAGATAATTCTTTCACATATTATCAAGTTCAACGAACTCATGTTTTGTCATATTCGATATTCTCGAGACATCACATATTTGGATCCTGTAGATAATTAATAAACACATGAATATGAAACTTTAAGTCCAAAACTATATATAAGTTCATCTATTTTAATACACCAAAATTTCGGGTTTGAAATTTTAGTCTCCTTTAGAACTTTGGATAAAACTCATTCTCCACTTTACTCCCTTAATGGTCGGCCACATGTAGTAGGATTAGTTATCCCACCCACTTTATAAAAGGCCCATATACTGATATTTAAAACTAAAGTACAAATGCTAGTAAGTTTCATTTTGTGTTTTTTATTTTTCAAATCCAAAACTAAAGAGAAGAGAGCTAGCACTCACATCCTCTAGTAAATCCATCTATCCACCCTCTCCTAGCGTGGACTAATCAACCACTAGTCATTCATTTGAGTGGTTGAAAGAACAAGGGAGTTGGCTATAGCACTTGGATTCCTTCCTTAATCGGCTTTTAAGCATGCAAGCAAGGAATCAATCCTCTCCTAGTTGATTTTGTTTGTATCATATGTTAATTCGAAGACGATAATGTAAATTTGTATTCAACGTTGCGTTTATATGATCAATTGCTAACACTCATAAGGAGCTTAATATATGGTCTAAAACCATTATATGTGAGCTTGTTGTTAACAATCTAGGGTTATGGCCTTTACTACGTACAAAGCTACAACCGGACTCCAAACCAATACACCAAATAACAAACACTTTGTGTTAATTAAGCTTGACTCAAAAAATCAAAATTCTCATTAGTAAAATAAAACAAATTCCAATTTAGAAATAATTGGTGTAAATTTAAACAAATTCCAGTGGACTCTTTTTCCAAATTCATTTTGCACATTAAGAAATAAAAACAAGTTTCATTTAACAAATAAATCATAGAAAGTATTAATTGGCACATTTTTTCAAATCCAAATCTCAAATAAACTCCCAAATGGTTCAAAACTAACCAAGCAAAAACCATTCAATTATCCAAATTAATTAAATGGGTTCCATTTAATTTCAAATGAACTGCGTTCGATTTGATCCCGCCAAGTGTACGTAGGCAACTTATACTTAAATTTAAGTGCAACTGCAATCAAATCAAATTCATTCCAAATTTCCTATAAATTGATTCCACACATAAAGTCCCCAAATTCATTCCACTAGCCATTATGGCCACCTATGTCACCATTTCACCATTCTCACATTTTTGCATGTACTTCTTCGAAATCCAAAATTTTTTCACAAATTTTCAAGTTATAAAATACTTTCTAGCTTGTATAATACATGAGAAGACAAAAAATTTAAAGCCCAAAAAAAATTGATGGAAAAGTTTTCAAAATTTTCAACTTTTATCCAAAAGTCATCTTGTTAATGAAAATCAATACATATCTTTTTCATTGGATCGTTACAAATTTGAGCAAAACGCAACCCAACCCATTGCTTATTTAGGACTCAAAGGCCATAGTTATGCATGTGTTTCTCTACCGGTGAGGGAAAGGGCATCACCCCTGCGCTACGAGGTACCGTAGATTCGTAGGTATGTAAATCATATGTCTCACATTAAAACAAAAATTTGCCAAATAGATGTGACTTCCCTCTTGACAAGGATGCCAAAACTCTAAACTCTAAAGAAGGGGATATTGTGATACCATTGAATCCCACATCGGTTTTATGCTAGGAAGATTTAAGTAAGGCCTAAGTATCCAAAAGTCAATTTTAACTAGCACTTTTAGTTGAGGCATTGAGTCCTTATTTAGACATATCCAAGTTGTTTGAGATTAGTCACTAAATCATTTTGCTGAATTTTGAGCAAACATTATAATAATATTCTTCTTCTTCTTTTTTTCCCCAAAAGGAAAAGGAAATACAAGAGTTGTATAAAGTGCTTTACCATTAAAGTTATAAGACCACCCATAGTATACTAATATTTGTTAATAGTAATTGTTATTGTCAAACCACCAATATGAATAATGGCAATAATCATTTGAAATAGTTTAGACTTTAGATTCAAATCTCATGGATGACGTATTAATATTTATTTGATGGGGGTTTATTTATGGCAAAATTTATTTATGCAAGACGTCCGAACGTGGGTCATTTTGGGATAATTTGTCATTTTACATTTTAGGGTATAGTGTTCTATATTTTAGGGTATAGAATCATCGGTCGATGTTATATCTTAAGTTTTAACTCTGAAGTTTTGGGCGATAGCTCAAACTCGAGAATTAAAACCTAAAATATATTCGAGAAATAGACACTCAAAACTATGAAAGTTAAAACTGAAAAACGAATCTCAAATGACGATTTATACCTTTAAGTATTAAACCCTACCAAAAATAATATTAGAAGGTAAAAAAAAAAAAAATAGTAAGTTATCTTCTTGTACCAAACCACTAATAAACTTGGTGTAAAGAACCCTAACGTAAAAAGTTGGTGTAAAGAACAATTTCCAAATTTTTTACAAAAGCACTTGTTGTATTTTTACAGATGCACTGACTTTTTTGCGCAAATGTACTAATTTCGCAAATGCACTTGTTGTATTTTTACAAATGCACTGGGTTTTTTTTTTACAGATGCACATATTTTTTTTTTTTTAAAGTGCACTGGGTTTTAGCCCTTATTTGAATTTTGGCCTTTATCTCAACTTACTTGGTTGGTTGTCCTTTAGACTAATAATTTTAGTTGTTGAACCCTACAATCTAACGAACAAAAAAAACACCCATAAAATATATGCTTCCATTTTTTTAATGGACATCCTTTGGTAGCTAGAGAGACTATTATTTTTAAACGAACCATTTATAATATTGTATTACAAAAAGATTCGGACAAAAGGAAATATTACACATTATTGTGTAACTTAAAACTGATATTAATTTTAAAGGGAAAACACCATCGCTCATTAATTAATTTTGTTTTTGAAGATTATATTTTCTCTGTCCTTTTTTTCTTTTCTATTTTTACTAATCGAACTTAAGCAAATACCCAAATATACCATGTACCCAAATATATGGGCAAAAAGCCTTAAACCAAGTAATAAATTAATTTCAAACATGGGGTGTTCGGGATATTCAAGATTTTGGTTAACATGGGTGTTCTGCTGTAGTTTATATTCTTCAGAAAAAAAAAAAAAAAAAAATCATACCCTTGAAACTTAAATGTAGGGTCCCCCACAAGGACTTGCAGTCATGGCAATTGTAGACAAATTTTTGCCACATTTTTTTATACAATCAAAGCATCAAAGCCATGAATGAGAGATTTTTGTAACAAAATACTTCCACGAATTTAGGCAACACCAACATAATATTGTGACAATAAAGGTGCAACATATTAATTTCCATCACACCTCTTTTCAGAAAAGGAATCATGAAGCTCTTTTGCTAACAGAAGAGGCAAACCCTGCGTTCGCTTTTTTTCAGCCAAGGTTGGCTGAAAGCAACATTTTGGTCCGTTCATGTATAAATGCGGGGCGTGCCACCATCAAGCCAAGTTTTGGCTAGATCGGAATGAGAATGTGATTTGGTTGAGTGATTGCACCTAAATTGATTCTTTTCAAATGATTTACTGGCTAAGCTAGGAACCGCTCTCGGCCTAGGTTCTTTTCAAGCCTTGGGGGCAAGGCTTTTAAAGACTTAGTCAAATTCGGAATCCGACCCACTAGTTGGCCTTCTAAGGACCATATGATCAGACTCGTGCACAAAATGATGTAACTGTCTAAATAAACTATGAACAACAAAAGTATAATGAAATTCAATACGATCTTCACCAACCAAGTTAACTTCAAGATTCAAAGCTACAATAAAAATAGCAAGCATTTAGATTGAAAGCAAATGAAAGAAAATTGCATTAAACTTGAAACAAGAACAACTAACGTCGCATGAAAAGCAAAAGACAAAAACCAAATTGATACCACAAGCCTTTGGAAGGATATGGAAGAGCTACAAACCAAGTGAACTTGAAACTATAAGAGCTATTGAAAACCAAAAGTACTTCGAATGGAAGCACCAAGCTAGGATGAAAACAAAAGAACTTTGAATAATTCTTGAGAGACTTGAGAGCTTGATTGTCGATTTTTGATTGTTGATCGTCGATTTTTGATTGTTGATCGTTGAAATGTTGTCTGTTCTAAATATTCTTTTTTTTTTTTTTTGTTCCTTGCAGCTTCCTTAAATAGAGAGGATAAGTGATGGTGATGAGTGGATTGTTGTTGGTGAGATTTGAACTCTCATGAATTCAGGATTCGATCGGATTCTTGGTTGATTCTTACTTGATAATCATATGATTTTGTGCATTGGTGGGTCGATGATTGATCGGAATCCTTCCCAAATTTGGACGGAGCCATTATTGGCTACGATACTTCCATCAATGAGCTTTGGGCTTATTCGGGCTAGATTGGCTCTTGATAAAAATCGATAAAATCTCAGCCCAAATGCTATAAAAATAATAAGGCCATTTCTTTAAGAAACAAAGGAAAGATATGACCCAACCTCAAAATAGGCCAAAATCACTCTTTTATTCTAAAATAATAAATTGGGTCTCTTAATTATAAATAATAAATAATTTTTTTTTGCCCTTTTCTCAATCAAGTCAAGCCACTTTCGTAATTTATCACCATCACCAGCCTCAAATAGGCATTTCTACTCGGCCTTAAATAGGCATTTCTACCCAGCCACATTTCCCATAATTTAGATTGGTCAACTCAATTTTAGCCCAAAGGAGGTTGGGCGATCAACATAGATGATATTTGGGTGACATAAACATATAAAGAGGTCGGGTGATCAAGAGATAAAAATAGAGAAAGAAAGTCACCTGAGCTAGGTAGATAGTATTTGGGTGTGGAAAATGATGGAGAGGTAGGGTGGATGGAAATAATGGGAAAAGGCAATCCGGGCCAATTAAATGATACTTTGTGGGTGGAGGTAGCCCGAATGGCATAGAAGAAATTTTAATAGAAAATGATGGGAGATAGGCCGGATGAAACAATAGAAAAAGGTAATCCGGGCCAATTAAAGGATACTTTTGAGTGATGGAGAGTGGAGGTAGGCCGGATAGCATAGAAGGAAATTTGATAGAAAATGATAGGAGAAAGGCCGGATGACATGTATAGATTTTGGGTGTAAAATGAGAGGATCAATGTTAGGTGGCCAACTTTCATGTTTCTTCTCAAAATAGATCGGGCCTACTCAAGAAGTAAAGACCACTTTTTGGTCATTCAACCCATCCTCTTGGCTAAGCTACATATGCATATACATATGCATTTACACATTAATATATCAACTTCCAAGCCATTTAACTAGACATATATATAGGCCCCTTCAAGTGTGGAATCTCACATTTGGGTTTATTTATGGGATCTCTCATTGGGCCTACTCCACATTATATTTTGATAATCATAACCGTCTACTTGTTTTGTCTCCATTGAAGGATCATGCTTGTAAAATATTAGATTAATCGGAAACCATTTGAACATTGATTAAATAATTACCATTTTTAGTGTTTATCGAAAATATTTTGTTCGTCTAATTATTTGATCAAAGTTTGATAGCTTAATAGTTTCTGATTTGTTTAATTTTTTGCAAAGATAATCTTTGAATATAAACTTAAAAAATAAATGGTTTGGATCATTGAAATACTATATGAAGTGGGCTCCTATGAGGGATCCCACACTTAAAGGGAATCCCACATTTAGGCTTATTTGTAGGAACATGGGGCTTCTATATAGTATTTGAACAATCCGAACTGTCTATTTTTTAAGTTTATATATAAAGATCATCCTTATAAAAAAATTAAGCAAATCGGAAACCATTAAGCTATCAAACTTTAATCAAACAAATATTTTCGATAAACCCTTGAAATGGTGATCATTTAATCAACGGTCAAATAATTTCCAATTAACTTAATTTTTTGCAAACATGATCCTTCAATGGAGACCAAAAAACGTAGACTGTTCCGATTGTCGAAATACAATGTAGAGTGGGATCCCACACATGAAGGAGCCTGTATATATATGGGCACACTCTACATTGTATTCCGATTAATCTAATTTTTTGTCTCTATTGAAGGATCGTGTTTGCAAAAAATTAGGTTAATCGAAAACCATTTAACAGTTGATTAAATGATCACCAAGTGTTTATCGAAAATATTTTGTTCACCATCATACCAATGCCACTTTTGTTGGCACTCTTTCTTCAAAAGCTTAAAACACATTATATATCAAAGTTCAAACAAAGACAAAACTTGAAGCCATGGACCAGCCATCCTCTTTCCTTGGCTGATTTTGGACAACACAGCCACTCTTTGCTTATTTTAAGTCACAAAAACAAAAGGAAAACAAACAACCCAGCCATCCAAAATTCACCCAACCTCTTCTTTTTATTTCAAATTGAAAGCAACCAACTTCCATTGTTCTTCTCTTTTCCCGTGTTCAACTATTTCACCCTGCCATCATCTCATTTTAAAAAGCCAACGGGTCCCAAGCTATTGTTCTTACTAGTTCAACTCACAGCCCCCCACCACAAAACTGCACCAAGCACTCTTCTTTCTCTCATTTCAAATTGGTCAAACACCCAGCTTCCATCTGACTGCCACAAACCCTGCCATCATTTCATTTTAAAAAGCCAACGGGTCCCAAGCTATTGTTCTTACTAGTTCAACTCACAGCCCCCCACCACAAAACTGCACCAAGCACTCTTCTTTCTCTCATTTCAAATGGGTCAAACACCCAGCTTCCATCTGACTGCCACAAACCCACTGCTATCTCTTGCTCCCATTTATTTTGTATTGAAGCAAACGTACCCAGCCCAGCCACTTTTTCAAATTAAAGAGCCGAAGGAGCTAATCCTGCATTTTGGTCCAAGTGCTCGATTTTATTCCTCAACCAATCTAGCTTGGTCCAAAATCAATCAAAAAAGGTAGTCCGGCTTCCTTTTCTCACACATTCTCTTTTCCAATCAACTTGCCATGACTCTTGTGTCAATTTATGGCCCAAACACCTTGCAGACATGGCGCAGAAACTACCCAACCTTCATTCATCCCCTTAATCTCACCACGTTTTCAAGTGTAAAACAGACATGCAAGCAATGACAATCTGATCAACCAAACCCATAAAAACAAATGGAGTCCACAGCCAAACAAGAAGGAATTGAAATAAATAATCACATTGAAGTAAAGATAAATAAAAACATTACGAAGCAAATTTCTGGATCAGGAGTACAGAATTGAAATCCACATCATATTAACAAGAGCTCAAAGAGCTGCTAAGTACATTTATGCTAAATGATACTATGAGTAATATAATAACTAGCCATCACAGGAGTGATCCTTCATTCCCAATTGACTAATACTGGGAGCATTTAATGTTCATAGTCATTTCCCATACAGCTTCAGCCATGACCATAGAAAAGTGCAACAAAATTTGAATGATAGAATCAGCTAGATCAATATAATTTGTCACAAAATTTCAAGCTCTCTCAACCGCTTTAAAGGACTTGCCTTTTTCAAAAGCTCTCTCAGCAGAATTTTCATCTGTTGCAATGGGCAATAGTTGAGTATTGTTTGTTAACTTGAAATTTATGATCCATTTTGAGTTTTCTGAAAATTCCAATTTCTCCATCTTACATTGCTTAGCCATCCAAATTGAATCAAAGGTTGTCCTGATTGCAGCTTCAAAAGGTGAGATCGGTAAGGTATAAGTAAATTCCTGAGACCTGTCATTAATGCAGACACAACAATCAGAACAAATACCAAAAACAACCATCAACACTAAAAAGAAACGACCTCCACCAACCCACCATAGAGTAACTGAGTAAGTATAGAAAATTACAAAACTTTGAGCAGTTGTAATTTTCATATTCTATTTTTTTATGTTATGGGAAACATATATGCTAATGCTATTCACACCTGTGATGCACATTGTCTTATAAACATGAGCAATACGAGCATCTCCTTTAGTACTCATATTTGGCCTCTCAATGCACTCAAGAAAAGCTAAATCAGCTTTCAGAAGCTCAGCCTGATCATGACTGTCGTAACCAATATCATGGCAGTAGCAACAAAAATCCAACCAATCAATCGGCCGCTTGTCCCAAAGAAGAGATCCTCCATCTTTCCCACTCGACCAATTAGGTCCACAATAATGCCCATATCTTGGGAATAGCTGAGAAAGGAAACCTCTTACACCAGTATGCCATGGAACCCTAGAAACATATGGCCTAAAGCGCAACAAGTTACCAGGAGCACCATTCTCAACCATCCCACGAGGCTGTGCACGCCTTCTCAACTGGCGGTTAATAGTGGTGGCTGTAGTTCGAATCTTATCTTTAGAATTCACTGCCACCCATGGAAAAAAGGAAAGAAGGGACCATCCCAACAACTTCACATCAAATCCAGTCTTCTGCTTAGGTTGTTCAAGGACAAATTTTGGTTTAAGATTTGGTCCCAGATCATCGTCTGATTGGGCCCCAAACCAATGGACATTACCCAGAAACCCAAAGTTCATTTTGTTAAAAAGATGTTACCCAAAATTACTGAATTAGACCACCATTGCAGCATATGTTCAATTTCATCTGTCAATAAATTTGCACAGCTCTATCAGGAAAATCCAACGCATCTGAAATGGGTCTGCATAAAACCACAAACAATTCAAGCATATTGAACCATTTTAGAAAATTTTCGAATAATCAAAAATGGGCAGACAATATTGCACGCTCATCTATAAGAAGTAATATATCTAAGGACAAAAAGGCTATTAATGAAGCAGAAAATAATGGAACGAGAATAAGTTGCTTGAAAATGAGGGAAATCAAAAACAGCTAAGAATTTCTTTTTCTCATTTTTGTTTTCCCAATACTAAAGACGGAAAAGTTTCACTAAATCATATCAATTGAATAGATAAGCCTTAAAGCGTTGAAAAAAGTTAGATATAGTCGGAATTCGTTTGTTATGTTTTCCTGCGTTTTGCCACCAGCCAAACAGACCGACAGACAGGAAAAATTGAAAAGTAAAGATCAGATTCAGTCATTATATTTGGAGAAAGAGACGCACCTGTGCATAATCATCTGAGAGAGAGAGAGAGAGAGAGAGAGACGTGCTTCGGAATTCAGGGGAAAGTGATGAAGATTTGTCGATAAATGTTGAAGAAATGATGCGTGTAAAATTCTGGAATGGAAGACTTCGGATTGCCTGATACTCTCTATCTCTAATCCATTAGTCTGTGTGGACCCACCGTGGAGGAATATACTAAAGGAAATTTTTTTTTATACCCTAAAATTTGCTGACCAATACCATACGTGAATTTAATTCATTTAGAAATAAACAAATGTGTTAATTAATTAAAGCCCAATGACCTTTTTCCAGATTAGTTGCCCATTTAGAAATAAATAAATCTGTTAATTAACAAATAATTGATACACAATTATTAATGGGAACATTAATGTCATTTTGGTCACTAAACTATTACACTTATATAACTATCAGTTTAGTCCCCAGAAAGACTCTGACTCTTTTTAATTTTGCCAATTAAGAATATTTCGTCAATTTACATATTTTTCATCCAAATTTCCATTTGCATAGCATCATGTGCCAATCATGTGGGGTCCTTTTTTAGAGCAAAATGGTATCTTCCATTTATATCTTACCATTCTTCCTTCTTTCATTTCCCGCTAAATTTGGATGAAAAATGTGTAAAATTGACGAAATAACTTCAAGTGGAAAAATTGAAAAAGTCAGAGTCCTTAGGGCCCGTCTGATAACGTTTTACAGAACAATTTTCTAAAAACTGTATTATAAAATGAAAATGACAAATTAAATTTTGCATTCTCAAAATATGAGAATGCGTCTGGTAGCGTAATTGAAAAACAATTATATAAAACAAAAATAATGAAAACACATTTGATATTAACCAACTATTACAACCAAATAATTATATTCACAAAAGATATTAATTATAAATTATTATTAATCAATTTCATAAAATATATAATTAAAAAAGAGAAGTTTTATAAAACCCAACCCACCTCGGCCGGCGCGACTACCTTGGAGGTGGAATAGTTGTTGGTGACCATATTATTAATGGAGACAACACTACAAACACTTATAATCTAGTTGAACAAATGTATTTTTTCTATGTAAAAGTTGTTAAGGTTCGTGAGCTTCCTGCCATGAATGTTACGGATAGTATTGATCAGTTTATTGAAACGGAAATTGGAAACTATTTAAAGATTACAAAGTATATATTTTGAGAGATGGGAAGAGAGAGAGAGAAAAAAAAATAGAGGAGAGATGAAGAGAGATGGGTGAGGTGGGCAGCGGTGGGGGGTAGGGCTGCCGCCGGAGGTGGGTCTAGCTAAGTGGGGAGGAGGTGCAGATCACATGTTTTTTTTTTTTTCAATTGTAATTTTTTTTATTTGTATCTGTGTTATCTATGTTTTCTAAATTCACTGAAAAACATCATTTAGTCGTTTGTTGAATTTATACTGTAAACTAGAAATTGTATTTTTGTATTTTTCAAAAATTGTTTTCTCAATACGGCAACCAAACACTTTTTTGTCATTTTTTGAATTTGTAAAATGAAAAACCGTTTTGTAAAACGTTACCAAACGCATCCTTAATTTTCCAAATTAAAAGTCTGGGGACTAAACTGATACAAGTGTAATAGTCTGCAAAATGACGTTAATTCTTTTCTCAAATCCAAATCTCAACTCTCAAATTCATGGTACTACCAACTTTCTCAATTGGTATAAAATCAATCAAAAATTCTCTAATGAACTATATTCAGTTTGATCTTGTCAAGGGTATGTAGTCAGTCTATACTTAAATCTAGGTACAACATTCACCAAATTAAATCCATACCAAATTTTTCTGAATTAATTTCTCAAATCAAATTCAAGGGTTTTAAATTTTACCCAATACTCAAATCATTTAAATGAGTCACTTGCAAGGTGTTAAATTTCAATTTTTTGGGGTTTCAAAATTTTAACACGAGTTCATTAATTTTTCGCCAATATTTCACCGAAATTATCGAATTTCTCTCAAAAATACAAACCCAACCATTTTTTTGTGTCTTCTCCTTGCTGGCACGTGACCGGACCACCAACTCCGGCTGGATCTCAGCAGAATAAGACCACCTGCGTGATTGGGGAGGGAGGAGAGAGAAGAGATCGGGGAGAAAGAGGAGGAAGAGAGGAAGATCGGGGAAGAAGGCCAGAACAGATCGGGGAGGGAGAGAGAGGATAGAGAAGAATTGACAGTGGGCTAGGAGAGAGAAATGAGAGGAAAGACTGGAAGAGGAGAAAGTCATGGGAGGAAAAAGGAAGGAAAGAAAAAAAAAAAAAAAAAAAAAAAAAGGGGGGAAAA
>QANW01007080.1:590579-605829 GCA_003254865.1 Dryas drummondii
TTATATACAAAACTGCATGCTGATCTCATATGTCTCAAACTGTCCATGCATGCATTTACTAACTTACAAAGATAAGGAGATTTCAGAAATACATTTTAACATAGAGAAACACTGAGGTACAATATTCAAACCCCCTTAAAACTAGTCATCTTCCATTTCAATACCATCATCATTCGGAGCATTGTCAGGTTCAATGTCCAGTTGAAACATGTAGTTGATCACATCATTCCTGCCCCATACATAGTCTGCCCCATGAGTCGTACAAATTCCCTCATAGAACTCAATGTAATCCAGGTAGTTAGGGAAAAAACGAATATCTCTATCTGACTTGATCTGCTCAACATGCATGCAGAATGCAATCCAATCTGCCTCCCAGGTGCGGTCCTCTGCCACAAGTTTGCGAAACTCACGCCTATTACAGGATCTCACCGAGCCCTTCCCAGTCAGTGAAGTCAATCGACAAATTGAGGTGCACCCTTTTGAATATGCTCGATATTCTTGCCGGATCGGCATGCCATCCTTCACAACACCTTTTGTTCCAGATGAACTTGCCATTATCAAGCCAATGATGGCGCTAAGTGACTGAAGTTCAAAATCAGGCTGCCCGAACCATTATCAAAAACCAGCACACCACATAGGTAAATAGATCAATAAGGCATTATTTATATGTGGGAGTTTAATTCATCTACATATACTGATTTATGAGACATACCAATATACCATATACATTTAACCTTTGAAATAATTAAAACATGGTATTTGAAATAATTGAAAATGGAAGATAACATACCTATGTGTAGTGCAGCTTCCTCCTACTGAAAATGACCATGCATATATGCGACCCTCACTCCTCTTATATAGCAGTTATCAAGCTTCTGTCCAACTCTCATCCAGTCTAATCCAATGTTGTGATGCGTGCAACCCCCATCCACTAGCCACACAACCATCATTTCACCCTTCCTCATCAATGAGCACAATCTAACCATGTGATGTGCCACTTCCCCCACCTGCTTACATATTAGATTGTTATTCTCTGCATTTGATATAATAATAATCACACATATAGATGACACACTCATTAAATTCAGTTAGCTAAGGATGTGCCACTTTAGCAATTGGTATTTATAACTTCAGTCATAACCCAAAACCGCTGCATATGGGGTAGGCATTTAGAAAGTGTTCATTTAATACTAGTGTCTGTACCAAATTAGCTTTAAGGGAAATTATAAAAGATATACTCACCATGTAAGCACTCCCACTGTAAATGAATTAGGTCCACCATGTGTGTGTCACCATTCCCCTCTAGCCATAGTCCTCTGTGCAGTCCAATATTTCATATATATAATCTGATCATACCATCTTAAGCAAATATTATAATAAAATCCTAACCCTACAGTCCATGTCCATAAAGTGTAAAGGTCTCTTACATAGTTTATGACAATATTACACGGTCCCAATTGAAAATAAAATGGTTCTTAAGCACATGAACATAGTCTGTATGCAAGCATAATGACAATACCACAAACGGATCATCCCAACCATGGTTCAGACATGTTAGCTCAGGTCCTCACTCGTGGTCAATGCTAGGAGTCACCCAAGACTCATCATATGTGTCTGGAACATACAAGATCTCGGTACTCTGCTCATCATGCTCGGCCCACTGAATTGTTCGCAATTGTGACTGCAGCTAGATCTTGAGCCCCATATGATTCTGCTACAACATTGAGCTGTGGTGTAAACATCATGGGCACCATGGGTGAATAATGCCCCGTGCTTATAAGATCCTTCTCGCGGGGTGGAAAATACTTGTTAATTATACGCTCAGTCTCTCCATCGTCATCATCGAGTGGCATGGTAGCAGAGGTGAGCATACTAGCAGGCCTGTCCAGCTGTGGTTCCATCTCCCTGTTCTCACATAATCCATAACTAAGAGAAGCTGGGGGAACAAAAGTTAACTCACCTTGACCATTTCTGGGGACTCGTGGAACGAAACGATTCATTGGCACCCAATTGTTCACCAAGTTGTTCACGAAATCACTCTCACATTGAACTGAAGGAGTTGAATCAGTCTGGGAGCAAGCATCGTCCATAGGAGCCCCATAATCTGGGACATATTCGACAAACAAACGCCTGTAAGCTGCAAGATTGACAGGTTTCCTTATCTTCCTTGGCATGGTGTGTCTGGTGCAAGTATATAAGGATATAAGGATCTACAATCCCAAGTGCAACACAAAGACGATTGCAAATATATGGATAACAGCTACATGGTCTCTCTATTTTATACTACTACCTGAAAACATTGTCTTATCAACCACCTGGATTATGAATTAGGATTTGACACCAATATAAAGTTGTATGGTTAACTATCTAGTTACATTCAAACTAGACAGTTAAGAATTCCTGTTTTCAGTTATTCACCATGTACAAAAGAAACAACAAATTCCCATAAAGTAATATCCTAACCTTTAAATTTTTAAATATCCTATCCTTTATATTGTCTAGTACCATGGAGTTTTGCTATAGGTTCAAAATCAGAAAGTGGCAATATTTTACCATGATTCAGTGCAAAAATTATGAAAATTCATAAATTGATGAAGAAATAATTAACCTTGAAAATGGAATACAGCCCACGGTTGGCATTCATGTAGTCAATCAACAAACACATGATCTTTTGGCACTCTGCATTTCCCTATACATATATATATATACAAGGACCCTTATTTGAGTCTTGTTTTAGACCTATGCAAGGCCCAAAACACATATCCATATTACTATATCATAGCAAAAAGAGTTCGGAGTTAGAAAATACAACCACAAGGGGTTAACAATGGTTAAGTCGAAATTTAAGAGACAGGCAGAGAACTCACACATGGCATGAACCTATTTACGTAAAGATCAATTCATGATAAGATACATAAATTCATTCCTAATTTACATTTCTGGGGACATCAGCAATCAAAAATAACATACCAAAATAATAGTTTATAACTCCCCATCGTCATAAAAAACCTACGAGTTGAAAGCAATCAATAAATTGCTAACCATTAAATATGCATAAATTAAATCACTCCATGGATGGAGGGGATGTCAGCGGACGATCTATAGTTGTGCCCTCAATATCAAGTCTATGTTGCAGATGACTGTCGTCCACACCGAGCCTATCTAGAATTTGCTCACCACACACATTACTAGCACTAGTGGTTGTCATGTCATACAAATCGCGGGGCTGTGTGTTAACTGCAACCTGCCAACCAGTCTTTATTGGGTCGTCCACATAAAAGACTTGCATACCATGAGCTGAAAGTATGAAGGTGTCATCAGACTGTTGTAATTGCTCAAAAGATACTAGTCTAAATCCAAACTCATCTGTTTTCACCCCGGTTAATGTATCAGCCCAGTCGCAGTCAAATAGCACTACTTTCCTTCCGTCGTCATATTCTAATTCTATAATATCCGTCAAGACCCCATAATAGCCAACCGGTCCAACCCGTGGGTTTCGGTCCCTTCTACTGGCATAACTATTAGTATCTGCCACAACAAATACACCACTGTTCTGATTTTTCTTCTTCACGTCAACTTCGTGTATTCTGAATCGGAAACCATTTACCAAGTAACTCTTGAACCGCCTTGCCCACTGACCAGGACCATTTGACAAGGCGAGTAAGTCAGGATTTACTTCGCTGCCTCCTTCAACTAAACGTTTAACCTAAGTGATATGAGGGGATCGTGGTTATAATGTTACTAATTACAAAGACAAGCCAAATTTATAATTTGTAATTTATAATCGTGGTTGGTCAAACTTACATGACACTTAAATGCTTTGGTCAAAGTGGAATCAGCCAGGTTGTCAGCTACTAATAGAGTGGTTCGCCTATCCCGGACCCCACGAACAGCTTCCCAATGTTCCCTACCAGATGGAACAAGAATAGACAGGGAGCCACCATTTATTTTGTATATTTGTTGAAAATATAGACACATTAATCAGCCAAAATGCCATTTTGCTTATAAAATGGTTACTTACTTATATGAAACAGGATCAAGTAAATGAATTCATACCTAATAAAAGGCTGCATCTCTGTGCAATTGAACAGAATTGTGCGGTGGGCACGTTCCCAAAGGTTACTGTCTAAAGCAAAATAGGTTCCAGCACCCTTACCACTTCCTAGTCCATGGAAAATGGCGTAACCCGTGCGGGCTTCATTTTCTCCTTCGTAGCTGTTTCGACCCACACGATTACGACGAGTATCAACTTCTTGCAGATACTTTGAGCAAAATGAAAGGCATTCATCCACAATGTACCCTTCGGCTATGCTGCCCTCCGGGTTACTTCTGTTTCTCACATACGATTTCAATGTGTGTAGGTACCTAACGACGACCAATAAACACTCTTGTAAATTAATAAGTTTATGATGACATAATAAATTATAAAGACTCAAGAAATATATAAGCATATTAAACATAAAATGTCACGCCCCTTCCAACTCAGAACATGACTTTAGTGATGGATTTATTTAGTAATATGAAGAAAAAAAAAACAATACTCGAGCTAGCTTTTAACATATACAATTCGTGTGATGCTTCCAAATAATTTTAATTCGATTACTCAAATGTGTGTACTGATTTGTGTCAAAGACAGACAAATGTCAACTTATGTTCAGAAAATTAGTATCTAATAACCTCAAAATGAGGCAAATTCCACCCTGAAAATACAAACAAAATACTTTGAAAATAAACACATGAGAGTGAAAGCTTGAGTTTGTATGAAACACTCATAAAACTAATATCCAAACCATAATTATAACTGTTTCGTATATATATATGTATATAACAAATACTTGCTCTATGATCTTCGAAAAAATGAATAAATAAATAAACCATCCTAAGGAATTACCCAATATTATCAACACTACCTATATAAATAATCAAACCAAATGCACAACTAAGATAGAGTCAAAGCTACAATAGAATTTTTGTTTTTCTCCCTACCTCAAGTCTGTAAAGTCAGCAACTAAGTACCCAAGAAGAGCTACCAGACCCACAAGTTATCATCCACAATTTTCTTGCCCAATCACCCACAATAATAGTGATAAGGAACCAGTGATTTAGTGAGACAAAACTGTAAATAATGGCAGCCCTTGATTTTGTCTATTAACTCTATTGACTTTTTGATAAATTTTAAGGAGATGGGAGGAAGAAGCTTTTAGAGACAAGGATAATTAAGTGAGAGAACAATGGGTGAGAAAGATAAAAGACAAATAAATAGATAAAGATGAAGGGGTGGTTCGGTGGTGGGAGAGATATTCTGGAGAGTCCTTGTGTAGAACCAATAAAATAAATGAGTAGCTAGAAGTGTGAGGAATTACTGGATAGGAATAAAATAAAGATTAACCATTATAATAATTTTTTATTCTTTTGTCAACCTTCTAAATTACTCTAGAAATAAATGGATAAGAGGAAATGAGTGATAGAAGAGGTTCAGACACATCACGTGTGTGATGGGGAGGAGAGAGAAGAGATAGAACCATCTCCTAGCCTTTTGTCTTAATGAAAGAAGTGGGTGCTGGAAAGTGGACACTTGCACAACTTACAACTTACAAAGAAACATATATGTATATATATAATTATCATTTAAAAGAAAATACAACAAATATCACAACTCAACATCAATAAACAAATAATAACAATGCAAGTTAACTTGTAAAGTTTAATTAAAACATAGGTTATCACATAAAAAGGCCAAATTTATAGTGTTTGGGCAGCCCCTGCTGTTCGGAATTTAGGATGCACTGCCATAATTTATCCAAACAACAACCGGGCTGAATGTTATAAATTAATAAATTAGAAATAACAAAAACAAATAGTTGTATCAATACGCACCTTTCAATCGGATATATCCATCTATATTGGACCGGACCACCAATGGCAGCTTCGTTTGCAAGATGTATTAGCAAATGGATCATGACATCAAAAAAGGAAGGAGGGAAAATACGCTCTAACTGACACAGAGTTACTGCTATTCGGTGGTTCAGATTAAGGAAGGCCTCAGAGGTAAATGATTTGTTGCAAAGATTCTTGAAAAAGGTGCATAACTCAAGAAATATTTGAGTGGTGTGCTTTGGCAATACCCTCCGAATAGCCAGTGGTACTAAATGCTGCAGAAGCATATGACAGTCATGACTCTTGAGTCCCACTATTTTTTTTTCCTTCACGTTGATGCACCGGTTAATATTTGATGAATAACCGTCTGGTACTTTCACGTTTTTCAGCACCTGACAAAACATAAGCTTCTCTTTGTTGCTCAAAGTGAAAGCAGCCGGTGGTAGGTACGTTGTATTTCCACGCCTAATCGGATGGAGTCGAGGCTTCCAGTTAAGAATTTCCAAATCAGCCCGTGCATTGATTCCATCTTTGTTCTTGCCTTCTAGCCCCAACAACGTCCCAACAAGACTATCGCAAATGTTTTTTTCTATGTGCATGACGTCCAAATTATGGCGTAGTAGATTAAACTCCCAATATGGTAACATGAAGAAGACACTCTGCTTTTTCCATGGACCGGTGTATTCTACAAAGCTTCCTGAAGTGGTACGCTGTGTGGCGAATCGCCTAATTCTTTTTTTCCCAAGTTTAAATGACAGCGTGGATAGCTGTTGTAAACAAGCTGTCCCGATTAATGGGGCAGGGGTCACCCGTCTCTCAGAACAACCATTGAAAGCAGCCTTTTCCCTCCGAAACCTGTGATTATTTCCAAGAAATCTCTGTGGCCCAAATAGCAGTGTTTGTGTCCCCGTTTTAAGAATTGAGACTCTGTGGCATGAGCGCACTGGGGACAAGCCATTTTGCCCTTCGTGCTCCATCCGGACAAATTCGCATATGCGGGAAAATCATTGATAGTCCACAGGAGAGCTGCTCGCATGTTGAATGACTCATTATTAGCAATGTCATTGGTGCGAACACCTTCAGTCCACAATAGTTTTAGCTCATCGACAAGGGGTTCCAAGTAGATGTCAATCTCATTTCCCGGTGCCTTGGGGCCCGGAATCAACAAGGACAAAAATAGGTATGGCTGCTTCATGCACATCCAAGGGGGCAGGTTGTACACTGCCATCACAACTGGCCACGTACTGTGTTGACTACTCATCTGCCCAAATGGATTAAAACCGTCACTTGCAAGACCAAGTCTCACATTTCGTGGTTCACTTGAAAACTGGGGGTATCTCTTGTCCAACTCCATCTAGGCAAGAGAGTCAGCCAGATGCCTCATGATGCCGTCTTTGATACGCTTTGAGGTGTGCCAAGTCATATGCTCAGCGGTGTGTCTTGACATGTACAGCCGCTTAAGTCTTTGTGATAGTGGAAAATACCTCAACACTTTGGCAGCGACCTTGTGACCCTTTTGACTACTTTGAATAGTGTACCGATCTGCTCCACATACTTTGCATATAACATCATTGAGGTTATCCTTCCAAAACAACATGCAGTCATGGCGGCAAGCATCTATCTTCTCATAGGACAACCCAAGATCACCAATTAGCTTTCGAGTTTGATAAAAAGATGGAGGCAGCGTCTCGCCTTCTGGAAATGATCTCTTCAGCAAGGTTAGGAGGTCCGAAACAGACTTGTCAGTCCACCCGTGTAAGCATTTGATGTGGTAGAGGGCAACAATAAACTCAAGCTTTTTAATTTTTGTACAGCCTGGATAAAGTGGAGAGTCTGCGTCCACTAACTTGTAAAATGATGCAGCATCTGGCGTGCACCTATGTGATTCATTTGGAGTAGTGGCGTTTCCATCTGGAGGGTCATTAGTGATTGGTGGTTGGAATAAATCATCTAGCAAACAGTGCATGTCATCTCTGTCACTGTCCTGCTCATTCAATTCCAACTCATTCTGACCGCGGGGAAGGGTTGGATTATAAATAGTCTCTCCGTGATTGATCCATGGTAAATCCATGTAACGGGGGTCCATACTATCAACAGTGAGATGCTCCTCAATTTCAGCTCTAGTCTTCCAAAATCGGTTGTAGCATGCTCGACAAGGACACTTGACTCGATTATCTACCGAGTGGTTTTCGAAACATAAATCAAGGAACTGTCGCAATCTGGTTTGATACTCAGCGCTCATGCGATTGAGCCTTACCCACCCTTTATCCATCCTTAATGAGGATTGAATATGTCTGCACCACAGTTCTCAATCCCTCATAGCAAGAACAAATGGACAAGATTATGAACTAAATTGGTACCAGAATATGGCGCTTACTGCCATTCAGCCTGCAATGTTTAACAAGGTGCATCAGCCCAAATGAATTATAAAAAAAAAGAAACATTTTACAAGTTCAATGAAAATATCAAAGTTTAAACACGGAAGACAATAGATTTCAACATCTAATTCAGCGAACATTTATTTCTCATTCGAATTTCAATTATTGTGTAACAACTTATGTCACCTACATATATAAGTCATGTATATTGGTAGATCTTATCAATACTAATCAGGCCACACAAATTAACAAAGTTGCTTTCTATCGTAAATATACAAAATATATCATGTCACCATCTAACCAAAACCGCAGAACCAACATATATGGTGATACATGACCCTTCCCTCTGCATTATAGTAACAATACAGCTGCCCACTGCCTAGTTCATTAAAGTACAAATATAAGGCATAATTTATCTGCGAAACCTAGATTGGAACAAGAAAGTTACAACAATGATTAAATTAAAAGACCAGCTTACCATAAATTCAATAGCTTTTTAGAGGTTTATATTCAAGTTACACTTTCTATTTGTTTTAAAAAGGACACTACTGCTATTTCCTCAAATTTGAGCCACACGATTTACCAAACAATGCTATTAAGTATAATTAATTTAACTTGTATTCAGTATGTGTGATCCATCCCTTAGTTGAATACATATATAGCAACCGCATATATCATATATATGATTATAATTATAATGCATGTATTAAACAAGCTAAACAAGAAAGATAATTGTTAATTAGCTAATTGAAGAGGGGTTGATCAATCCAAATTGGGAATCCCACGCAGTCCCATTCATTAGTTTGAACAATATATATGGATCTATTTTTGTTTGGAAAAAAAAAATGAAATAATGTATACTAATCAATTTATATACATAGACAATTAAGTATGATCATAAATTAATTGATGTGGGGTGGTTCAATCCAAATGTGGAACTGATTCTGCTGGGGCTCCGTCTTATAGTTGTCCCACTCAGGAGTTACATGAAAACTCCAATTGCATACAGTTTTGCAAGTATAAGAATTGTAGCCCTTGTGATATATTTGATCACAGGACAAAATCAGAAAGTAGGAAAAGTGTGAAATAAGTAAACTTGATAAACAAGTAGACTAATGCAAATAAGAAAGTTAAAAGGAAGATTTAAAAAAAGAAGGAAGCTGAAGTCCTGATTTGAGTATAAGACATAAGAAATATCCTTAATGGGAGCAAGAACATGGACAACCAGGTCTTTCCTTATGCCGCCCTATATGTTCTCTTGTCCTTATTTGCAACCAATTTTGTGAAGCTTAACTCCATTACACCAGAAAAAAACTCAAGTATTTCATATGAAAACCAGATATCAAGAGGATTAATCCCAAACTTAGGATCAACGGTGGGGGACTTGGACTTCAATTGGATAATAAAGTTGTCCGAGTTTAAGATATTTGAAATATGTCCCAAATTTAAGAACGCATCTTGGAAGAGGAGAAGAAGTGTTCCTCATGGCCAAACTCTTGGTATGAACACTGTACTATATTAAGGTAATGTAGAGTTTTCCTCTTCTTTTCTTTCTTTTCGGTTACAGAGTTTTCTCAAGATTAATCCCAACAATGAATCCTCTGTTTTAAGCAAGCACCAAGTAGATTCTCAATGTGTAAATTTTATGTAGATATAAACAAATAATTTGACATTATAATAAGTGAAGGGAAATAGGATTCTCAATGTGTAGATTGGTCTGTGTTTATATCCGAATCAATGAGTAGTTTTGGGTATAGAGTTTAAATATAGATTTAATCATATAATGTGGTTAGCTCCTATAATCCTGATTTCATCATGAGACATATATGAGAAATGGCTTCTTGCAATCACAATATCACTAGCCTTCACTAGCTGATGGTATTAGCACTAATTCTCCTGAGTTACTTTCCATTGATACTGTATTAAAACTCATATCCCAATTACGCAATAGACATGTAAATTATTGAAGACAATCATATAACAGGGTGAGGCAGAGAAAGACAAGAACCCAATTAATAAAGCCAACAAAACAAAAAGGACAAACATTAATCAAAAGGAAAAGGTTGAATGAATACCTGAGAGTCGAATTCGAAAAAGCTGCTATTGTTGCCGATGCCAGCTTGAATTCTCTTCTGCCTCTTCTCTTTGGGGGTCAAGAGCTCGGATAATCACAAACTCCACAGAAATTTCTCTATCTTCCATGACAGTGGAAACCCATTCATCAACAATAACGATATCACTTGTTAATTGTCTCCCACCTTTGCCCGATTACCGTGGAAGCTTTCATCCCAATATTTAAACCTGAACAACCCAGTAGCAACGCAGGTGTAAATAGTGACCGAAGGGGCTGCAACCCAAACTCATGCGCCAGCCACTGTAGGTAGTGAGGGAAATTTCCCACTGTTCAAATTTTTGGTTGAATTTGTGGTGGGGAGAAAGTATCCTAGACAAGGGGGTTTTACCACCCACAGCCCAACCAACTTGTTTAGTTGTATAACAAATGTTTTTTCATTAGTTTAGTTGTTTTTAGTTAATATTCCACCGAACAGATTTTTATTTGTCTCATACTACCCATAAGTCAACTAATATACCTATTAGTAGAACATGTGGCAACTTTTAACTCCACCTCTATATATTTACCTCTACTAAACTAATAATTAGTGATGAAAAAAATGTCAATAGCCACTAACTCTAATCTAGTTGCTTTTCAAGATGATCATAGGCATGAAATGGTGTAGTGTTAAGTCCCGTGAAATAAAATCTTAATTTGCTTCTAATGCTCTACAACCATGCTGCCTTTTCATTTCACTCTACAATATGACTTGGGAATGTCCAACCATAATTTGCATTAATTTTCTACAACCTGGGGGTTGCATTATCACCATTACGGCATTACATAGGACTGTATATATAAAGAGAATGAAATAATATCAAACCACTGCGTTCCAATATTCAATATTCAGAAAAACTGAGGGGGTGGCGAGAGTATAAAAAGAAGAAAAATAAATTAGGCAACTCAACTAATGGAAGAAATACATCTCTGATCCAGAAAGTATCAGTAAGTAGGAATTGTTGGATCAACCTTTTGAGCATATTCATGAATTCCGCCGGAAACATTAAATACTCTCTTAAAACCCTGAACCACAAAAACAAAAAACAAAAACAAATAGTACAGTTAATATAAGTAGTTTGGAAATAAGAACATCCAGACTCCAAACTGATATTGCACAATGTGGCACGAAAAATGAATATGAGGCTAATCTTTCCTGGTATAGTATGCAGAACTCATTGTCCAGTACGTTATTTGAAAAAAAAAAAAAACAAAAAACAAAACAAAACAAAGGATGCAAAAGGTGAAAGGGAAGATAAAGAATCAAAAAGATATGGAAAGGAATAAGAAAGGTTTCATTATGTTTTTTAGGAAAAGACAAAGTATGACCTGGCAGGAATGGCAACAAGGATTGCTAAACGTTTAAACAAGTAAACAACTAGGCCCAGTGAAATGTTTGATGGGAATATTTTATTATAGTGCATTCATCCGATATGTTTTTCCTTTCTTTTCATTATTTGAGGAAGAGTTTCCCTGAGAGGATAGGAAACCAGCCTACGATTGTACATACGGTGGGCTTTAGGGTTTAAGAACTTGTATACTATCTGGGGTCTCCGGTTGAAGAATGATTAAGTATATGAAAGGTTGGAGGGGGAAATAGGAGCTCACTTCAAGAAGTTTTTGAGGGCTACGGAACATAATTGGGTTCTAGGTAGGGCTGGCCATTGGTGTGATATTTAACGAATTGACCGACTACCGATCGAAATTTTTTGGTTTGGTAAATTGATTTTAACAAGCCGAAAATCGAAAATCCGAAACCAAAAAATTACCGAAAAAGTTGGTTTGATTTTGGTAAAAACCGAAAAAAGTTAGTAAACCGATCGATTACCGAAAATTATGAGCGAAAGCAACCAAATCGATTATTATCGAAAAAACCAAAATATATACCAAAAAATCCGAAACAATTACCAAAATTTAGTTATATATATTTATATGTAATATTATTACATTAATAATTTAATATGGTTAGTATATGGTTATATATATTTATATGTATTATTATTACATTAATGCTTAGTATATAGTTTATATACTTTATAGTTTATAATACCATATAGTTTATATAAATATATAGTTTATAATTTTACTAACTTTATATAGTATATAATTTATAACTCTATATAGTATATTGTACAAAGTATAAACTACTTATATAATAATGTTTTAATATATAATTTTAGTTATACTTATACCTTATATAATAAAATTACTAATTAGTATATAGTTTTAGACTTTTAGTTATAACTTATAGTTTTAGACACTTTACCTTATATATTATATATTCTTTATAGTCTATACAATTTATCTTATCTCCTAAACTTAAAACTTAAAAGTTAAATACACTAAACTTTATTAATATCCTATACACTATAATTAAAAGTTAAAACTTAAAACTTAAAACCCAATTAAGCATACAATTTTAATTTCTAAACACTAAACTCTATACACTAAGTCCATTATTATTTATTAATTACTCTATAATGTTATATATACCTAACATTGTTNCTTTGCGCCGTTCACCTTCCCTGACGAGATCTCTCTCGTCCAGCGGTCGATGGCGACGAGACCAGTCCCAAAAGCTTCCTCTCTCCCTCCTCTTTCTTCTCATGAGCGTTGATTGCCCAGAATACAACCGAAAATCCAGAACCAGAACCTATAATCCAGCACTGTCGCCAGCGTTGACTTCCCTTCCAGGCGGCATCGAGACCTCCCACCACCCAAGTCTTCTTCCTCTTGACGTCCTGAGCATGATGGTATGCTCAGATTCTCCATCCGATCAACCACGGCGGCAGATCGAAGGCAGAGATGTGGGAGGCTCCCTCTCTCTTTCTCTCTCTGCCTCTCTCAGACTCTCACTCTTCCATCTCTCATCTCTCTAACTCTCGATCTACCTCACAATCCTCACCCAACTCAGTCACCGAATTCATCAACACACACACCCACCTTTGCACCCTCCATACAAATTTGTTAAAAATAAATAAATTATTTATCTCAAAACACCCTCTATAACCCCGATATAAATTTCTGCGCAGAAATTTTGTGAAATTCTAGATCTGTCCCTGAGCATCAAAACACCTATAACTCTAAATCTAATGCCTCAAATTGAAAAATGATTTAACCTTAAACTGCTAGTGACTATCTTACAGCCATATAAGACGTGTTAGCAGGAGGCTTATCACAAGATTCAGCCCTGAAAACTTGTTTCTCTTCCCACCAGCTCCGAACCTTTGCCTCAATCTCTAGGAGACGGTCTCTCCTAGCAAGCCTCTTCCCACCTTTGGCTTCCGTTTCAGTATTCTTACAGAAACTGCAAACACCAATGATTTACATAAGAAAACAGCTATGTATTCCACGACATTCTTATCAAAAAAATTTAAGACATTAAAGTGTGTGCGTGTGACTTTGGATATATATATATATCCAAAGTCATATATACCAAATAGAGGGAAGTGAAAAGGCAACATAACATGGCCTAGCAAAGCAAGTCCACACTTGTTAATCATATAATTTAAAGGTGAGTTTTACCCGTAACACAACATTTTCTATACAATCTTAACTAGAATGAAACCAACTACCACAACCCAGTAAATATAATAGCTACTGTCAATACACACACACACACACACTGAGGCATGCATGAATACCAACCAAGTTATAGTTACTGGGGCCAGAAGATTATGCTGAATCAAAGATATCGAAATTCAAGTCATCCAAAATATAGTAAAAAAATAAAAACAACAAAAAGAATTGATTAGAGACTGCATCTGTTACATATCGAAACTTAAGATATCACTTTTAAACAATACCCAACACCACACAACAAAAAAATAGAAAAAAAAAAATATAAGCTTCCATTAGTTCATTTCATTCTAGTTAGAACATAGATTCTTATATTTCTTCGTTTTAATTTAAGTCGGCATGAGCAATTCATAATGATCAAATCTTTCTCTCTTTTTTGGCCATCATAATGATCAAATCTTTCAATCTAAGCAAAAATGGCCTTTAATTAAAAGACGCACAGATCAGTAAGCTCAAAACATAAAAAACAAAAACAAAAGTAAAAAAAGTAAAATTAACACCTGCGAGCTATATACTTCTGGTTCAAGATTGCACTGGGAATCGCATTAGTGGTAAACCTGCTGCCCATGTTTTGTCCGACCATAAGAAAAGTCCCGGGGAGAATTAGGGTTAAGATTAGCTGCGAGACAAAAGCAACGTATATGGATTTAGGCGGTGTGTCAATTTGACACCATTCATTCATTAGGGACTGTCTAAGTCAAAATACATAGTCTGGCATGACAGAACACCAGACACAAAAACCAACTAACCTGCTGTGTTCTGCCATCGAGACTGAGTGATGTGCTCAGAGAGAAAAAAATGAGCAGAACTTGGCAGGTCCCGCACCACGTCGCGGCCGGGAACGACGATTCGCCGCCGTGAATCTCCAACCTGGTTCTGGGTTGGGGTTTGGGGTTTATAAAAGGATTTTTTTTTTCTTTTTCGGGTGTTAATCATGACTTATAACACATATTTTAACACATATTTAGAAGTGTACTAAGAATACTTATTAATAGTTTGTATTAAGGCAGGACATTCATGTCACTTATGTAAGGCTTCCTCTAACTTATGTTAAAATTTTTTTTAAGGGTTAAAATTGTTATTTCTTATTAAAAAAAATTAGATTTAAAACTAGAAAAAAAAAATTAAACTTATAAACAAAAAAGCAAGAAAAAACAAGAAAATGAGTTGCGAAGTACAGATTGCACCCCTTCCCTACCCAGCCGCCACAATTGACGTCACCAATGGTTTGTGCGGGGTGGGAAAGGGTGAGAGAGAGAGAGAGAGAGAGAGAGAGAGAGAGAGAGAGAGAGAGAGAGAGAGAGAG
>QANW01007080.1:605966-750038 GCA_003254865.1 Dryas drummondii
TTGCCCTTTCTTCTTTGTTTTTTTTTTGTTTTGTTTTTTTTTTTAGTTATTTGTCAAGGAGAAATGACCTTTTTGCCCCTACAAAAAAGTTTTTTAATGTCTGTCATGATAGAATCCATCCAATGTCCTACATTAACCCACTGTTTAAGTATGTGTTCTACTTTAATACACTTCTAAATATATGTCCTAAGTATGATTAATACCTAAGTATGTGTCCTGAATGAAAAAAATATCTCATTTATAAAATGTTTTTTTCTATGCCAGAAGGCAGTAGGAAGATCAGAACAAACTTCTCTTTATTCTTTCTTCAAACTCATTAATCTTTTGTTGAAGAATTGGGTTAGTTAATTGATCTTCAATTCGTTTAAATTTGATTTCCTTTTTAAAATAATTTATTTGTTTATTCTTTTGATTGATTAAACTGATGGATTTTAAAATAAAGTATTTCTGAAATGCCTATAATGTTTTGATTTCAGGTTGAGATATGAATTTAAATTGTATTTTTTACCCATAGGGTAGGTAGTGATTCATTCATTTGCTATTGTAAATGGATGTAACAACACAATTAATGGAAGACTTAAAATAACTTGATCTGTCAAATTTTTTATTAAAACAAAAGATGTTTTAAAGCAAACATTGTTTTGACAAATATGTGCTTTAGGGATTTCATGATTAAGTTTCATTTTACTACCATTTGTTGAAGTTAAGATTTCAGTTGTTTTACTGAAATATTTTGTGAGTATCATACCTTCTTGGATGCAATTTAAATCAACACTTGAATCAATGATTGCATTGGTTATTAGTTCGAAATCTTTAATGACTATTTTTACTTTAGAATACAATTTTTTAAGTTTTATTTGATTTATGATATTTATAATATTTAGATGACTTTTATCTTCATTTTCTTGTTATGAGTGGTGAGAACCATGATGAGAACTATCATGACATTCATGTTGTTTTGTGTCATTAAACTGTTTTAAAGTCTTGTCTATTTTGAGGATGTTTATATTCTGTCTGATTGCTAAGAGCCTGTTTGGTATTCTATTAAAAAACTATTTTTTTTTCAAAAGCAAAAAAACAAGCTTTAGTTAAGAAAACTTGTTTGGTAAACCATTTTAAAAAACATGCCTCTTTTTAAAAATGATAAAACATCGTTTTTCACATTTTTTTTATACTTCTTTTTTTCTTAGCTGTCATCATTTTTTAAATTTAAAATTGTTTTTAAATTTCATACCAAACACATTTTCAAATTTTAAAAATTGATTTTGAAAACTCACATTTAAAAAAAAAATCTTAATTTTTGAAAAAAAAAATTGAGTAGAATACCAAACGAGCCCTAAGTTTTCTATTTTTAAATCCATATTTTGAGTTTTTAAGAATCAGATCTTTGTTTTAAAATTATTTACTTCAAGTTGCAAATCTTGGAGTATAATTTCTTTCTTAGTTTTATTAAATTTGTCTTAGGTTGTACTAAGACAAATTTTTGGTTGTGATAGTTTGGATTTACTTTCATCAATTTGGGTTATAACTTTTCTGAATTGTTTTCAGTATTGGGATTTTAATTCTGGATTTTCAATTTTTCTAAATAAATCTATTAAAAGTTCTTCTTGTTTAGTAAGAACATTTATTGTTTGACAGCAAGTATCTGTACAACAGAAATTGATGTTGGGAGAATCAGATTGGGTATCTTTAGTTTTGGTGTTTGTAAATAGGGTATTACTAGTATTTTATGCTTCACTAGAGTCAGTGTTTCTTAATTCGAGAATTCTGACTAGGTTATCTTTTTCTTCATTAGATATAGTTAATTGTTTTTTTGACTCTGCATTTATTTGCAAAATGCCCTTTTTTGTTGCACTCAAAACATTTAATTTTACTTTTGTCTGTGAGTTTTGTTTTTCATCTGATTTTTTTTTTTTTTTTTTGTGACTGATGTTGATATTTTGGTTTACTTTTCTTGTAGAAATTATTTGTTGTAAAATTTATCTTAGTGTTTTGTAATATGTTTTATGAGATTATTTTTCCCTTCGTTTATATTTCTGTGATAGAGCTAGAGAAGGTAGCTCATATTGTTAACAAAAATTTCTCATTTCATACTTGGCAATTCTTCTGTCTTTATTAGACTGTTTACTTATAACACATTTTTAGACCCTCTTTTTGAATAGTAGTTATGATGTTTCTGTAAGTAAGGTTATATATTATTTTCATTATTTAGGATTTGTCTTATTTTATTAGCAAATAAATTTGGCAAACCATGAATAAATTTTTCTTTCCAAAATGGTTGGTTACTATCTTCTTTTAACATAACTCTGGAAATAAAAATATCTTTGTACCACCTAAAATCACTTAAGGTAGGACAACAAAGGTTATTGAGTTAATCATGGATCCTAGATGTGACATTACTAGGTGTTCCAATACAATGATCAATAATTGTAAAAATTAATGTGTTCACTGCATCAGAAATTATCATACCAATAACCTCATTGAATATTGGGATGCCATCCTCATCATGTTAAACTGAGTGTTTGATTTTTAACCTAAAGTCTTCTGTAAAATATTTTTCCCACCAGGAATGTAACATTCCTGTAAAACCAGTTACTAAGTGGTCAACAATTTCTGTTTGACTAAGATTATGGCTCGTAGTGTAGTTGTTAGCGACCATAGACATGTGTTGTAATTTGTTTGAGATTTCTTGTTCAGATAAGCCATCTATATTTCATTCATAGAGTTTATTGAAAGATACAAAGAATTGACTTTGGAAATTTCTTTCTTCAAATTGTAAATCTGGGGTTTATTCCTTTTTGGGTTTACAAATTAAATTCCTAGTCCAAAACCAATTTTTTGTTAGATTGGTTGGGTTTATTTTATTTGTAACTCTTTTTAATTCAAGATTATGGAAGGCATGAGTAATTCACAGCTTGATTCTGGGATATTATTTGACTCTGTTTCAGTATCTTGTTTGTTGATGACTGTTATGATATTCTTATATTTAGGTTCACTTTTGACATTAGTTAATCCTAAAAGCATTTGTTCTATTTTGTCAAGTATTGACTGTTTTTAGCTAATATTAGAATTAGGTTTGATTTCAGAGAATTTTACTAAAGGTTTTTCTTTTTTAATTTGTTTTGGACTAGGAATTTAATCAATTTTATTTTTAATTTGATCTAGTTGTTTTCCTGTAGTATCTAAGCATTGATTTGTATAATTATTTTGTTCAATAATCTTTTTTGTCTCTTGGTCTGCTCCCGGAAGTTTAAAAGGTGAGACTGTTACCTGCGTGTTTTTTTGATCGGTGAGAATTATTGTTTCTAGGGGAGGATGACTAGAAGATGTGATACTATTATCATTTTTTGTCCAATTTTCTTTTGTTAAGGTTTTTAATTCGTTGTTTTCATGATAATGTTGTTCAACAAAATCAAAAAACAATATTTCGGACTTAATTACTTTCATCATTGTTTTCCATTTTTGAAATATATCTTTTTTCTGTTCAATAGTGTAATTTTGTCTTAATTTATCATGTCTTGCAATGTTACTGACTGACTCAATATCTTGGTTTAGGATTTTAATTTTAAAGTTTATTTTAAATTCTTTATTGATTACTAATAATTCCGGATTTGCTGGAGGAGTTACTTCGAAATCAGTGGCAATAGAGGAAGTTTACTCTTATTCAATATAATGACTAGTACTAGTGTTTGGTTTGTAACAAGGATAACTTACTTGTGAAGCTGTTTTGACTCCTTTTAATTTAAGCTTTTTAAAATCTTTTTCTAATTCATGGTCTCTTCTTTTTAATTCTTCTATGGTAGTTGACCCTGCAAAGGAATGCCTTGCTTGAGTCTTAGTTTTGATTGTTTGATTTTCTGTATCTAAATCTTTAATTTGTAAGGAAGACCTAGGCTTTTGACCTCCAAAGTTGATTTTTACTGTACCATCAAGGTATTGTTGGATATAATCAAGGTTGAATAAATTATTTTGAATATTAGTTGAGTAACTTTCATTTGTTAATAACCAATCTTCTGGTAAACTAACATCTGACCATTTATGTGAGATTCGTATGTATTCATTTTCTTGACTACTTTGACTTAGTAGGGTTTGGTCTTTTGGGCTTTTGGAAATGGCCTGCAAATTCATGTTTGTTCTAGTACATTTATAATAAACTCTATAGATTAAAGCTAGGGATTGAACTCCTTCTAGGACATGATATCTTGAGGTTTTTATGTTTAAAGTTAAAGCTTTTTAACATGTGTGGGTCACTTAGACTGACTGTAAAGTCTGGGTAACAGTCAAAATGAATTGGACCATTATACAGGCTTGATTCAATGATTCCGAGAGTGCTATCACTAAAAATTAGTGAATCTTGCATCTCGTAAATATAATAAAATAGAGGCATTAAGACCTTTCCTTGTTAAGGGTTTTATTGCAATTTGGACTAAGCCAATATGGAGGTAATTGTAGCCATCTTTTTTGTGTTTTTCAATTGGAGAGTTGACAGGTTTCATGTTCTTTACTTAGAGCATAAACTTGATTGATTGTTTTAACATGAGGTTCACTTTTGAAGGATGACATTGACCATTTTTTTCTTTAAATTTCTTCCTTTACTAAGGACCCTAGGTATATTCCAATCATTAAAATCAATGTGATCGTTTGACTGGTACTCAATTTGTTTTTCATTTACTATGTCTGAGATTCTATTTAAACCAGACCTAGAACTACTGACTGTAGAGTTAGATCTAAAATATCCATTATAAATTTTCTGGGAGATTATAAGAGTTTTTCTTTGTTTCCTACTAAGGGCCAAAAATATATTAAATTAATAAGATTTTCTTTCTTTCCTCTCATGCCGCATCTGCTCATGCTTCACCCTGGGACTTGTTGTTTGGACCTAGACCTACTGTTTGGAAAGAAAAATTTCTCTAAAAGTTGGATATAGTAAGGGAGAAATAGGAGACAAGGAAGAACTAAAATAAAACAATGCAGAAAACCAGCCACTTGGGTAGATGAATAGATAAATAAATGCAACACTTATGGCTCTAATATCAAAGAGAGAGTGGAAGGACCAATTAAAAATACACACTAATTATTGATTATAATAATATACGAGTACTGATAATAAATCACGAAATAAAACTTAAAATAAGAGTACTAAAAATACAATAAAATCAAGAATATAACTATTGATCATAATTTTGAAAATAATGCAAGAAAGTAATGCAATGAAAACTTACTGAAATTACTTGAATTTTTGCAAAATAAAATTAACATTTGCAAAGATTGAAAGTGCTAGAATACTAGAATATTACAATCTGATATCTTAGGTATGCTAGGACAATCTCTCAAAGCTTGAATGATTACAATAGTGTTTGCTAATTTGAACTGGGGATTTCAAGAGTGCTGGAATGAAGCTTGTCTCTACCATCTGAGAATGTTGGTATTTATATAGGACAGCTGCAAGCTGGAATTAGCTGAAAATATTGGATTTCCAGCATGAATGATTGAAAGGTGTTGTGATTGACTATGAAGATGGACAACTTGTTTTTGTTTGCACCGAAAGTAGATTCTTGACTGAGAGAAGCCAAATTCACCTGATTGATGAATAGTAAAAAGTCACTATTTATAAATAGTAACTTGTCTTGAAAGTACTTGTTTACTTTTAGGCTCATGATCTGTGAACAGTTATTAATCGCGGTTCAGGTCATACGGGTTTTGAGCATCTCGGTAGTAGGGATTTGACCAAAGGTGTTTTTTCTTTTGACTAATAGCCTTCTTATTATCTTCATTGGATGTTGAGGCTTCAGAGGAGATTGGAGAACTATTTTCTTTTTTGACTTCATCATCTTCACCCATTTGAGTGACTTGGAGCATGATTTGTTTGACAAGTTCTTTTAACTCTGATTTGGACTTTCCTTCTATTGAGATGGAAAAAATGGATGATTGTGAAATAGTTGGTTTCAATTGATAGGTTTTTGTTGGAGGAAACTCAGTGTTGACTTGTGTGATGATGCGATCATGATTGAATTTATCCCACCATTTTACAGAAAAATGTCTTGTGACTATGTCAGAATTGATTTCACAGTGCCATTTGAGGATCCATGGTAGTTTGTATTTTGAAACAAAATGGAGGAGAGTTGCGATTTTAGCTTCATTTTTTATTGACTGTATAAAAAGTTGAAAAATACTTTACAGAATTTTGCAAAGTATTGGGTAGAAGACTAAAAGCAAGCCCATGGGTTGACCACCATTTTTGAAACCACAAGGGAAATTTTCTTCTGAATTTCTTATCAAAGTTAAGGAACCAGAAGTGAGTGAAATTTTCTGTTTGATGTAGGAATATCTTGTACCAACCATCAATGTAATCATAATAACTAAATGTGACATCTTCATCAAGAAATTGGAGAGAGTGAGGATGAGGACCCTAATCTGATTGACTGATAATCTTTTGAATATATAACAAATGATAAAGAATTTTATTTGGATTATTCCTACCATTGATAGGTTTAATCAAGATTGACTAAGTTGTGAAGAAAATATCTCTATAATATTTTAATAACGTGGTGGGGTGATTGGAAGCATAATGCAGCGTGGGTGAAAAATATGTTTGTGCAAGCAATTTTGGAGTCTTAAGATGATTAAGATAGGGTTCAATGTAAAATAATGACTGACCAGGAATTTTTGGGACATAGGCAGAGGTGGCTGCCTGATAATTGATAATGGGTTAAGGGACTGGTTGAATGGCTGACTAGTAAGAATCATATTGGGATACTAAGGCGGGCTGATAGTTGGGTCGGATACTACCAATGGTAGTAAACCTGTTTGAAACATTGACTGAAGAGTGACTAAAGGGGATTATACTTGAAGGAGTGTGGGTTCAGGTTTGACTGGGTTAAGAACTGAGTTTGAAGTGTTATTACGCCTTTTAGCTACCATTTTTTCCCTACAAGAATTCCTGTGTGAGAAAATCAGGGATACAATTTTCACTTCCTTGAATGTTTTCAATTTCAAAATCGAAAATACTGAGTATAGCTTGCCATCGTGCAAAAATCTATTTAGATGCAATGTTTTGAACATCCTTTTCTAAAACATGTTTGGCACTTTTGCAATCGACTCGGACTAAAAATGTACCGACCCGACCCAAATTTCATTGGAAATATAAAATTTTTATTTTTATTTAACTTTGACTTTACAAGGCTTTAAAGGAAGTTAGTTTGTGGGACCTCGGAAAAATTTTCTAAATTACTTTAGGAATTTCTGGACTTTAATTATTTTTATAAGAGACTTATTTGAATTTCAAAATTTTATTTAGAAGCGTATAAGACGTTGAGACAGTGGGAAGTTCAAATTTATTTTTGATAGCCTGTTTTATGTTTTCACCAAAAAATGAATCTGACGGAAATTGAATTATTCTTTTTAAACATTTTAAATTTTGTAATTTATAAAAGTTTGACCCAAATGTTGACTATCATATTTAATTGGTTTTCGATCTCAGTTTTGGGCTTGTTGGAAAGGTCTCAAGTCCACGACTTCGTAGACACGAAGCATGCGTAAATCGGATTTACGGTTTGAGTTTTACGGACGTTCAAAGAGAAAGGCAATTTTGTAAAATTGCATGAAAGAGTTTTAAATACCCAAAAGTCTTTTTTTCTCTCATTCTCTCTCCTCTCTCCTTGGTTTTTTTTTTTTTTTTTTTTTTTTTTCAATCATTGAAATTCTGGAATATGTAACATTAGAAAACAAAGCACTCTGAATTTCTTTCATGGTATTTATTGTTGCTTGTGGGTTCTAACAGTNTCACCTCGCCGCCCTGCCACCGGCGTGTCCGGCCGTGGCTGGCGACGGGACCAGCCCAGATCTCCTTGCCGTCCCTCCCTCTCCCTTCCCCTGGCTTTCGTTCAGCCCATAAACCCCCCAAACCCGAAACCTACCCAAAAGTCTCTCTCTCTCTCTCTCTCTCTCTCTCTCTCTCTCTCTCTCTCTCTCTCTCTCTCTCTCTCTCTCTCTCTCTCCTGCGTGTCTCGCCTTCTCACGTCGTCGCGCCTGCCACAGGCGCGTGCAGCCATGGCTTGCGACGAGACCGGCCCAGATCTCCTTGTCGTCCTTCTCTCTCCCTTCCCCTGGCTTTCGTTCAGCCCATAAACCCCCCAAACCCGAAACCCAGCTCAAAGCCGTTTTGGAGCTCAGGCGTTAACTCGCCGTTTTCGGCAGCTTCGCGGCCTAGCTCTAGCCCAGGTGTGTTCTTCTCGTCGAGCCAAGCATGGTGGTGTGCTCCGATGTCACCAACAAAGCCCCTTAACGGCAATTCTGAGAAATTGAAAAATTTGATTTTAGGGTTTGTCTTTTTCGAATTTCTTAAATTGGAGTAGAAATTGAGATGTTTTTGTGCAATAGAAGGATCATTTGTGCAATTAGGATTAATTAGAGTTGAATTTGAGTAATTTCCAGGTCATGCCGCCCCTGCCACCTCCAATTTCCGCCACTCGTGGTGGCAAGTTGAATAGTTTTCGCGTCAATTAGTCTCTCCAAGACTCCCCGAGGTTAATTCCAGAGTTTGTTGGGTTTTGGGTGAGTTTCCTGGAATTTTTAGGTGTAGTTTGGGGCCGGGCAGCCACCATGTGTGGTGGTGGGCCGCCCGACTCGGCAGTTGAAACGCCAAATTGTGAAACCTGGTTTAATTTATTGAATTTTTGGTTGTCTAATTTTAACAGGTATACGAATTCGAGAAATCTTATTCCAAAACGCCGTCATGTTTCCGGATTGGAGGTCCAAGCAAGGGCACCTGAAGGGCAATTCCGTCTTTTCACAAGTTGCATTGTGAGTGAAACTTTTCCGATTATATTTTTGAGTACCATGGGTGAATTGTTTGTTTTGCGTGATAGTTATTTTATGTTAGTGGAGGCTAAGTATAAAATTTGGATCTTGAGAATGAATTGACGAGGATTTTGAGGCTAAGGGATTAATTGGGAATTTTAGAGATACTCTGAGAATAATTGCTGAATTATAGAAAAAATGTCTATTATCGAGGTTATTGATTAGTGATTAGGCAATTGTTCGGCCAGAATGATTTGATTAATTTTTGAGGAAGATGTTGAGTCTTGATGTTGGTTTGAGTGATGTTGATCGGATTGGAAATTTATGGAAAACAAAAACTTAGATCCCATTCAATTAAAAGGGCGTATCGATCATTTTATCTCATTACTTGGAATTCGTTTAATAAATTTCCTAAATTATGAAATTGGGCGTGTTTTTTTTTTTTTTAATACTAGGTCGACTGTGTTTCACCTCTCAACTATTCTAGTGGCAAACAAGTGAAGGATCATAAGTACGAATCAATTTCGAAAAAAATTCGGCACAGCTCGGTATAAACTGTGAGTGGACCTTGATCTTTTATTATTAAATTATGTTTTACCATGTGATTTCGGTCTCTTTGATTTAATTTGAAATCGATTTGAGTTTTAAATCTTAAGTTTGCTTAAATAACCATTCATATTGTTCGATTTCCTTTATCTTGGAATTTATATTTTAGACGATTAAGGTATATTTCAACAAGCTTTTGGATGTGATTCATATCGAAGAATTCTTTATTTTAAAAAGGGGTCTTTAATTGTTACTTAGTTTATTAAAAGATCACATTTTAACTTGGATGTTCATCTATCTGAATGTTTATGTTTGGTTTGAGACGTTGTGATTCTAAGTAAAGGCACCTTTTGATGAGTTGGATTGTTAAGGAGAGTTTTGGAAGGAATTGAAAAATGTTTAATCATTTATCTCAAAAGTAAGTAGAGATTTAAAGAGCATTTAAAAACTGCTATGAAAATGCAAGTACTGATCGGACGAGTATGCCTGTGTAAAAAGCACGGGATTGTGGTTAGGATATGAGCTTACTTGTGCGGAGCGACTTCTCCATACGAGATTGTGGCTAGGATATGAGTCTGCTCGTGCGAAGTGACTTCTCCGTAAGAGATTGTAGCTAGGATACGAGCTTGCTCGTGCCGAGTGATCTCTCTGTACGAGATTGTGGCCAGGATATAAGTCTGCTCGTACAGAGTAACATTTATGTACGAGATTGTGGCCAGAATTTGAGCCTGCTCGAGCACGGGATTATGGCTAGGACATTGTCTACAGTACGGGTACGAGTATGACGTCATTTCGTTATTCTTCAAGGAATTCTCTTACAAAAGTTTAAACAAGAAGTTTTTTTTATGCTTTATCTTGATTCTTGGAATTATAGTTTTACATGATACTCTTATTTAGAAAGTTCTCAATGAATGATTGCATATCGGTATTATTCATGTATCTTATGTTAAATGGTTTTAGGACGGTTTAGAAGGATTGCCAAACTGTTTTAAAACTGGAGGATTTTTTTTAAGAAAATGAGTTTAAAGTAACCGAGCAATTTTACAAATGGTTTTCGAGGGGTTTGTTTTAAAGTTTATTATTGTCGACTCATAGAGATTATTCTCATGTTTTAGTTTTCTTACGTTTTCCCCCCAGGTTTTAGAGATCGCTGAGGTCGAACCGCACTACGTCGAGGCATCAGTTTTTCCTATCATTCGTTCGTCAACATCGTTGTGTTGATTGTGGGCCTAACACTCGGTGGATGTTGGAATCCACAGGGTCACTCTGGGTTCCAAGGTAGAATCTGGGGACAGTCCTGTCAAAAAATATTTGGTTTAAAAGATCATTTTGAAACTGGGAAATACATAATACTATGTATAATTTTTTTTTTTAAAGAGTACTATAATTACTTTGTGCTTGAGTCCAAACTTCAGAGTGTAAACGAATAATTTGTTCAGGATAGGTTAGATGAGTTTGTTGTTTAAGAATGCCTCTGTAACCAAGTTCAAATGCATCAGTTTCAACTATTTTGAAAGAATTAACTATTGGAATACCAAGACAGGGTATGTCTTGACATAGCGTTTAATTTCTCTGACTATAAGAGTATGAGTGGGTGTCCAGGGAGGAAAATTGCTTTGAAGTCTATCAAACAAAGGTTTGCATTGTTTTCTGATATTTTGTAAAAATCAGAAACATAATTGAGGGATCCAAGAAATCTTTGGAGCTCATTCTTGTCAAGAATTTCGTTAGAGAGTTTTTCTGCAAATTGGATTACTCGATAAGTTGGACTGATTTTGGATTCATGAATATTATATCTAAGAAATCTGACCTTGGTTTGAAATAATTTGATTTTTTAGGATTAGACTACTAGTCCATTGGTTTTGACTATGTGAAGAAACAAATGTAAATGTTTCCAATGTTCTTCTATGGATTTGGAAAAGATAAGGATATCATTTATGTAACCTATGGAGAAGTGACTAAGGGGGGTGTATTCAATTAGGATTTTAATGAACTTTTATGGAATTGAAAAGTTTGACGGTATTCAATTAAAACTTTTAAAGAGTCCATTAAAGTTTGATGGTATTCAAATAGGACTTTTAAAAAGTCTATAAAAGTCTGTAGGTATTCAATTAAGACTTTTAAAAAGTTTATAAAAGTCTGTAGATATTTAATATAGACTTTTAAAGAGTCCATTAAAGTTTGATGGTGTTGAAAAAAGTCATTGACTTTGATAAAATTTAATAAATGGTGGAGTTTGATGGAGTTTGGAGTATGAAGTATAAATACTAATTCTCCAACCTTCTCCCCAGAGATTTCTAAAGGAATTCACCCCAAAAATTTTTTTTTTACGACTTTGCTGAACAAGTAAGCTCCCAACATAGCCTTCAATCTTCCATCAGAGACCACTTTCTGATCTCATCTCCAAGTAGGGTTATCAATAATTCGATATTATTATTCTATGTAATATAGATCCATGTGTTTCTAGTTAATGATTTCTCTCGTATTTAAGGTTAGGGTTCTCTTGTATTTTAGGGTTTAGGGTTTTCTTGTATTTTAGGGTTTAGGTTCCCTTAAATTGGGTTTATAGATTTTCAACATCAAACATGCATCTATACAATTTACAAATTTCAATGGGATTTAAAAAAATATATATATATTTTGTCAAGCTTTGCGAAGATACTAGTTATATTTTGCTAGTTTATTAGAGGAATCTTTTGCCCGTGGTTGCCATTGTGTTTTGTTAGTAAAAGAATGCAGTTGCAATTTATGACTCTCAAATCTAATGGTTTATTCTAGTACAATGTTTGTCAAACAAGTCCTCTTTCTTCTACTCTGTTTGTATACTTTTGTCTGGAACTATTTACTTTGGTTTATTCAAGGCCTTTAGTACTATTTATTTATTTATTTCCTAGCTGTTTGTTTTCCATGGAAGTCAATTGACACTGCATTTCAATTTCTTTGTATTAATTAATTAGTTTACTCGGTTGCAATAAAAATGTTTGGCATCAATAATATACGACATATATCGAAATCCGTTGCCTCCACCAACTACAACACTTTCCACATTACCATTTACATGTTTGGCATCAATAATATACACATATATCGAAATTTGGGAATGTAGGAATGGAACGCTCACATTCTTGTTTGGTAATTGTTGTACGTGTTATATTTATGTTACATTTTCTCTTTGCTATGCTTTTGCTTTCAGTAATCACTTTTTCAAACACCTTATTATAATATTATTTTTTCTTTTTGCATTGAAACTCTTACTTAAGATAAAAAGGCAAAGAATAACCAAAGAATTGATCACCTCTGCCAATAGACAGAGAGAAAATTATTAATCATTATGTATGTATTCATATGTTGCTATTTTTTTCTGAAATAATATCATGTATAGTATTTATTGCGGATATTTGGGATAATGATTATATTGAGATAATTGGCATGTGGAACTTCAGTGTGATCAATGGAAGATTCACAACCAGTAAAGAGAAAAATGTCATATAAAATGTGGACCACAGTAGTGAGTAATTTATTGTTAGAGCTCATGGTTGACGCTGCCAAACGTAGATGGCGTGATGCTAATGGTGTGCTAAGCAAGCAAATAGTAGAAAACAAAATCCTTCCTCGTCTTAATGAAAAAATTGATGAGAAAAAAACTTATTCCCAGTACCAAAGCAGATTGAAATGGTTTAAGAGCCAATATTCTAATTTCTCTGAGGTTATGTGTCATAGTTCTGGGTTTGGGTGAGACCCAACAACAAAGAAGTTTACTGCTAGTGATGAAGTATAGGAAAATTACTTTAAGGTGAGCTTATTGTTTTTTTTTTTTAATATATATTTTATATGATAACTTTATATTATATGTAAAAAAAGAAAAAAATTATATTTTTATTATATGTTAACAAATTTTATTATTTTTTCTTTGCTAGTCCCACCCAAACCAAACACACCTTCATACAGACACATTTGCAGACCATGAGAACCTGAGAATTGTAGTTGGGAATAGAACAGCTGTCGGGACAAATTCAATTGGATTGGGCGATGATACTGATGCAACAATATAGAGCTGAAGACAGTAATCGTGTGAAGATAGAAGACTATGTGTATGATGATAGCCATGATGCCTATGTACCAAGTCAACATGAACTATCATCCCAAGCACCACCAGCTGGACAAAATATTTCACACTTACCCTTAATTCCCGGACCCCTCTTTAGAGACTCCCTTAGAAGACACTAGTCTAAAAAAAAATGAACTAGAACCGAGTATGAAGGAAATACTAGCTCATTTGAGACGACCGCTCGAGCCGATGTTCTAAACAAGATTTATCTTGGCCTTGATACAATTGGTTCAATGGACACTATGTCTGAAGAAATTTAAAGGCTGATGGAGAAAATGGACAAATATATGGAGAAACGTGAATTAGAGAAAAAGGAAAGAGAGAAAAAGAGTAATCTCTCGAATGCTATCAAGGAGATCCCAAACTTGGATATTGTTACTCGTTGCAAAGCACTTAAGTCGATTAAAAAGATATGAGTCACATATGAGTTCTTAAAAATGACTGTTGAAGAGCGCTCAGTGTGGATACTCTGCAACAAGTTGGATGATTGAATGTGGTTTTTTGAGTCTAATGTGTCTAGCATTTTGGAGTATGTTAAACTTTTTGGTATAGAATATGGGTTGAAATTTTGTTTAAAATTGATTTTCTTTAATTTGTTTCACTACTGAGTGCTTATAATGAAATAAATGGATGTTTGATTTATTTATTCTTAATCGTAATTTATAAAAATTTATTCCTACATGATGTGGCTATATGCTTTGGTTTATACATAGTAGTTGCAAACTTAATTATTACTATGCATGGTTGGTGGAGCGTTAATGATAAAATGGTTATATATATGATTCACAATAAAAACTCAACACTTGCTGCTTTATTGAATTATTTTTAAAATAGCATGAGGTTAGAGTGCATGAATTATATATTGTTTTAGCCCTAAAAATTATTGATATATGACAACTTGAACAAACAAGAAAAATGGTCAAGCTGTATATAAAGTTAAATTATCAATGTGGGACGTCATTCACTTTGTTCTAGTTTTGCATATTCATTCATTAGAGGTTTTAATTTTATGATGAACATATATCATGTAGGATCACGCCTTGCATATTTTGTATACAGAAGCTTCAGATTAATGAAATTTAAACAATGGTTATAATTCCTTCTCATAGAGTTAGAATCCTTGGCCAACAAATCAATTCTGGAGTATGTATGGCTTTCTAGATTCACTGATTTGATTGAAGTAAACATACTCTTCCATGCATATATATATTGCAATCTAACTTCTTTTTCCTTTTCATTTTTTTGAAATAAGGTTAAAAAATGTCTCAAACAATGATGCATGGAGATTCTGAAGGAGAAGAAATGGAGGAAGAAATAGAAGATGAGAAAATTGATGAAGAAGAATTAGAGGAAGAATTTTATGAAAGCATCAATTTATTGTTGATGGCTTTTCAAGCAATAATTCAAGCGCTAAAATTTTTAGTAATTACAACACGTGGTGAACGTATTGCGCGTACTCTAACTCGGCAACCAATTACTACAAATGGATACAATTATATACATAGGGTATTGCATGAGGATCCTGAACACTTTCGTCAAGTGTATAGGATGTATCCTGACGTGTTTCGAAAACTATGCAAGATTATTAGAGAAAAAACACTTTTGTGTGATACACGATTTATTTGTGTTGAAGAAATGCTTACAACATTTTTACTTACTATCGGTCAAAATTCTGATATTGCCTAACTCGTAAGGCATTTGGCCAATCACATTTTGCAACAAGTAGAAATTTCAACAAAGTTCTAAAGGCCTTGAATACAATAGCACCAGAGTTGATGGCCAAACCTAGATCCACAGCGCTAGCTAAGATAAGAGAAAACACAAGATTTTACCCGTACTTTAAGGTATGTGATAAATATTTTGTACAATCAAATGTTATAAATGTATAAGCATGTTGAGCAGGGAAATTTGGTCTGTTTATTAACTCTTATATTTTATTTAGGATTTCATCGGAGCTATCAATGACACACATATACCAGCAATGGTTAAGGGACATGATACAAGAAGTTATCGTTGTCGTCATGGAAAAATATCACAAAATATAACTTTGATTTGGAATTCATATATGTGCTCAGTGGATGGGAGGGTTCAGCTCATGATTCAAAAGTGCTAAATGATGCTTTAACAAGAAGAAATAGACTTAAAGTGCCACAAGGTACGAATTTAATTTTCTTTTCTATATAGAAAAATATTTTCCTTTTCCTTTACGTTTACATTAGGTAGTACATTGGAAATTAATTATATATACATATGTTGTATATTCAGGTAAATATTTTTTATTGGATTGTGGATTTCCAAATCGACGACAATTTTTAGCCGTGTTTCGAGGTGTTCGATATCATCTCCAAGATTTTGTTGGTCAAGGTCGTCACCCCGAAAATGCAATTGAATTATTCAATCTTTGCCATGCTTCTTTGAGGAAAATAATCGAGAGGATATTTGGTATATTTAAATCGCGATTTACAATTTACAAGTATGCACCTCCATTCCCATATAAGACACAAGCAGAGCTAGTAGTAGCTTGTGCAGGATTGCACAACTTTCTAAGCAAAGAGTGTCGTTCTGATGAATTTCCTATTGAACTTGACAACAAGTCATCATCATCATCATCATCATCATTACATATAGATGAAAAGGATAATTTTGAACTACGTACTTCTTCAATCCTAAGAGCAACAACGAGAGAATGCTAATCAATGGAGAACTAGTATAGCTTCAGCTATGTGGGAGATGTCGGGCATGTTGATTATAATGAGAATTGAAATATTTAAAAACAATTTATGTTATGATTTTTTAATTTAGATCTAGAGACATGGATGATTTAGATGCAATTACATGTCAATTGCTTTCATCTAGTTGAACCACCAATTTTTTTTTCTTTTTTAAGTTTGGTATTTTTCTTGTTTTTTCCCACAAAATTAATCATATTCATCATAGACATAGTTAAAAAATTTAGATGGTCATGCATCTTGATTTTTCCTTGTGTACCCAATGGCTGCACCCAACTTGATGTCTATCATCATCAACTTAACCATTCTTGCTCTAAATTGTGCTTTTGTTTTGTTTTAAAGAATATTTCTCTATTAACGGGGCTAATTTGTAAGAGTCCTTATGACAGAACCGCCCCCGGATTTCACCCTTAAACCCGGAGAGGTCCTGCGGGAATCCAAAATCAAGGAAAATCCTACCGAAAATTTGGCACAACCTCCCCTGAAAATGGACTAACCCAAAATTTAAAAACCTGTTAAAACACTTCTAAGATATCAACCACCTCTACCACAACCACATCATAATTATATAAAACTCAAATCCTTTTTATATCCTTCTGAACTTTCTTCTCAAACAACTCTCAATATACTGAAAATCAATAAAAATGCTCAACTGAGATCGTCGTACTTCAAAACCTTTGTTGTCATAAACCCATAACTTAAAATACTAAACAACTGAAAACACACACCAAGTCAGATACCTGGAGAGTCTGTCATACATGCGCAGAGCCGAGAATCTATCATGCGCATGCAGAGCCATAAATAATCTGTCATACATGCGCGCGCAGAGCCGAGGATCTTTCATACGCATGCAGAGCCATAAATAATTTGTCATACATGCGCAGAGCCGATGATCTGTCATACGCATGCAGAGCCATAAATAATCTGTCATACATGCGCAGAGCCGAGGATCTGTCATACGCATGCAGAGCAGCCCCCAAAGGGCGAAGCATCCCGACACACGGCCCAAAGCCTATATGTGTGCCGTGATGGGTCCCAAAGACCTATCCAATCTGATAACCTGAAGGGTACTGCAAAGGTGGTTTGAAAAACCATTTTTCATAACCAAAATCATAGATCCTCTTTCCACCGCAGACAAATATCATTGTATTTTTTCCAAGAAAACTTTAAATCCATAACTTATAGCATAACTCCAATTAAAATCAAAGTGTATACATCCAACCTATTCTTTTCGATCGAAAACCGAAAAAAAATAAATAAACCGTATGAAGAAAATCATAAGCTAAAATCCTTTCCAAGCGATATTCATCAATTCAACTACGTAAAAGACCGAAATACCCTTCACGGTGCCATTGCTCGGATACCAAATCCGTCAGCATAACGGCATCGGAAATGAAATTTCTCGAGTCTGTGTACCTGTTAAGACCAGACAACCAATAATATATAATAGATGCTTCAAGTAGCTGTTAAACAACCGAAGCGAGCGGCCAGCCACCACACACGGTGGCTGCCCAGCCATAAGCAGCACACAAAAATAACCCCCAAATAGTCACCAAACCTAAAATTAAGATACTAGGACCCTAGGAAAATGAGAAAAATACGAAAAACCCTCCAACCCGCCGCCACAAGTGGCGGAGCCGACAGTGGCAGCGGCGGCACAATCCTAGGAATACCCAAATTCATCTCCAAATAATCCCAATTACATAATAGAACCTTTATTTGCACAAAAATAATTCAAATTCAACTCCATATTCAAGAAATTCGAAATAGGCAAAACCCCGAAAAATTGAATTTCTAAAATCTCAAAATTGAACATCAACACCTTAGGGGAAAGATTACTCGTACCTAGAGGATCGATTCTCGTAACTGGATCGATGGCCAATCATCGCCGGAAACGCCGGAATCGGCGGCGGAAGCCAGCGGCTGACTTAGCTTCCCGAGCTCATTGCTCCGTCGTGGAGCGTCGTCTGGATGAACGGAGCCCATGGTTGAACTCGCCGTGGTGAGAGGAAGAGGACCCAGTAGGTCCGGTGTCCCGCCGTCGTCGGAAAATGTGATCGCCGGTGAGCTCATTTCTCTGTCATTGTGTCGATTCTCCGTTTACGGTGGTCAGCCGGCGAAGGGGAAGGCTGCTAGGGGTCGGCGATGGCGAGGGGAAGTCGCCTGTGCCCGTCGTTGGTCATGGGTTGGCCGAATGGCGAATTTGCCGAGAGAGAGGACCGGCAAAGAAAGAGGAGAGGAGAGACAAGATAGAGACTCGGGGAGAGAGAGAGAACTCAGAGAATGGGTGGCCGGCGTCGGGGTGCTCGCCGGAGGTCGAGGTTGGCGATGGCTAGCCGGCGATGGTGGCTGTGAGGGGGGGGGTGTGTGCTCGGAGAGAAAGGTTCAGGGGGGGAGAGAAAAATAATATAGAGAGAGGGAGAGTATTCCCGAAATTTCTGGAGAGAGAGATCCCCCTTCAAAATCTGATTTTTGGGTATTAAAATCCCATTTTTATAAATTTACAATATTGCCCTTCACTTCACACGCTCATATCTCTCAAACCGTAACTCAGATTGACGCGTGGTACGTGTCTATGAAATCGTGGGCTCGAAACCTATTCAACGGACCAAAAGTCAAAATCGAAAGCCCATTTATTTTAAAAGTCAACTTTGGGTCAAGCTTAAATTAAAACAAAAATAAATAAATAATTCAAAACTTTAAATCAAAACCTTTTTTATTTTTCAAATAAATCCCAAAATCTTTAAAATACAAATTAACATCCTTAAAAAAATCTCTTAAAAATATAGTTAAATAAAGATTTAAATTTCTAGTAAAAATTTGGGTCGGGTCGTTACACCTTATCATTGCCATGAAGCCAAGGTGCATGGCTGGTCTTTTTATTTGTGAAGTTTGACAAAGAAAATAGAGGTAAAATAATGATTTTACTATAATTTTTCGGAGTGTAATGAAAAGCTCAATTTTGATTCAAATAGTTCCTACATACTTTTCTATTCATTATTTTGATGTAAGGAAAAATTTAGCGTGAAAGAGGAAGAATAACAAACAGATGACAAAGTTGAAAGAGATCACAGGGCTTCTTCAATAGATTTCTTACAAACCTCCCCTACTTGTTAAAAAAAAATATCCGAGAAATTTTAAAATAAACAATAAAAAACTCTATTAAACTCTATCAAAGTTATTAGAAGTCTATAAAAATCCATCAAAGTGTATGAAAAAAGTCAGACAAACTCTGTTAAAACTCAATGCAGAATTCTGCCAAAATCTATGTGGAGTTTATGAAAATTATTTAAAATTCATCAACTCTACCAAAGTTAATGACTTTTAAAAACTCTACAAAAGTCCATTAAAATCCTAATTGAATACACCCTCCTAAATATTTCATTTATGATATTCTGAAATTCACTAGGGACATTTTTTAACCCAAAAGGCATGACATTCCATTCATAGTGACCAAAGGCACTCTTGTATTTATCATCTTCATGAATTTGAATTTGCCAAAATCCACTTTTCATGTTAAATTTTGAAAAAATTACTGATTTGCTTACTCTGTTTATTAGATCTCTTTTATTTGGAATTGGATATCTTATCTATTCTAAGACATTATTAAGGGATTTATAATTTATGACTAATCTTAATGTGCTTCTTTCTAATTTAGTATTTTTCTGAACATAGAAGGCTAGACAAGACCAAGGAGATTTACTCTTCTTGATTATTCCTCGGTTAAGTAATTTAGTAATTTCATTTTTACAGAATTCCATGATTTCTTGACTCATTTGGATATGCCTTGCTTTTGTTGGGATATTTTCTCATTGAGGACACATACTTAGATGTTTTCAATTGTAACTTATGACACATATTTAGAAGTGTATAGATAAAGGACACTTATTAATGGTTTGTATCAACGTGGGACGAACCGTCAACTATATTACTAACTTTCTCTAAATACGGGATAAATTGGTCTTTTCATATTAAATAAAATTTAAATTCTATTTCTAAATTAAAAAAACAGTAAAATTATAAACTAAAAAAGATTAGGGTTTTTTTTTTTTAAAGTCCACTTTTAAAAATTTACTATTCATCCGACCCAACCGCTACAGTGAACTACTGTAGCGGCCCACTTTAAAAAAAACCGTTACTGTAGCGCTACAGTATTTTTAAAATACAATTTTTTTTCTTCATTTTAGTTATTTAGTACATAAATTACCCAAAAAAAAAAAATCATAATTTAGGTATTTTTTATTTCATAAACATATTAAATAATAACTAACATAAAACACAAAAAATCAAGATGTCCATAATCTTTTACATTTTATTAGTAAATATAATTGTTATTATCGCAAAGTAACAATCACCTATTGCTACTGTTCGGTAGTAACAATTACCTATTGTTATTGCCCAACAGTAACAATCACCTATTGCTACTGCCAGACAGTGGCAATCAAGTAACAATAACAATAAAAATAAATTACAGAATATAATTTAAACCTAATACAATCCTTGCTATAGAAAAGTAACAATCACCTATTGCTACTGCCCGGCATAACAATCACCTATTGCTATTGCCCGACAGTAACAATCACCTAACAATAGCAATAAAAATAAATTAGAGGATATAATTTAAACCTAATACAATCCTTATGAAAGCATAAACAACCAAATGAATTATAAACCTATGACACAATGACAACAAAATAAAACAAAATCACAATAACTTAAAACTTCCGGATCTAACTTGAACCTTGTTATACGAAATAATTGATTGAATATGGCGGTGAAGTGAAACAGTCCAAAAGTGTAGGCTAAAAGGTAATTTATTTTGCATGTTGAAACTTAGTTATTATACTCTTGCAACTAGATTTGGATCTTGACTCTGTCATGCAAGCAAGTGATTCTGCAACAAACAATCTTCTCAGACTGCAAGAGACAATTGAAAGGAAAATATTTCATTATGAGAAAGTAAAGAAACTACTACGAATATCAAGAGCGATCAAGTTATACGTCTTTGTAACCTATTGAAAGTCGTTTTGCATAATCATTGGCCACATGCTGCTTCTTTGTGCCACTAACTACATCAATTATCCCAAAAAATTCAAAGCATGTGTGCACAGTGCATGTAAAAATTATATACATGATACATCAAATAAGTTGCCACTGTCAAACAATAACAATAACATATTGTTACTGACTTGAGGCTTTTGCTTCCTCAACTCCACAATCTGAAAGTTTCTTTCTTAATATTTTTTTATTCATCTTTTTCTTCTAAACCAAACTAAATAGGTAAACCAACCTAACACATTTCCATTCAAATTTCTCAAACTTAATGGGATTTCAAACCATATTGCAGGAACATAAAAATCATAGTAAAAGTTTGTTACTGTTAAACAGTAACAATAACAATAACAATAACAAGTTCTTATTGACAAACAGTAACAACTAGAGCCTTACTTACATTTTCAATTTTAAGTAAATAATTGACAAAAAACCTTACATATTCAACTACTCAGTATGAAAAAATCAAAATAAGTGAGATTTCATACCCTAAGAACATAAAAATCATAGTAAGGTTGTTACTGTCAAGCAGTAGCAATAACAGGTTATTACTGATAAATAGTAACAACTAGAGCCTTACTTACATTTTCAATTCTAAGTCAAAAATTGATAACAAGCCTTACACCTTCAACTATTCAACATAAAAAAAAAAATCAAAATAAGTGAGATTAATTTCATAATCTACAAGAACATATATAAAAATCACAATAAAATGTTGTTACTATCAAACAGTAACAATAACAAGTTGTTACTGCCAAATAGTAACAACCAAAGCTTCACTTAGCTTTTCAATTATAAGCCAAGCATTGACAACAATAGTTTCATAGCCAATTTTGATTTTACTGTGCCAAATTTTGATAATAAGACGAACAAACTATAAATTTAGCATGTCCAAAGCATCCAGCACATCTTCGTGGTCCACAAGGAAAGGAATGAAAATGAAGGGTTGTGTTATCTACAATCATTTAATATAAGCATAATAATGTTGAATCTAGTTCAATTTATTCCAATCTCAGCATCCAAATAAATACACCTACATCAAATTCATGTAAGCTACCAAATACATTTTGGAAAACACCCAACCGTTGAGATATTTTATGTAAAATACTAAAGTAACACCATAAACTAAGATCTCTACGGAATATTAGAAATAATTAAGGTTGAATCATAACCATTATCACATTCACCAACTTGTTGAGCTGTTCAACAACTTATCGCAAAACCTTTTCAGTTCCAGACACGACTATGGTAAAGAGAGCTTTGTCCTTGTTCAAACCAACAGCAAGGGACTCGATGTTGTAGCCCCTCCTAGCGAAAACCCCAGCTATTCGGTTTATTATTCCATTCTCATCCCCAACAAACACAGAAATTGTATGGCGTTTCACCCTGAAATGATATATAGGATCAATGTTAAAAACTTGAAATAGCAGATGTGCACATTGGAAAGCCAAAGAAGGCTTTCTCAGTAGCCTTTTCAGATTTAAAATTTCTAGCTCATTTATGAAAAATTGCAAGGACCAACGGTCATAGTAAAATCAAATTTTCAAACCCTAAAAATTTCAAAATCGTAATTCCTCAAAATTGACAAGCAAGACCATGGGGGAAAAAAAGCTTTTGATTAGAAGAGTAGGAAAATACCATAATCGAGTAGAGTCACCGTCGAGTTCGCCTGAAAATGGTCGGAAAGCTTCTACTTCTTGACATCGATCTGCCGCCGTCGCTGGGTGGTTGGGCGATCGAAGGCCATGGGAAGGAAAAGGAGAGAGAGGCGAGCATGGAGAGGTGGGTCTCGCCGCCATCTATGGCTGGACGACGATGCATCAAGGAGAGAGAGAGAGAGAGAGAGAGAGAGAGAGAGAGAGAGAGAGAGAGAGTGTGTGTGTGTGTGTGTGTGTGTGTGTGTGACGTTGAAGAGAGATAAGAGAGAGAATGTTGCTGAGTTTGAAATGAGAGAAATGAGAGAAGGAGTGGGGGAGAGACGGAGAAAGAAATGGAGGAAGGAAAAAAGGACCGGGTTGGTATAAATTGGGCTTCCTTTGAATATCAAAAAAAGACTTTGGTCTTAAAAGTAGTGAAAGCCTAAAATTGGGCTTTATAATCATTTACTTAAAAGATTACTACTAAAAAACAGGAAAACTAAAAACAAAAAACAAAAAAAGATTGCTACTAAAAAAATTAAAACTCTAAAAGATTTAAATTAAAAAATATTTAAAATAAAAAAAGATTCAACAAAAATGTTAAAAAAATTTTATCATTAAAAAATCGTTAATCAAATTATAAAAATAAAAAATGTTAATTAAAAAAATTAACAAAACTGTTAATCAAATTAAAAAAAATAAAACATTAAATAACACACCTAATTAGTAACCCATCCCCTCAGTCCAAACCCCTCCCCTAGTATTGCTTTAGTGTGAGCTTCTTAACTGTGAGATATTAATGAGGACCATGAAGCTCTAATAACTCAGTTACTAATTGATGAAGACAATTAATAAGTCCATAAGTCAAGTGTTAATTTGGGGTGATCACTTGACATAATCTTTTTTAAGTATGATTAATTATCTAATTAATTTACTTAAAGAGTAAGATTAAAATTGTTAGATGCATGCCCTAAAAGCCAATTTATAATTATAATTGTAGGAATTAATTAAATAAATATACAAAAAGGCAAAGTCTAATTTATGTATTAATAAATCAGTGTATGTGATATACTGAACCAATACATAAAATGTCCATGAATATTAAGATAAAGAGAGAGTATTCTTGTAAGTAGAATATGTGAAACCTTTACTCACTACATATGTTCCTGACTGACGGATCACATATCGGACACATGTGATTCTATATTAGCATTTGTTATATCAGCATCTTTTGGGTGGATGATGAGTCTCAGATCATTCGTGTAGGTTGACACTATGATAAACAAGTGGGTGCTTAATTGGTGATTAAGTTCAATGAACGTGACAGTTAAAATGATTTCTTGTATGGAGTTTTATGACATGTCAAACAAGAATCCTTACTTATAACGTCATAAAGAATCCTTTGACTTGAGACACTATGTGTGACGCCCCAAACCCCTGGGCTGGAAGATTCGAGTGCGTTACAGTGCCACACTGACCATTGAGCCCTAGATGGAATTACTAAGCTCAGCAACTTGCATCTAGAACCGAACAATCAATGTAAGGCTGAGTTTAAAAACAAAATACCGGGTTGGATCAGAATGCAAACTACGTAGCGGAATAACATAAATCAAATACTTTTATTAAAAACCAACCCCCAAGATTACATAAATAAATAGTAACCTTGTACAACTGTTTCGAATATTAATGAGCTGAAGTAAATACAAAATTCTTTACAAATAAAAGAAAAAAATCACTTCTGAATTATCAATTGCCACATCTCCTCCATGCTGCTTCCTCAGTCTTACTTAACCTGCAAAACCAACCGCTGCACCGTTGAATGGTGCACTAGGTTAAAGAACAAACCCGGTAAGCTATAAAGCTCGTACGGATGAACCAACCCATAAGAAAGCATAAACAAATAACACTTAGCAGTACAGTATATAAAATACCCTGCAACACCAATCCTGGAATCAACATCCAGGTTATCACACATATAAAACAGTGACAACAACCATCATAATTCAACATAAAGTAATATCAAAGCAGAATAAACAACCATATTTAAATAGTGGTAAAACATCACCATCATCATCAACAATAAACACGTAATGGCATTTCAAGCTCATTACAAATTATGCATACACCATACAGTTTAATAGTTAATCAATAATTTAATTACTAATCAACATCTCATAATCAAATTCACATTTTAATGATTATGATGTCATATGAATTATATGTCACGCACACCAATGCATGCGTACCTGGCCTGCAGAATAGACAACAACTGTTTACCTGTACAAATGACAGTGGACCTACACTAACCGATTATCAAATGTATCAAATGTATCAACTACCTCCCTGTCAGTAAAAACTGTACGGGTAGCGAGACGTCCAAACAATTTGATCCTCAGATCAAAACAACTTAGCTTACTCTTAAAAGTAGTAACCACACAATTGTATACATTACAACTACCATCCTTGGGGAGCCGCAGCTCACTAGGTAAACCCCACCGGTGGATTTAGGGGATCGAACCCAAGGTCATCACTAGGTGACCCTTCGTCTCAAGTTAGTGGTCCAAACACTTCAACATCATTAGTGTAATCAATATATCAATAATGTTTGATATGCTCAATGCCATGCCAACTTTTAATGCACTCTAAGTAGCATATCCAATGATCATCTACATAATTAATTGATTAATTATTGATTATCAAGCTCAGTTGCCATGCCAATTCATCATGCAATATAGGCAACAAATTAATCAATCATCAACATAAACTATTCTCAAATAAATCTCTACCCAACCTAGTCTAATCTTTGTGTCTCGGATCAAACAGCTCAACAAAGACACAAACAAACAATAGTTCTCTAACAGACTTTAATTGTCTTTACCGAGTAACTATTTAGTCAAATTATGATATTCAATTATGAGATATATAGTAGGGTCTCACACACCCAACAACAAGACCTTAAGTGAAGTCTCTAGAGTGTGTCCTAACTCATTTTAATTCACTAACAAATATATGACTTGTAAACTAACAATTCAAATGCCAAGACAATGACCAATATCAATTCATATAGAAAATAACTCAAAAGGAGCATTACTGGAAACTAGTCATGCCATCACAAATCTGCTCTATTAGCAAAGCAAATTGGCAACTAATGTGCCATCACACCCGTTTTTTTTTTATCATTCTAATTAATTGAATACATATGATTCACCTTTCAATAACAATACTACAATTTATCATGTGACTTGTTTAATAAGTCAAATTCCGACCAGAACGGTCAATTATACATTTACTACTTAACTCAGTAAATAAATCATCTTCGGTAGTTAAGCATGTCATACTATTCATCTTTGGTACTAAATCGTGTCCATATAGCAATTCATAAACATGATGCACAACCTAGCATCTTTGGAATGCACAAAATCAAAGCATATAATCTTCAAACAAACCTTTATCATCATAATAATCAAGTAATTATTTAATCAAATTATGATGTCTGATTATGAAAAGTAGGGCCACACAATAATCAAACAGATTATATGAATTCACTAGAGGATGTCCTAATTCATTTTAATTAATAATATTTCCTCTACTTGTGAAATAGCAAGTAAATTGCCATACCAATGGCTAACAACAACACAATCAAATAAATAGCTCAAACGAGCATCACTAGCATCTAGATGTGTCATCACAATTAACTTGTGTACCGTTTTAATTATGGTACCAATTAGTTGAATAACAACAGTTCACTATCATAAACAATAAGGTGTTACCTACAAAATTAAGGTTTGACACACCATCACTAAAATAATAAGTCAAATAAAGTAACCTTACCTTACACAATTAATTAAATAAATCATTCTCACAATTCTACAAATTAAACAACAAGGGACTAATGACAAAACCACAAGACTATGATCACAAAACACCCACTTGGATTCCATGCATCCTAAACCACCACGAGTACCTCACCACCTCCGCGGGCGAAGAGAAACTCAAGACAATCTCTCAACTAAGAGAAAGAACATAGAGAAAGAACATAGAGAAAACTGAGAGAGAGAGAGAGAGAGAGCTGCAGATGAGAGAATAAAACATAAGAGAGAAAGCTGGGGGTGGCTTCACCGAGCCCTCAGTGGTGCTTTCCACAAAGTTCCACCGAGTTCTCCTTTCTTTGCGTGGCTTCCTCTCTTGCCACCAGATATTGCCACATGTCATCATCCTGGCCATTTGATCAAAATAGATCAACGGTTGAAATTTCTTTCACTTCAAAAATTAACCAAAAATACTCCGGGACTCAGAAAAATACCCAGAAAAATACTACGTACTCATAATGAAGAATACTATTTTCTCATTAGCTCAAAACCAATCTTGAAAATAAAATAAAAGACGAAAAATTTCAGGGCCTCACATTATGGGTCGCCTTGTGCATGCGTGGTTAGACTTTGACTATACAATGCGTGACTTCGACTTTGACTATACAATGCGTGACTTTGACTTTGACTATGGGTCGCCTTGTGCATGCGTGGCTAGCTTGAGCTTGTTGAACCAAGGCTAAATCATTAATTATCAGAGAATAATTAATGTTATCTTATTAATTAAGATAAATGATTAATTTGTTAATCATTAATCCTAACTCAATTACTAAGTTTGTTAATTAAAGTGTTAATCACATAATTAAGTGTTGGGATGACATCATGGTCAAATGACATTTGACTTTAATGAGTCACATAGGGTAAGTCACATGAATTAAAAAGAACTTGGGGCAATAGTGCAAATAAGAAAAGGTAGTGATTAGATGAAATTAAATGGATGAATGAGGACCATTCATTTAGATGGATTAATCTTGGCCCTTCATTGAAGATATGTGAAAGAATAAAAAGAAGGTTTCACTCCCTCATTGCCGCACTCCTCTCACAAGGGGTTTCATCTTCTCATCTTATTCATCCTCTCTCTTCCTCCATGAAACCTAGAGAGAAATTGATGGGTCTTGATGTACCAATCTCCATCACCATGTCTTAGATGTCAAACCATGAAAGGACGATGATTTATTAGATAAGATCACTCATTTTCTTTCATCTTTCCTTCTCCTCCACTTGGTGTAGAGTAAATTTTGAGAGACCACACTTGTGATCTTAAGCCTTTAGTTTAGATGAGAGTTCCATGAGAGATTAGTGAGTTCTTCTTCCTCTTAGTGGAGCTGAAAATTGAAGATGGACATAGATTGAAGACATCCCCATAAATATGTGCATATCTTGGATTCAATCCAAGATGGTCTTCAAGCGTAATCTCTCATCTCTTAACTATTTCTAGTTTTTCATGTCTCATCACACCTAAGAATCCTATAGCTAAGGGAATATGACAAGACCGTCCCCAGATTCCACCCTGTAACTTGGAGTGATCCTATGGAGTCCAACACCAACCGGGTGTCAGGCCCTCTAACCTCCACTGCAAACCAAAATTTGTATCTAAACTTAAACAGAGTATAACTAAATAGAATTTTTATAACATCAATAAACATAAAAACAAATGAGACAAAAACATTGTGCCAACAATGTTGACGGACGAATGGTAGGGAAAAACTTATGCCTCGATGTAGTGTGGTCCAACCTCAGCGATCTCTAAAACCTAGGGGAAAACGTAAAAATAAAAAATAAAACGTGAGAATAATCTCTGTGAATGGACAAAAATAAACTTTAAAACAAACCCTTTGAAAACCATTTGTAAAACTACTCATTTACTTTGAACTCTGAAGAACAAATAGTACTTTCAAGTTGTAAAACTGTTAAAATATCTGAAATAAAAATGCAATGCTCTACTGAAACTATCATTTAAAATATATACTGATGTAAATTCATTTCTTTAAGATACTCCACAAACTGAAACCTCACGCCACACTAGTACCCGGGGAATAACTGGTCATACATGCACGCAGAATTTATGATGCTGGTCATACACTGCCGAGTCATCTCTAGGCAAGTGCAAAGCAAATGTTGGTCATACACCGCCGAGTCATCTCTAGGATGGTGCAGAGCAAATCTATACCTACTGATGGGGGTACTAATATGGCGATTTGAAACCACTTTTGGATATCTCAATATACCACATCTCAGGAATACTCATCCAAATAAAAACTGAAAATATAATTCTTTCAATAAACCCGCTTAATTAAAATCATTCTCAAATCGTGAAAACTGCTCAATCAATATCATTTCCAAAGAAATAGAAATTTTAATCATACACAACTTAGAATAATACCCAAAAACCATTTCCATAAACCTTCCTTATGAAAATCATGCAATGCAACTATGATCACGAAATCTCAGTTCCTTACTCATATCAAAACAATTATTTAACAAAAGATTGTCGAACTTATGAAATTCAACATATTTCCAAAACATCTCGTAAATCATTAATCGAAAATACCAAGATAGTTAATCATAAATTTATGCTTCCAAACAACAATGGTAAATCATTATTGTTTTTCTCTTTTTCAAATGAATAAACGTGCACTAGCTTGTTTAAATCCCTCAATTAAGTTAGCATGCAATAATTAAATAATTTTCTTTAAATAAATAATCATAAATTGCATAAAACATTTATAAAACAAAGTCCACTAACAGTTTACACCGAGCTATGCCGAATCATTTCCGGAATTGATTCCTACTCACGATCCTTCACTTGTTTGCCACTAGAATAGCTGAAAGGTGAAGCTCATTCGACCTAGTATAAAAACACAACCAGTTTCATAATTTGGAAAATTTATTATACGAATTCCAAGTAAAGAGATAAAATGATCGATATGCTCTCTTAATTGAACGAGATCTAAATTTTTGTTTTCCATAAAATTTCTAAACGGGATCTAAGTTTTTGTTTTCCATAAAAGTTCTAATCCGATCAACACCACTTAAACCAACATCAAGGCTCAACATCTTCCTTGAATAACAAATCTCAATTTTCCAATCATCCAAACCTACATTTCTCATTCTCTCCATAATCAGTATAAACCATAATAATACCAAATATATAAATAATAATCCTTAAATCATATAAATACTTTCTTAAAAATTAATTATATCATTCAGGCAGAACAATTGTCTACTAAATCAATCATTAACCTCGATAATAGACATTTCTCGTCTAAATCAGCAATTAATCTCAGGGCATCTCTATAATTTCCAATTAATCTCTTAGCCTCAAAATCATCATCAATTCATTCTCATAATCCAGTCCTACACTTAGCCTCCACTAACCTACAACAACAAGTTACATAAAACAGATAATTCATCTACGGTACTCTACAATATAACCAGATAAGTTTCGCTCACCGTGCAACTTGTGAAAAGACAGAATTGCCCTTCAGGTGCCTTTGCTCAGATCTCCAATCCAACAGCATGACAGCATCAGGAATAAGATTTATCGAGCCCATGTACCTGTGAAGACCAGACGATCCAATAGTTTAAACTAGATTTCACAATCTGGTTGTTCAACGGCCTAGTCGAGCGGCCCACCACCACACACGGTGGTTGGCACGCCCCAAACTACACCAAAAAATTTTAAGAAACTCACCCAAAACACAACGGACTTTGGAATTAGCCTTGAGGAGTCTCGAGGAGGCTAATTGGCGCGAAAAACTATTCTACCCGCCACCATGAGTGGCGGAATTGGAGGTGGCAGCGGCAGAAAAATCCTGGAATCACCCAAAATCAACTCCAATTAATCCTAATTGCACAATGAAACCTTCAATTGTACAAACACAACTCGAATTCAAGTCCAATTTTAAGAACTTCGAAATAAGCAAAATCCCCAAAAACTGATTTTCTAATTTCTCAAAATTGGACAACCACGCCTTGGAGCATCGTACGAACGATCAGAGACCATGGTTGGGCTCACCATGACAAGGGGAACAAAGCCCTATAGGTTTGGCTGTCCAATTGGTTGCTTGCTGTGCCGTCGTGGGTGGTCGGATGGCTGATCTAAGACCACCAATGGAAAGGTGTTGTTGATAGCTTTCTAACGCCACTAAAAATGCCTAAATCGGAGGTCGGGAGTGAGAGTTATAATCGGTCAAAGTTTTGTCAAAAAGAGAGAGAGAGAGAGAGAGAGAGAGAGAGAGAGAAAGAGAGAGAACGCGCGGGAGGGAGAGAGAAATGAGGAGAGAGAGAGGTTTCTGACCTTTTTCCACTCATTTCAAATGTCCGTAACTTTCAAATCATAACTCGGAGCAACGCGTGCTACGTGTCTATGGAATCGTGGGCTCTAGACCTTTGTAATGGGCCAGAGTCAAAATCAAAAGCCCCTTAGTTTTAAAAGTCAACTTTGAGTCAAGTCCAATTTAAAACAAAACTTAAAAATTAGCCCAAAACCTTTTTATTTCTCAAATAAATTCCCAAAATAATCAAAATAAATCTTTGAAAAATACGGGGTCTCAACCATTTAAAAACATAACACTTTGAACCGATAAATTTTGAATAACGTTAAATCAATTTCAATGAAAACACCGAATAAATTCTTAAAACATTTCCAAAGTAATTTATTAAAAATTTTCCAAGGTCTTTCCAATTTCGTTTTCGTTATAAAGTTTCTTAAAATAAATAAAGTTAAATAAATTATTATTATTATTATTAGTATTATTATTTTTAAAAAAGATTTCAAAGAAATTTGGGTCACGTTGTTACAGAATAGGTGAATAAAATTGAAAATCCATCATGCTTCCACACTTATAAATTGTTTCTAGGATTCCCACCATTCCCTTCAGTGCCTTCATTTGTGGCTTTAGCACGTGCACAAGTCCTTCGTGACCTGTGCATAGTATCAATGTCCATTTTTAGGACCTCCAAGTCTTCAAACTTTTCTTTGTCCTCTTCAATCTTCTTCACTTTTTAGCTAGTTGCCAAACATCAAGAACCTCAATCCTTAGAATTTCCCCATGTTATTAGCAATTTTTTTTTTTCCACATTAGGATTATCTTTCTTGTCATTTTTTGATGTGTTTCTTCCTAGCAACCTTGAACAAACCCTGGACAATGGTTGAAATGCTAGAGTGTCCAAATTTTCGGCTTCAACATTAGTGTCCTCATTTGGTGTGTCATCAACGTTGGTGGCTGTGTCCGCTTCCATGTTGATGAGTGAAGAACCCCACTTCACAATCTCTTGTAATAATGGTCATATATGATGTCATTTGAAAGCTTTTTGTAACCATTTGATTGTAAGTACCAAACATTTTCCATTTCCACCTATTCAAATGAAAACAAAAAAAATCAAAAATTAATTTTACAAAATACACTACAATTATACTTTAAAACATAAATGAACAACTCGCTCACTATAGAGTATAGAATTTCCCGCTCAACTAATCACTGCTCACCACATAGCAAGGATCCTCAAGGGTCATCTTGTAAAAAATCAGTTAAATCTGTAATTGTTTGGTCATTCAAATTGTGCAGACAAATAAAGTCCGTCTAATAAAGTTGAAATGATGTTGACAGAAATACATGGGCTAAACAGTGTCTGATTTGGCTGACTTTTTGTAAGGGTGATCTTTAAATGGTACTCTAAAATATGAATGATTTCGATCATTGAAATTTGGTGCTGAGTTGTTACGTGATCGGGGAATTCCCCATTCTATGGTCATCGAGTGATCATTACTATGTATATATAAGGGCCTTCAGGTGTGAGATTCCACATTGGAGTATATTTGTGGAATCCTGATGGGGTCCACTTCACATTGTATTTTGATAATCAGAATCGTATACTTTTTTTGTCTATATTGAAGGATCATGCTTGCAAAAAATTAGATTAATCGAAAATTATTTGGCCGTTGATTAAATTATTACAATTTCAAATGTTTATCGAAAATATTTGAGAGATTTGCACATTTACCACTCAAACTATAAGAGATGTGTGCATTTATTACCCAAACAAAAAATTTTACTATTTTCTATCAAAACGTTGCGCCGTGTAGCAATGTGGCACCTTCGTAATATTTCGTTTATTCTTCTGTTAAATCATAATGATATTTTCATAAAATCACATAAAAGGGTTTTAAAAAAAAATTTCTCATAAATATATTTTTTTAAAACTAAAGTAAATTAAGAAAAACTAAAATTTTTAAAATTAACACCAACCCGGGCCCTCCCCTCTCTCCGGCAATCTACACCATACCTCTTCCATCCCCTTATTATTATTTTTTTTTTATTTCTCTTTCTCCTCTCTCCTATTTTTCTTTCTCTCTTTGGACGCTGTTTGGACCGATTTCGACCCTTCTCGCACTATCTCTGAGCATCTAAAGCAAGGGCTATACAGTCGATGATCTGCATCGAGCTCACATACTCGCCGACGACTGTGTTGCCGACGATTACAGTGGTGACTCGTGTGGTGGGAGTTTTGGTTTCCATATCCGCATTAAGAGAGAAAGAGGAAGAGAGAAAGAAATACTGAAAAAGAGAGAAGAAGATAGAAGAAATAAGAGAAAAAAGGAGGTGACTGGTGGTGATCGGAGAGGAGGGTTGGGTGGTGGTGATCAGAGAAGAGGGTTGGGTTGTGGTGAAGTGCAGTTTGGTGGGGGGAGGGGTATTGGGTGGTTTATTCTTTTTTAATTGTTTTAGTTAGTTAAGCAATAAAAAATATTTTTATTAAATAAAAATTAGTGGAGCAAAAAATTGAAGCTTTCTAATTTTATACAAGGATAAAATAAGGAGTTTGGAGAAAAATTTGTTTAATTTAACAGAAAATGTGAGGTATGTGCCACATTGCTTCACCGTTCAAAGTCTAGACGGAAAATGGTAAAAAAAATTTGTTTGGATGGTTAATGTACACACCCTTTATAATTTGGGCGGTAAATGTGCAAATTATTCAAAATATTTTGTACGTCTATTTATTTGATTAAAATTAAATAGCTCAATTGTTTCTGATTTGTTTAATTGTTTGCAAGGATGATCTTTGTATATATACTTAAAAAATAAACGATTTGAATCGTTAAAATACAATAAGGAGTGGGCTCCATCACATTTGAAAGGGCATATATAGTAAAATCTCTATAAATTAATATATGAGGAGTAAGAAAAATTATTTTTTAGAGGGATTATTTATACATTGATAAATGAATAATTTATTAATTTATTGATAAATGAATATTTCTTAATTTAAAAAAAAAATTTATGTTTTTTTTTTTTACAAAAATACATGTATCTTATAAAAAAACAAAAACAAATATAATAAAAATATTTAGACATCTATTCCAAAACTAAGATTTCTCTCAACAGATACATGCATGACTTCAAAGATATATGTATTTTAAGGATGAGGTTCAATTCGGTTAGGTACAAAGAAAAAGGCAAACGACTTTAGAATCATATTTTGAAAAAGAACTGAATTGAGAAAATAGAAATTGTTAAGTAAAAAATTCCTTAATATGTAATATGAATTTTTATGTGTTATTTCTTTTAGGGTTTTTTTTTTTTTTTTTTTTTTTTTTTTTTTTTTTTTTTTTTTTTTTTTTTTCAAAAAAANCATGATTATCCGGCCCACCAGAAATAGCGGCCCATTTTTTTTAAAATTAAACGGAAGTGTTAACGGCAAAAAACACACAGGTTTTTTCCTGAATTCCAACAAATGAATCCATCCCTTTGTAAGCTGGTCTAATCAAGTCAAGTGTCTGCATCTAAATTTCCATTCAGAGATGAGAAATAATCAAAATGAAAACCAATCAAAGTCCACCGTACAACTTTATTTGATTTTATTTTCCATATATGCCACACATCACCTCCTCAAAAGCCAAAATTAACTTTGTGATTAGATTTGTGGTTTGAAAGGAGTCATAAAGCAGAATGGGTTTCACTACACCAAGTCCTTAATCAAAAGCTTAGTCATGTGTCTTTTCTTTTTGTTTCTTTTTAATAATTAATTGGTGTGGCACTGTAGCAGTAGCAATTAATAATTAATCAATTTTCTCTCGAATTCATAGCTCTACTTACATAATTACATATTGCAGTAACAATTATAGTCTTACTTATATATTGTTACGGACAAATAGTAACAAACATAGCCCCACTTACATATTGTTACTGATAAGTAATAACAATCATAACTTCACTTACATATTGTTAATGTTTGTCAGTAACAATCATAACTTCACTTATATATTGTTACTGATAAGTAGTAATAACCATAGCCCCACCTACATATTATTACTGTTTGTCAATAACAATCATAGCTCTACTTAAATATTATTATTGACAAATAGTAACAACTATAACCCCACTTAGATATTGTTATTGACAAACAGTAACCAATTTTAGCTCCACTCACATATTGTTACTGCTTGTCGGTCATAATATATAAGTGAGATTGTTACTATATTTCTCAATCGAGCCCAGCTCTTCCAAATCGCACTCACATTAACAATAATTGCAACTGTCTGATAGTAACTATTGTCTCAAATAGTTACTACTCGACAGTAATAATCATAGCCATCTTCGTCCACAAATTATTCCCAATTGAAAACAAAGACAATTTTCAAAATACTTACTTAGAAAATCTACTTCCACAAAAAATAAATAAATAAATTACAAAAAATTCCTCTATTTTAAAAGCAACCAAACAGATGGGCATACTTTAGCCATTGAATGTTTTTGGTTGCATTGCATTTCATTTGCATTTTGGGATTGACTGTAGAAAGGTAAAGCCATTAAATTAATACCAACAATACCAAAGGCTCCATTGCATTTTATTTGCATTATGGGATTGCTTGCAGTCAAGGAGTGAAATTTCGAAAATTTCGCCGAAATTTCGGCGAAATTTTCGTTTTTTTGGGGTTCCGAAATTTTATAACATATCCTTTAATTTTCGTTAATATTTCGGCGAAATTTTCGAAATTTCGCCGAAATTTCGAACTCCCCACAGTGTGTTTCTGTAAAATTTCGGTCGAAAATTGACGAAATTTCGTCGAAATTTCGCGGTGACTAACCTATTTCCATTTCATCTCTCCGCGCCACTTCTCTGTCTTCTCCCCTTGTGCGCACCCAGCTCCCGTGCATAGTAATCAACGTGCCGCCGCATCTCGTCTCAATTTCTTGAGAAAATAGAGGATTTTGAGCTCGTCGCTGCCCCGGTCGAGAACATCACCGATCTGGACCATGGTGGCGGACCCTCCGACCCATCTATCCGACGCATCAATCAAATTGGCGAGTCTCAGCAACTCCTTGGTCTTCTCGAAGTCTCCGTGGAGATCGCCGATCGCGATCAGGCGGTCCTGCGGAGGGTAATAGGTTTGCAACGGTGGAGGGGACGACGAGGGATCTGGGATGTGGTGGTCAGGGGCATTTTGGTAATTTTTCGGAGTGGGATTGGGGTTTTCAGGTAAAAGGAAAAGGCCAGTGACCGAGAAGTCGACGAAGGTGTCGACGAAAGAGGAGAGGAGATCGGGAAGGTCTTTGCATGCTGCCTTGCTGCTGGTGGGTCTTCCATTTCTTTGGCTTCAAATTCTGTTCTACAGTTTTACTGCTACCAAACCAACCAAAGACTCAAAACGAAGGTGGGTGTATTGTTTTTTCTCCCTCGGTCCTTCCTGTCTCTTTTGAGAGTGAAATTATCAACGCTCTTAAAAGACGGGTGTTCAAATGAGTGTTCACCTAAGGTGGGATTAGGTGAGTCTCACAGTAACTCTTCAAATGAGTATGACTGGGTAAATTTCATCATAAATATCACCTCTTGATTCATATGGTTAATATGTTGAGAATTATATGCAAAGTTATGCTGGAGATGTATCTCGGGGTAATTATTCTTCGCAGTTCACCTACTCTGGACATGATGATATTGAAGATAGAGAAAATTTTGAACCTGTTAGAAATTTTATGTATTATTAAATACTTATTTAATTCATAATTTAATATTGTAATATAAATAAATTAGAGGTATTATTTATATAATTATTAATTAGTGACCTATTTTTTTAACAGTATTTGTCTCCAACGCGCATTATATTCACCTTATATCACATAAAACTTACTATATAATTTGGTTTCTTTAATGTTTTTTATCAATGTAGTAGATAATATGTTAAATAAGTATATGGTCAAATTTCATTCAAAATTTCCGTATTTTGATAATAATTTCCGTCATTTTTGTCTAATTTTGTCGAAATCGAAATTTTAATCGAAATTTCCTCGAAAATTTCCGTCGAAATTTCCATCGAAAATTTCCTCGAAACCGAAATTTTACTCCTTGCTTGCAGTTTTTCATAAACATTACTAACCATGAAAACTAGCAACTGTAGAAGCCATTAAATCAAATATATATATATAATGATTAACTTGAACCATATCAATATCCAACTCAATCAAAAACATATATAACCCACAATCATTTCATCATAAATCAAACACCCACAACAGTAATCACACCAAAATCAAAGACCTCCAAGAAAATTAAAACATTCAATGACAAATATACGAATTAATAGCTATTCAACCAACCAGAAATCATAATCATAAAGAAGAGGGATAGACATATGAGTTACTAACTTTAACTAAACTCGAAGGTAGCGCAAGTTGTTTCGGTATTGCTGATCAGACTCAAAACAGTAGCTCGACAGTGGTAGAGAAGCCATTGAACTTGGCTGCTCCGAGATCGGCATCGCAATGCTGTCTTAACACCATCACTCAACCTCCAAGCCCACGTGGGACGACACAGATCGAGGAGGAGGGGTGGCTGGACGTGAATGAGGAGAAAGAAATGAGAGAGGGAGTAAGAGAGAGATGAAGAGAGACAGAGAAGGGATGAAAAATTAAAAGTGGGCTGGAAGAAAATAGGTTAGACCAGCTGAAAAATCCAATTAAATAGGTGGGTCTAAGAGAAAATAGGAGTCCAAAACAATTATTTACTTTTTCTTTTATGTATTTCATCAATTATTAATTTATATATTCATTGAGTCTTAAAATTTTGGCATAAATTCAATTTAGATACATAACTATATAAGCTATTTCAACGGGGTCCATGAACTTTAAAATATTTCAAATATACACCCGATCTATTATCTAAATTGAAAAATGAATTTTTGTCCATTGATTCGTTGAGAGATCAGTTAAATGACATTTTGACTTTTGCTGACCGAGATTACTTGGCGATGTGGCGCTATCTCAGCAAACATTTCCCGCCAAATGATCGACACAGGCTCACAATTTAATAATAATAATAATATAGAGAGAGAGAGAGAGTTTGTGGGCCCGTGTCAGGGGTTAGGTGGACCCGTGTCGCTCACTTCCCGCCAAATGAGCGACACGGGTCCACCTAACCCCTGACACGGGTCCATAAACTCATCATCTCTTTCTCACTCGTTGAACACAAGTGAGATTTATATTCGAATTTGGGGAAAAACGTGATATTTTTGAGAGACTAAATGGTCAGGAGAGTGTTCGACGAGCGGGAAAGAGGTGATGGACGTATGAGCTCGTGAACATGTGTTGCTCATTTGACGGGAAATGTATGCTAAGTTGGTGTCACGTCACCAATTAATCTCTGTTAGCAAAAGCTAAGCTGACATTTAACTGATCTCTCAATAAATTGATGAACGAAATTTTATTTTTCAATTTACATAATAAATCAGGTATATATTTGAAATATTTGAAAGTTCATTGATCCCGTTGAAATAGCTTATATAGTTATGTGTCTAAATTGAATTTATGTCTAAAATTTTTTAAGAAAAATTATTATTTTATGCATTTAATTAGGTTATTATTTTAATACTATCGAAATATTTTATTATTTAACCGAGGTTATTACTTTTAGTATTTTACTGTATATATAGGGTTTAGAGGCTGCTTCTGCCAACACTCCACTCAGCACCAGCCCCGCATCCTTCTTCTCGATCGGCAAGCCGTCCTCAGTCCCGCAGAACCACCTGCCAAAGCTCGACGTTGAAAGGTTAGTTTGCTTCACTTGGCGTAGATTTGATTGATTACTTTGTCGTTTCTTCTTCTAAACTTTTTTCTTTTCTTTTTTTCCTATGTATTTTCTATCTTTCTCGATCTGGGTTTTCTCTGCGTCTGCGTTTTTTTCCTGGATTATTTTGAGTTATATGGTGTTGACTACGAGACGATGAGTAGTCATGGGAAGCTATTAATCAGATTCTAAACTTTAAAAAAAAAAAATTGTCTTTAATATGCGAAAAAAATGGAGACTTGGCCACTGAATTCCACAAACACACCACAAATTCCTATGATTTGGGATTACTATTTTAGGGGTGTTTCGCAATTTGTGCTACAAAAACACAATCTACAACATAAACGTTATAACTAAGAATGTAAAGACTTACAAGTAATGAGGTATGTAATGTAGAATTAAAAGAAATACTTGAGGTTAGCTTGGTGTAATGATCGGTTTCCTAACAGTATACCAACCCAAAACCTCTGTTTTTAAAATTGAGTGATGTTAGTCATCTCAGTCAGAGGTATACATAGCATTTACAAGAATTAATCACAGCGTAATTGTAAAATAATTACATGTAATTACAGCTTAACTATAAGCTATTACAATCAATCAATAAATTTAAATCAATTAAGGCTAAACCTAAGGATTCAATAGTTACATTAATTTTTCCCTCTTTCTTTAGATCTAATTTGATAAGGCTTAAGTTCTTATGTTTTGTAAATCATTTTCAGGAACATCAATATGGACAGTGGAGTTGATATGGTTGAAGTGGGCAGGGCAAAAGAATGATATTATTCTTCAAATTGGAGAAGATGGAGCCAGCAACTGTTGACGGTGAACTACAGTCCAGGGCATTGGGAAAAGTTAGAAGATTTTCCTATAGGTGATGGGTTCTTGACTCCGTACTTTTAGGCGCAAATGCCAATTGTACGGCATTCAAACTAGGCATGAAATTTAGTGTGTATTTATTTTATAAAAACGCATTAACTACACTAACACAGGGCAACTAGTGTGTTTTTATAAAATAAATAAACACAAAATTTTATGCCTAGTTTGAATGCCTTCTTAGTGAGAATGACATTTCCGCCTAAAAGTATGGGATTAAGAAACCCATCATCCATGGGGAAATCCTTCTAAACTTTTCCCAATTCCCTGGGACTGGTAGTTCACCGAGAACAATGGAAATGGGAGATGACATTTACACAATCTTGGTGTCAATATATTATGACCTAGCTTTTAACACAAGTAAAACTTGATAAGGTACTAAGGCCTTGGCCTTTACAAGTTAATTCATAAAGGTGTCCATTTATTAGGACTTACAAGACACTTGTACCTTCTGATTTAATGCACCGAAACATGATCTTAAAAGTGTATTTATTTTGTTTGACTTCTTAGTTTTGTTTTTGTTTTTTTGGTGGGGGGTGGGTTGGTTATTATTTTTTCAGTTTCACAACTAGTTAACCGGCTTTGATTGCTTTAATTGTTGTTCTATGGTTCAACAATATTGAATTACAGTTTTCTTTATGAATATATCTTTTTCCGTGGAAAGTGGATTTTCCATGGGAATGAGTTAGACTCTTGGCATCTTTATTGGCGTCATTGTCAAAGTAATTTAGGTATATTACTTTCACTTTCATTCATCTTGATTGGTTGGGTGTTTTGAGCTGATTGTAATGTATTTCTTCTAATATTTGTGCTTTGTTTGTAGAGCATAGATGGGCAATTTGTCTTTCTTCCTAATGTAGTGTGTTGTTCCTTTATTTAATAAAAAATTTTGTTTCACTTTTCCTTGGGTTACTCAGCATTTGAACCCAAGCGATGTAGTTTTTTTCTTCCTATATAAATTATTTTCCAGAAAAGTGCATTGGCTACTTAACTTTTACTCTTTTATGTGAGTGCCTCTGTATACAAAGATGTATGTGGCTCAATCTCTATTTCTTTTGTTGCCTTGTAGGTTGGACAGTTGAGCGAGGTATCAATAAGTTCATAATGCAGAACTAAAGTTTTGCTTAGTAGTAGAGCTTGGGCTTGTAATATAGTCCTACAACTAAATATTGTAGATCTTGAATGGAATTTCTTTGCAACGGTTCATCTGATTGTCTGCATTTTTATTCAGGATTTGCACACTATTGCTCCACCTGACAAGACGAAGGATGATATTCTGCTTTTCTTTAAGCTTTATGATCCAGAAAATGAACAACTACAGTACTTTGGTATGTTTTTTTTTGGTTACTCTTACTCCTAATATTGAGTACTGGTAGAATATGAAGTGTCATTATGCTTATTTTCTCCATTTCAGTTATGTTGGAAGGCTTTTGTGAAGAGTGCTTGTAAGCCAGCTGAAATCTTGTCAAAATTAAATTAAATGGCTGGCTATGCTCCCGATGAAGATATCGATCTTTATGAGGTATGTATCCAATAACATTTTTTTTCAGCTCGTACTGTCATTTTGTAGGCAACTTCAATTGTATATGTCCATATAATGATAAAAGCTGATATATTGCGGGTAAGGATGGTATCAGTTAATGCTTCCTAACCATGCAGCGCCTGAGAGAAGAAGTTGCTAGTCATTCCATGCGAATAATATTTCATTTATTTTCTTCTGAGAGCTTGGTTGGATCTGGTTTCTTACCAGAGTCATTAGTTTAATATTTGAGTTTGTCAGTCTTTAATCATTTGCTTTTGTTTGCTCATTGGTTAGAATCACATTATAGAACCATCTCTATACGTGCACGTATGACATCTGGGTAAATTCGAGCCATGGTATTTCGAGTATTAGTGCCTTCATGTTCGTAGCCCTGTTGGACATGACAACTTAGGATGGTACTGGCATTTGATCAGGATTCTGGGCAAGAGAGGAACGTGTACCCATATCCAACCTTGTACCTTGTACGTTTACTGATTGAATCCCAGGCCCATGAACCATGAGTTTAATTTGTCTGATGCCAAGCTGGCTGATCACCAGTGTTATTTACTAAATACTGTATACAATGTTGATTTATCTTGCATTGGTTTGGAACGTATGTTATCTTACATGCTTAAGAAATTGACTTTGCATTGACAAGGAATTCATATTTTCCAAATATATTCAGTGTTCATGAACTTAATGTTGTTTGTCAGTATTTTTAATTGTTGTCTTTGTATGCAGCTTGAGGATGGAGACATTGTTTGCTTTCAGAAACCAACCGAAAATGGTGAACATTTCTGCTATCCAGATGTCCCATCATTTATGGATTATGTTTACAGTCATCAAGTAAGCCTTCCTGAAACTTCTACATTTGTATTGGAAATTGCTATTCCTTCTTTGGTGCTTTATTTGAATTGGTAGCTATGTGAGATCAAACTTTTGGTGTAGCTATCAGTGAAGCTTGATCTCATGCCGGACTCTGTTCCTAGAAGAACACATTTAATATGCAAGCTTGTTTCTCTTGATGATTGGTTTGCTTTATGTTTTTACCAAGTCTATTAATTTCAAATGAGTTGGTCTATACACATACACAGGGGATGATCTTTTTTTTTTCTTTTTTTTTTTTCTGAAGTAATGCTAATAATTGGAAAGTCATACTATAGTGGAAAAAACTTGGCTCTTTTGTTTTCTAAAGTCCTGGTATTGTGCAGATTAAGAGATCCACCAACTTTGAGTGGTACAAGGGTTGTTTAGGTCTAGCATGGGACTTGAAGTATCTTAATGATAAAGCTGCTACTTCTCTTGTGATACACCAGAATATTAATTCTCCCAATATTTGGTTGGGTGAATTCATGAGAGCTAAGGGCATTTCTAGTTACTTTGGTGCTGAGTATATATCTATAAGGAATTTTACCTTGAAAAGTGACTGTAGATTTTATTGGCATAAAATCATTTATTTTTCAGATTTCCAAGAGTTTGATTGATCTTGTCAATCGGTTGAAGATTGGTACTGAAGTTGATAGGTATTTTGTCAACAGAAATTTGGAGACTGATAGATCTTACTACTTTTGTGAAGAATGCAGATCCATTAGCTGATTTACTTGCCAAAGTAGTCTCCGGGAAGGGTTCTACAACTCACTTGGCAAGTTGGACATGTGAGATGCTAATGTGCCAACTTGGAGGGGAGTGTTGGCAGGGTTGTGAAATTTAGGTTTAATTTGGAGTCCTATTCTACTTAGGATAATTTATTTACTTTCTTATTCTTGTAGCTTTCCTTATCTTTTTTATTAGATTTCTTATGTATTTAGGTTTCCTAGGGCTGTACTCCTATAAATACCTCCTAAGGGAGAAGAATAAAGTAAGCTTAGTTATTATAGCTAAAGCATGATTTTGACAAGCACAACAATGACCAATGGTAAGCCTGCACACCTTTTAACTATTTCCCTTTCTAACATCTCCTTATCGTTACATATTGTAAAATCTGCATTAAAGCATAAAACAATTTAGAGAAACACTCAGGTGATGAAACTGGTCAGTATAAATGACAAACAAAAATAAATGATTTATAGCCATATCATCAAACATGAAACTGAGTATGTAATGATAATATCTCTTAGTACTTTATCAACAAACCAAGAATCAAGAAATTGAGTATGTACTAATAATAATTGGTATCATCTATGGTAGTTTACCCCATGCTGATATAAAATATGGATGCAAAACATTATTAGAATGGGGTAAACTACCTGCAAGATCATCCTTTTTCGGAAATACCTTCCTCTGAAGCAACTCCTAATCCTCTTCTTCAGTCAAATTCCCTGGTTCATGAAGAACACCTCTGGGATCTGCATGGGAAGCTAATTCTTTATTACGAGTTGTAAGCAAAATTCTGCTGCACCCCTTCCTAGATGTTGGGAAAGAAGGACATAGAATTTGCCAAGCCTCAGTTGTCTAAATGTCATCAAGAACCACCAAACATAGCTTCTTTTCCTGAACCTGGTAAAGTTTCTTTGCAAGCTCTACGTCTCTCATTTTAGAATATGATCCCCCTCTCATCTTTTGATAGAGAGGTTAGTTTAATCAGAATGCCTTCCCAAACATCTTTGGGTTTGCATGGTTGAGATATATAAGTTCATGCAGAGCCATCAAAATAGCGCCTAATAGGATCATTGCGGTAAACTTGCTTGGCCAGAGTGGTCTTGCCAAGACCACCCTTTCCACAAATACACACAACTCGACCATGTTTTTCTTCATTCACAAGCTCTGCCACTAATTCCTCTATGTTTCCATCTAACCCAACAATATGCTCAACAATATGGGAATAAGACCACCTCAATTGTCGTTGAGTACTTGATGAGTATTGATCTAGTCTCACAGCATTTAAGCCATAGATTTGTGAACTTCTGGCAAGGTCTGAGATTCTAGCTGTTATGGCCTCAATCTCAGACCCAACTTTATTAAGGTGTGAAGCTTGGTCGAAGAAGCAAAACTACCTTTTGAGCGGATTTGGTTTTAGGGTTACGAGTTTGATGGAAAAAAGCATGACTGACATCTTCAGCATCATAAGCAACAACAAAGGACACCAGAAACTCTGCCATGATATGCTGCTTGATTCTAATTACAGAACAACAAAAACAAAACTTAGCTTTCTTTCTTACAACAAAGTAGTTTGTAGGACCAACTTTTCTTTCACTACAAACAATATTGGTCTTGGTCACTCATTCCCCTATAAACTTTTAAAGTTTTGTAGTCTATATTCATGCAATTTAAAATTGTTCATGCATGTCTCATCCAAATTCCAAAGGACAATAAGGAAAAAAGTCAGAAGTCGGGACAGTAGGTAGGTAGGTAGTTGATTGGAAAAAATTGGGACCTTGTTTTCAGTATACGTACAACATTGTGAAGGTAGGAAGTGTCCAATCTGGTATGCTTGGAATTGATGTAGATGTGGGACTTTTCTTATGATTTCCATTTCAGTATAGGAAATAGCACATATAGAAACGCGTGAAGTGCATATAATTAAATAATTAATGGACTGATCCTATAATATCTTTAGATTTTGGCTATTGGAACAATTTTTAATTGTTTTGGTGAGAGTTATTGGAACAGTTAATTTCGTTACACAACACGCTAACAGTTGTTAATTGATTGACTAAATATGAGTGTATGAGTGTTCAATGGAGAGTTGGATTGATTTTATTTTTTAGTGAGAAAGGGGGCCCAAAGGACCCAAAACCAACTCGATTACATTTCTGAAAATTCATTTTTGATTGATTTGAGTATTAATTGGGGAGAGACAGATACTTCACTTCTCCATTTCTTTGGGATACTGGAACTTATCGAAATGTAGTTTTTTTTTTCTTTGGTACAGTCTATGTTATCGATTTACTCAAATTATCGTTAAATATATACTCAAAATTATCAAATTTAGAACTAAGATACTGTATAAATGATTCTTATATAGGTGGATTTGTCAGCATGTCACGCACAAGATCGTTCCTCTAAATCTTTAAGGGCAGCAGCTTCAAAGGTAATAGCTTCAGCACTGTAAAACGCAGAATTATTGTTTATGGGGTTTAATGCACAATCTGTTTGGTGTTTCTTGTCTCCACGGAAGAAAGCATCTCAAAAAAGAAACCCCACACAATTAAACCAAAACTGGTCCTTTCTAGAAGAAGTATGTCGTCGCTTTTCACTTGCCGAGATCAGAGCAGCAACTCAATGTTTCAATGAAAGCTTATGCATTGGTACTGGTGGCTTTGGCTCAGTGTATAAAGGGTACATCAACAACGGAGCCACAGTCGTTGCAATCAAGGGCATTTCCAATAATTCATTACAGGGAGCGCGCGAATTCACAGCGGAGGTGCATTTGCTCTGTCAGCTGCACCACCCCAACCTTATATCTCTCATTGGGTTTTGCGAAGAAGAAAGAGAGTTCATCCTTGTTTATGACTACATGCCCAATGGTAGCCTCTATGACCGCCTTTTCAAGTCTGAAAAGGATCAGTTGTCGTGGAAGCAAAGACTCAATATCTGTCTTGGGGTGGCGCGTGCAATACACTACCTCCACGCTGGGGTTAAGCATGCTGTCATCCACCGAGATGTGAAAAGCTCCAATATTCTATTAGACGAAAAGTTGGAGGCTAAGCTTTCGGACTTTGGGTTGTCCAAGATGGGTCCTCCTACTATGTCAAATGCATTAATCAGAGTGAACTCGAGGGTGGTGGGTACAATGGGGTATGCTGATCCAGAGTACGTACGTTCTGGCCAACTTACCGAAAAATCTGATGTGTTCTCGTTTGGACAGGTGTTATTGGAAGTGTTGTGTGCCAAACCTTGTTCAATAGAGCTTAGAAGATTTCCTGATATGCTGGATCCATTTCTGATTGGGAAAATAGCTCCAGATTGTTTGAGAAAATATATGGAGATCATGGAGAGATGTATTTGCTATACAGGAGCCCAACGTCCCACAATGGGTGAAGTGCAGGTGGAACTTGAGTTTGCACTGGGGCTGCAGGAGAGCGCAGACACCTGCAAGCTTAAGAAGTTGGGGGCAAGCACTTGTGTTCCTGCTCCTGCCCATGACTATACCTACCAAGAGATATCATTTTCTCAAATTAATAATACTTTCTCAGTTTTGTATAGGCAGCTGGTGGATTCAAATGGGTCTGTTGGTCTTGATTCAAATAGCTAGTGTTGATTTTTCAGATTCTGATAAGGGTTTAGGCTGTGTAGCTTCAAAGTCTGACAGGGAAAACAGTTTATTAGAAAGATGAAATAGAGACTTTGTGTAAATTTGTAAGGTATAAATATAGTTTGCATGGCTTGTTATTAAAAACTAAGATGATCGATCGACTACTTGAAAGGAATTTGCAAAGAAATCTTGCTTGATGGCAGCATAGTTTTCATCTCACCCAAATAAATCACTGAAACATACATCGTGAATCAATTGTTGGGTTGTTGCTTGAAGACTTTTAGGTTCCATTACTAAGCACTGGGATTTGATACAACTCTCCCCTGCATTCTAATTAACTATTTTAATCAACTTTATCATAAATCATGCATAGGTTAAAGCTATGTATTGTCCTCCCTAGTCCCTATCACTTAACCTTTCAAAATTGTTGCCCTTTGAACCATGGTGTGAGAAGAGTTGTATTTTGTTGCCCTTGGTTAAAGGACAAATTGAAGTTGACCACACCAAACTTTGAGGGTGAGATCGTAGTGAAGGGTGTTGATGTTGGTGAAGTAGTTGAACTGGGTGAGTGAGGAATTAATGGGTCATAATTAGGCATTCAATATTAGAAAAATCGCCATTGTGCATAGATAGAGAGAGACAAATATTGTTTGGTGACTACGTTTTTACATTGAAGACAAATGGAAGTTGAGGTGCTCTGTCATTTTTGGGTACACACAATAAATAAAATTTCGAGTTTCGAGGAAATTTTAATGGAAATTTCGAAGATTTTTAAATTTTGACAAAAATTAGACAGAAATGACGGAAATTACTATCAAAATACGGAAATTTTGAATAAAACTTTACCATATGTTTATTTAACATATTATCTACTACATTGATAAAAAAACATTGAAGAAACCAAATTATATGGTAGGTTTCATGTAATATGTGATGAATATAATGCGCGTTGGAGGCAAATAATATTAAATAAAATTACTATATTTTTATACTCTATAATCTATACACTAAATCCTATACTTTATATGCCCTAATATTACATTAAATCCTATATACTCTATATTCTTTAAAATATGGTATAAGATATTAAGATTTATGCCTTTTAGAATATTTTTAATTATTTTTTATATAAAAATGTATTATGATGTAGAATTTAAAAATAACTAAATGAAATCCCAAAAGAATCAAACGAAACTCCAAACCCTTTTTTTTCTTTTCAATTGCCCAAAGACCTCAAACTCTAATTAACCCTAAACTCTTTTTTTTATTTTCTCTTTTTTTTCTTTTCTTTTCTTTTTCTTTTCTTTTTTTTTCTTTTTCTTTCCTTTTCTTTTTTTCTTCTTTCCTTCCTCGCTTCCACTTCTTCCCGTGGGCTTGACTTTTCTTCTTCCCTTTTCTTTTTCTTTCCTTCTCTTTTTTTCTTCTTTCCTTCATGGCAACCTTCCACTTCTTCCCTTTCATTTATAGCTCTCACAGCCGCCACTGCTATGCGACTCAGCATATGGCATATCATTGATATATCTATTTCTCTTCTCTCTCCTTTGGTCATCCTTCTCCAGTGCAGATCTTTCTCTCCCTAGTCCCTCCCCGATCTGATTTTCTCCCTAACCGATCTCTTCTCTTTTCTTTTATTCTCTCTCTTCCCTACCCAATCATGCCGGTGCTGAGTTTGTAACTGCCAAGGAGAAGAAAGACAGAAAAATGGCTGGGTTTGTTAACCTCGGAGCGAAATTTCGGTGAAATTTTGAAAAACTTGATAATTTTGGTGAAAAATTCATAAACTAGTGTTAAAATTTCGATACCCTAAAAAACGAAATTGAACTCCTTGGGCACACATGATTTGTGTCTCGTGCCTAAATCTATTTTTTGACAACCACTTATTTGGAAGCACTGTTGATTTCCCTCAGCGGGCACAAAGATATGTGTCACCGCCTAACAGATGTGACCACCCAATGACATGAATTCACTATTTGTACTTTTTGGTGGCAAAAAATGTGCATATTAATTTGTGTCTTTCTTAATCTGACAGATTCTCTCATAAAAAATAAATAAATTTACATATGCACAAATTTATATGTGTGTTATAAATTAAAGTATTATATGGCCAATTTCACACTTACCTTGAAAACAATTATGGCATAGATGAGCCAAATGTGTAGAAGACTTTTTCGTACCTCCATGCTAAATCAACTGTCATAGATTAGACAACACTCTGAGTGACATTTTAAAGACGGACACGATTACCAAACGTATGCTCTATTGGTATCACTATATATCTACTCCATACCTCACTTGTGGTCTATCATGAATGCCTTAGTGCCAAGGCTTTTCAGCTTAAATATATTAGCCTACAAATTTTTTCAATATCTCAAAATCAAAGTGAAAGTTCTCATGCTCCAACAAATCCATCGTCCATGCAAGTGGATAATGCATATCCAAGAGTTGACCCAGTGGCTAATGGTGATCAAGAATGCCAGAGTGCGGTGTATATTTAGTGCTAAGTTATCTGACCCTTATGCTAGTTTAGTTTTTGAAAATCACTGCAATATCTTTTGAACAACCATAGCTTCTCATGGGCTGTTGCTCTTCTTTTGCAAAACTTTTGGAAAGTGATGTTAGGAATAGATTTTTGGTACATTGGTTTTTTAGGGGAAGAGCGAAAAGCTTTTTTGACTACTAGACAAATTAAGTAGACAAATTTGACATGGATATGTGGATTGCAGTGGATATATTTTGAATATATGTAGAAATTGACTATTATGTTGGTTAATATGGTGTTATGTGCAAAGGAAGATGGTTTTATTATATCTTGGCTATCTTTCTCAATATGCTATTAGGATTTTGATTACTATTCATGTGTTCATGCATATATGGAATGAATGATCAGTAGATATCTTTATTTTTCATTTGATCACAAAATTTTTAATTTCCATTATTGTACTCACAGTGACAATAGTAAGCTTCAATTATTTAAATTAAAGATACAAAATAACTCACACACCCATCAATTTAAATCATTTTCATTTTTTTTTTATTATTAGTTGTCCAGCACATATATGAAGGAATGTGCTTCAATAAAATCGTACAGGTGCAAGAAACATTGATTAATAATCATTTGGTTAAAAAAAAAAATAATCATTGATTTATAATGAAATATTTATTTAGTTTTTAAAATAAATGATGCTGAAGAGAGCACATTTGAGTGGATTGTGCATGTTCAGAAAGTTGGTTCATTGTCAGAACCGAGACACTTGTATGACCACATTTGTGCCTATGTTTGTTTGATTCATAATGGCTATTTGTGCCGTATTCACACTGAAAACGTCATTTGCGAAAACAAATACGACTTTAATGGTTGCGTCGTTACCAATGTTAAAAGGGCACATTTGTTTGTGCTCTAAATTGTTAGGAGGCACAAATATTGTACTATGCCGATTGTAGTTTTTTCTAGCAGTGATTTGACTAGTCGGTTTTGAGAAAGTGTAAAAAATAATAATAATAATAATAATAATAATAATAATAATAATAAAGGAAGCAATTGGGCCTCTGTTTGTATTGATTTCTTCTAGAAACTAGAAAGTACTTTAAGATAACCAAACAAAATAACTCATTATCGGTCATGTATTAGCATGAAATTAAATTTTGAAAAATTCCTCCATTTGTTCAGGGTTAAAAATTGTCAAAATTTTGTTAAAAGTTTCAATTGTTTTAATTTAAACTTTCAACGAAATTGTAATTCTTGGCTTGGCCCAGTATATGTCATAAGGAGTATATCAACAATTGCAACAACAAATCAATTATGATGCTTCAACTTCTTCTTTCATTTGGATGAAATTTTTATTGGGCAATTAATGCTAAGTGCCCTAATTTTTGTACCCTAATATATTTGTGCCCTAATGACATATAATTTCAAATCAATTAAATATTTAATTTAGTTACATTTTCATTTGACACATTATTTTTGACAAAGTCCATTTTAACATTTCTTATAACTCTTATAACATTTAAATTATGAAAAAAAAAATAGTCATTAAAAAAAATCCCAATTATTTTAAAAGTAGGCTTAATTAGTCTGAATCATTGGCGTCCAACCTAAATAAAAAATCTTGTGAAAACAAAAAAAGCTTAAAAGCCATCTTCTCGTCAAATCCCCAAGAACCACCATCCAACATATCTACACCATTTCTTCTCCTTCCTTGACAGGACTATCCTCAGATTTCACCCTAAAACCCAGAGTGATCATGTGGAGTCCAACACCAATAGAGTGTCGGCCCGCTGACTCATCTTTGTGATCATTATAGGGATGTCAATCTAAAAGGAAAATTCTACTGAAAATTTGGCAGAGTCTTCCCTAAAAATTGGACTAGCCCCACCTGTAAGACATGAATAAACACTTCTATTTATCAACAGCCAACCCCGACCACAAACCAAAAGGGGTCTCAGACCCACACCAAGTAATACTTCATCAAATATATCACAACATAACTAGTAAGGGTTTACAATCACATCTTACTATAACAATTACAAGCACAACCTTGATTCCATAATATCAATTGGTAGGGATGGACCACTAAGATGCCTCGGCGTGGTGTGGCCCTACCACAACGATCATTAATACCTGGGGAGAAACGTTAAAAACAAAACATAAGAAACTCTCAGTGAGTGGACAAAAAATAAAGTTTAAAACATTTCCCGTAAAATTATCTTATAAAACTGATCATTTTCCTTGAGTTCATTTTCTTTTGAAATCCCCTAGTTTTAAAACCATTTCACAAACCTATTTCGAAATGTCTTGAAAATTGTTGTCATACTCAGGGTATGAGAAATACATGTGAACATGAAACACTTATGAATTTTCAAAAACATGCCATGCATTTATTCAATGATCAATCATAGTCGGCTCACGTTTTAGAGCACTCGGCCGTTCGATGTCATATATTATTTTTTTCTGTACTAAAGCGATAGTCATTGTCAAACAGTAACTCTGTTAAACAGTGAATCAGTATCAAATATTGTTACTGTTGAAATTAGGGTGTGGATGTGACTGCATAAGCTTCAACTTAATTAGTGTTTTATGTCAATTTATTAATTTTTGTCATGTTTATATAAGTGTTCAATGTTTTCTTAGAACAAAATAAACATATATTTCATTTCAAGTATACTCGCAAGTGCACAAATCGCATTAGTAGCAAAACGTACAAGCACGAGGTCGATCCCAAAGGTAATGGTTAATAACAACAAATTAGTTCAAATAATCAATAGAATAACTAAATAGGGGGTTTAAAGAGATGAAAACACACGCATACTTCACCACACGCACACACCCTTTATTCTATCTTGCAATGTTAAGTTTTCAGTTTCAAATCAGATACGCATGCGATAACCATCCAAGGCTAATGACAATTTTTTTTTTTTGCCACAAGGCTAATGACAATTAATTCAAACATAATGTATTAAAGTTTGACTGCTAAAAAGGTTTGATTAGTTACTTTCTCGCAATTGTTCTCCTAAGGCATAAACTAAGAGCTTCTTGGGTCTTTCTTAATCAGTTAACTTACATGTTCCCTAGTGCTAAGCTAAGGCAGCTGTTACCCATGTAAGAGTTATTAAGATCCGTGCGAACGTCAAACATGCACAACATATAAGTTTTGACTATTTCCTTACAGAGGTCGTCCAACCCCTTACCAAGAATAATCCTTTATTCCCTTGTTACTTGTGATTTAGTGTCTTTGACTATTTTACAGCTAAACCTAACAAATAAACTAGATGCAATTACCCTAAGGTGGCCAGTCAAAGGATGCAAACAACTAGTGACGGGTTCAAATAGATAATGAAAATTTAATACACGCAAACATCAAACTAATCGATCAAGAGACGGATAAACGATTTGTTAAAGCATACAAATTCATTAATCAACCTACAACTAACATGCAAGATAGAATAAATAAACCTACATAATTAAATAAAATAAAACAAAACAAAAACAAATAACAAAATTCCAATTGATATTGATATTGATATAAAATTCAGAAACACAAACTAATATTAAAAACATAATTCTAAATGAAAAGAAAAGCAAAAATCAAGAGATACATCACAATGGTGGTTGCGGCAAGAAGAGAAGAAGAAGGAAGCACCTAGCAAGCTGGAGGAACCCACGGCAAGGTGAGCTAGGACTTACGGCAAGGGCTGCTTCCTTTTTTCTCTTGCTTGTCACGCCACTCTCTCTCTTTCTCTCTCTGAATTTCGGCTCTCTCTCTCTCTCTAACTTTTTGAAAACTAAAAATAATGAAAACTGAAAAATAAACTAGGAGGAGGGGTGAGGGTGTTGAGTTCTGAAGGTATAAGATATATTTATAGAGGAGAAATCCTTGTAAGGCAAGGCTAGGGTTACTTGCGGCAGCAACTAGGGTTAGGGTGAATCAGGCCTTGCGGCATGGGCAGCTCTTTGGGCTTAAGTGAGTCATGCAAGCACTAGGGTTTCCTTGCTTGCGCATGGGCTTCCAGGTCTTGACGCATTGGGCTGCTGGTCTTGGGCTGCATGGCTGCTAGGGCTGATGTGATGGGCTGCCATCTTAGACTAGGCGCATTAGGCTTGCACCTTGGGCTGAAGTGGCTTGCATAAGGTGGGCTAAGGTTTCACTTCATGGGCTGCCACCTTGAGGCTTGCGCGTTGGGCTTGGGTTGCATAGGTTAGGTGCATGCATTGCCCATCTGACTTCTGCATCCCATAGGCCCAAAGCCCATTTGACTTGTTGACTTGTCATTGTTGACCCTTGACCCTTGACCCTTGACCATTGACTTTGACTCCCCATTTTGCCCCTCATTTCTATTTGAATTCAAATTCATTTCTTTTCTCTATTCATTTCCATAGATGTCCACCACCTTCTAGAAACTTCTGGAACCTTAACTTTCTAGAGTTGACTTTGACCACATTTCCTAGTGTGACTAGGATTTCTTGTAAATGAAGGATTCCTTATCCATTTCAACTCCTCGTAATGACCATATTGCCCCTGGGGTGTCCTAGTGTCATTAGAACTCATTTTCCTAGTACGGTTAGGTTTCCTAGTTCAACCAGGAATTCCTGTTCCAATTAGGATTTCTCATTTCTGGCTCCGTAATAATGGTTCTGGACTTAATGTTTCCTAGTGTGACTAGGAATCCTGCTTTAACTAGGATTTCACTTGTTTTCGTAGTTTGACCAGGAAATGTTCCAAAATAGCTCAATTTGACCTGAAAACACAAAAACAAGACAAGAAACACAAAAATATCGAGTTTTAACACTCTAGGTTAAAGAATTAGTATCATAAAGTGATGCAAAATGTAGACTCATCAATAATATGACATAAGATATATCTACAAGTATCATTTTTATGCGATCTCGCACGGTGACAATGGTTGTTACAGTCAAAAAGTGACTACAATTAATATTGTAAAGTATGAAAAAAAAAAAAAAAAAAAAAAAAAAAAAAAAAAAGGGCCTAGTGCTCGGCTCATTTTGAATGAGCCGACTTATCACCATATTTTTGCTAGTGGGCCAGTTTATCAGGACAAAGAAAACCCTTATTTTCAGCCTTAAAATAAAATCTTTATTTTATTATATTTTCCTAACATAAACCATCTCACGATGAAAGAAGGGCCATGTGCCCAGTTTTGTTTCCTTAGTTTTCTTATTTTAGTTTTATTTGTTTTCCTTCTTCTCGTTTTCCTATGCATTTTTATTTTTTATCGTTGTTAATTATTTATTGTTTAGTTAATTTAGTTGAAAGAATAATTAATTAGTTTATATATAGTTTGATACTCATATTGATCGAGTAGAACTACGCATTGTAGAAATGGAAACGAAGAGGCTTGAATGGTCTTTGGATCGATGTTTTGCCTGCATATAGGCTAAGAAAAAGGCCCAAGAGACTAGAAATGAGTCCATAGGCTCGAAAGGTCTAATGGATGGGGCGAGGCCCAATAATGGACTCGAGACCAAAAGGACCAAGGCCTAATGGTGGGCCTGTCGACTTGTGGGCCAACGCCCATGAAACTTGGTGACCAAAAGAAGCGAGGCTAGGCTAGCCTTGGCTTAGACATGAGTTAGTAGTTTATGATGGACCATGAGTTAGCAGCCATGGATACGAGAGTTTAATATAAAAAAGGCGCAAGGCCTGAGTGGGCCTTCGTGCATTGAATGTGCGAGACCAAGGATAGCTTAGCCTCGGCACTAAAAGAAAGCCCAAGCCCGATAATATAGGTTTAGGGCTTCGCTGTAGGGGAACTCTCAGAGGCCTACACCCAGGGGACGCCCTAGGATAGAGGTGCTCTGGAGATCGATGGTCTGCTACCGGTGTAGGCCCAAGATGGCACTTGGGGACCTATAGGGTCCTAGGTGGTGAGATTCATAGGCGACTAGGGTAGAGTGGATGGGCTTCTTGGATGGAAGGCCCATCTTGTGCGAGAGTTAGCCTAAGAGAAGGTGTGTTCTACTTGGATAATGAGTCGCGGCCTATCCTAAGCCAAGACTTAGGCGGTAAGTTGTTATGAACCTTAATTGGACAAGGACTTGGAGACTCTCGACCATAATCACTATAAAATGGGCAAGCTAGCCCTTAGGTACGTAGGTATGCAACCTTAGCTCTCTAAACTACTCTGAAGATGATTATTGACTTGAGCGTCGAAGGTTCTTTGGCCAATACCACATCGGTGCCCCATTTACGCTTAGTGTTCTTTGTCTTAATGTGCATGGTAGAAGAAGAGTGACGTGATGATCAATATAGGCCTTGACATGGAGGTCAAAGGTTAGGTTGGCTACGTGACAAAATTTGCGCATCAACAATATATATATATATATATACAGTAATTCTCTCTGTAGGACGTCTGCACTTTTTTTTTTACGGACACCTGATGCCGAGCGCTCAGTAGTACATTTTTCTTTTTCCTCGAGTGCTCAACACTAGTTTGTTAGATTTATATATGTTAGATTTTAATTACGTACCCTAGGATAGGAGGGAATGGGGTGAACCCTAGGGAAGTACCACGATAAAAAATGGGGCGGTGGAAGTAGTGGCGAGCGCTGCAACCAGCACTTGGCTGTTTAAAAAAAAAAAAAAAGTTGTCGAGTGCTCAGCACCTTTGCTGAGCCCTCGACGATATTTATATGCAAAAAAATAGACGAACGCATCCGTCTTATTTATNAAAAAAAAAAAAAACTATATATAAAAATATTTCACCTGTTAATTACTTGGATGTACTCAGTGCTGTGTATGTTGCACCACGTGCTCCTCCAATCAGTACATGGCTAACTAAAACTGGAGAAAGCTCTCATATTACAAATGATCTCTCTACCATGTCCACCTACTCACCATATGGTGGCTCAGATATATATGTACGTTGGAGATGGCCGTTCTGCATGTGCATACTATGAAATATGAATCATAATCTCCTTTAATTTCTTCCATAAATTTGTTAAAGACAATGATGTATTGGCGCTGATTTTTGGTGCTAATATGGATTTATGGTTAAGGATCGAGCTTCGGGGAGGAAGCTCGAAGAAAACCTGCAATGGTTGTAGAGAATGTCTCTCATATAGTCATATAAGCGGTGTGATGCGGTTGCTCATATAAAATAAAATCCTAGCTACCTAAGATTTATCTTTGTGCCAATCATGTTAATTGGTAAATTTACAGGAATTTCCTTTGGCTAAAAATTGATTAAACAAATTGAAATTAATGATTTCTTCTTAATAATTTTAGTTATTTTAGTTTAAGAACAGCATTAAGCATTGTTGCACTTCCTTTGTGTTTTTCTTTTGTTTCTGGTAATAAATAAAAAAGTTGCAGAATATATAGTTCTGTCCAAAAAAAAAAAAATTGTAGAAATAGTGTATGTTTCGAAGGTGGTCCACAAAATATTTCGAAACAAAAAAGGTAAAAGGACTGTATATATAACACATTTAAACATACTCTCAACTATTATTTAATGTACCAAACCTGCACAATAATTAATAAAGTATAAAATGTAATAAACAGATAATAAATAAAGTCTAAATTTATTCAATATAGCATTCGAATAACATAATAAAAGATCAGAAAACTAAATTAAAGCCTAGAAGATCGAGGCTAGACATAACACGAGGTACGTACGTACTGACAGCGAAAGAAATAGGAAATTAAAAGATATATGAAAAATGAAATCAGAGCCTGAGGGACAAATCAAGTCCATGATCATCATCATCTTCAATTTCATGAATGGTAACAGAAGTGGTGGGTTTTGGTGGCACAACAAGATTGCCGTGCGCATCAAGCTTCCCAACAAATCCCATTGCATTTGGTTGTGATGATGAGGCTGATGCCAGCAGGTTGAAGTTGAAGTTGACTTGATGAACAGCATGCTCACGCTGTTGTTGTTGTTTATGCATCCCAAACCGAGACTGACGTCGTGCCACTGCCAATGCCGCAGCAAAGGCATGGGCATGGCCTCCGCGGTTTTGTCTCTGAGCCATGAAGTGGGATGAACTAGGATTGTTAGGGCGCATCATCGGCCCGGGTTTATGAATCCTGGACTCTTGACGCACGCCCAGCCCACCGTTGAAAGGCGGAGCGGCCAGGCGTGGCATAGCGGAATGGAGGAAATGATGATTAGGGTTTGGAGTGAGAGTAGTGAGACAAGAAGGGCGAGGAGTGAAACCGAGAGGCGGCGGTGGTGCTTGAAGTATTTGGCGCCTCAGTTCAAACAGCATTCTAGTTCGAGTCTGCTCATGATCAAGGTATTGTTGAAAACCATTATTGGACATGGCTGCTGCTACTTGCTAGAATGCTAGGGCAAAATAGATTAAAAAAGAGAAGAGAAAAGAGAAAAGACAAGTGTTTGTATGGCTGATTGATATGTTTGTAAGGAAGAGACGCATGCATAGCGTGTATATATATAGGCAGATGGGCAGAGGAAAAAATGGCTGCTTCCTAAGTTTGTGGCGATCAATCTTTTATTTATGGAAGCAAATTAATATCCTTTGACAGCCAATTTACAGACACACTACTAAAAAATCTTTTACTTGGTACGTAAGGTATTACCCATATAATAAATACACATTATAGGTAATACTTTCTTTTTTTTAGTTTGCAATATTATAGGTGATATATTAAGGTCTAAATTAATTATTGAAAAAAACTATTATTACGTATATATTTGGATTATTATTGGTAGGACTATGTTCCCTTTTTCATACGCTGTTCAAATCTTTATTTCGATTACCCCTACTCTACACCCAAGTCATATATTCCCTCTCTGTGATTAAAATGAAAAATCTATACTTTGATTCAATTGGTGTTAAAAATAGAAAATCTTATAAATAGAGATTTAGTAATTAAAAATGAAGTGAAATTTAATTGGTATTGCTTGGTGACAAAGGAAATGTAATGGGACTCCAAACATATTGCTAGAAATATTGTACTTAATTTGGTCATAGAGAATTATAGCCCAAAAGCTTAATTATCAAAAGCTATTGTAAATGAAAAGTATAGGTCACTCACAATAGTTTTGGTATTAGGTAATAAAAGTAATAATTTTTTTTTTTTTTTTTTTTGCTTTGCAATATTAGAGGTGATATGTTGAGGTCTAACTTAATTATGAAAAATACTATTATTACCTATATATTTGGATTATTATTGGTATGACCAGCTTCCCTTTTTCAAACGCTGGTCAAATCTTTACTTTGATTCCCCCTTCCCCTAATTAAAAAATAATAATTATACTTTGATTCAATATTGATATTATAAAAAAAAAAAAATCTTATAAATAGAGATATAGTAATTAAAAAGGAAGTGAAATTTAATTGGTATCGGTTGGTGACAAAGAAAATGTAAGAGTTTTTTACTTGGCAAGACAAAATGAGAACAAAACTTTTTTTTTTTTTGCCACAAATGAGAACGAAACTTAACTTAACCACTTTGGCCTAAAACTTAACTCGCAGGACAAATTAGCTCTGAGCACTTGGAAATTTCTATCAATTACTCAATAATTTCTATTGAGCGTTCAACACTTCTTGCTGAGTGCTTAGCAATTATAGATGCAGGCTAGCTGCATCAGCAACATAAAAATTACATATGCAGCATCTGCAACCTAAAACATACATTAGCAACTCAAAAAGTAACTCAAAATGCTCTAAAATATTCAAATATATATATACAACTCCAAATGTAGATATAGATGCACTGTTGAGCGCTCGACATCTTTTTTTACGCTCACAAGTGAATAGAATATTATCTTTTAGGTTAACTTTTTTAAGGTGTATTTCCAATTAAGAACCTTACATTTTTTCCGTGAAAGTAATTAATTTATTAAAAATATAATGAGACTTCAAACATAGCTAGCAAATTGTACTTTGGTCGTGGAGAATTATAGCCCAAAACCGTAGTTCAAATTCGATCCCATGTTTTCTCAGTCTCCCTTGCAATAAAATAAAAATTGCATGTTTTTATTTTGTAACCAAAAGCATCATATTATATTAACAATAAAAAAAAAAACATCATATTACTGAAGCAAATTAATGGGTTACAGTAGATCAGCTTTGAGACAAGACTCCAACCAAGCTGGAGTAAAATCTCGTCATTACGAAACAGTACTAGAATTTAAAGCAAACTTGGCCAAAGAATTATGTGCAACCGATTTAGAGCACCTAGGGATATATAACAAAGCCCGGACAGACCCCCTTAAAATCCTCCATGACATGCCCGTCAGTACGGCCAAGGTCCTGCATGAAAGCACTAATTTCATCCTAAATATTAGAGGGCGTACACGGAGAAAATGATATTTCCGACTTATCCAAATTTACCCTTTGACCAGAAGCCTCCTCATATTGTAAAAAGATATGTTTGAGAGACTGACAAGCTAACCTACAAGAGAAGATAAGAAATAAAAGACTGTCATCGGCGAGGGAATGAGAGAGAGAGATAGATAGAGAGATAAAAAGAGAGTGAGAGAGGGAGAGAGGGAGAGAGGGAGAGGAGGGGCCGGTGGCCGGTGGGGCAAGGCGGGTAAGTGGGTGGGAGGGGAGGGTGAGGTGGGGCTCCGGTGGGGTTGAACTAATCTGGGTTTTCTTTATATTTTACCATTTGGGGATAAAATAAAAAATGTTTTCGAAAACAGAAATTATGGAGTTTAAAAAGTAGACAGTGGAGTTATTTTTATAACTTCCCTACAAATTAAAAAAATAGATAGGCCCAAGGCCCCAAACAATAAAAAAAAAAAATTAAGGACGTACGAGCCTTTACTTATAGTGTTCATATAGTGCTCATATTGTATAAAATAAAATCTTGGCTAGCTAAGATCTTCGCGTCAATCATGCTGACAAAGTATCGTTGAGTGCAAATTTCACAGAAGTGGAACCAAATTGATAGAAGTTTCTTTTGGCTAATTTAATTGGTTAAACAAATTGAAATTAATAATTTTTTCTTAATAATTATCGTTAATTTAGTTTAGTGACTGCATTGGTGCAGTTAGTTTGTATAGATTTTTTTTTTTTTTTGGTTACTGGTAAATTAATAGAAAAATTGCAGAATAGTGAATGTTTTAAAGTCGGTCCGCAAAGAATTAATTAGACAGTATGACACAAACATGCCTTCAACTTTTATTTAATATATATTCTACCAAACATAACCAAAAATAATAATAAATAAAGTCTTATTGGAATAGAAAACTAAATTAAAGCCTAGAAGAGGCTAGACATAACGCGAGGTACGTACTGCCAGAAGAAAGAAAAAAAAAATGAAAATGCATGCATATGGAGATAGAAGTAATCAACCTAGAGACTAGAGACTAGAGATATACATATAAATGAAGTCATAAAATTAAAAAGAAATCAGAGCCTGAGGGACAGATCAAGGCCATGATCATCACCATCATCTTCTTCTTTTTTGGTCAGATCACCATCATCTTCAACTTCATGAATAGTAACACCATTGTTGGCTGTTGATGGCGCAACAAGATTGCCGACCGCATCAAGATTCCCATGTCCCACTGCAGCATTTGGTTGTGATGATGAGAAGGTTGATGGCGGCACTGTGGTGCTGAAGTTGATTTGATGAGCAGCATGCTGATCACGATGTTGTTGTTCACGCATTGCAATCTGAGACTGAAGACGCACCACTGCTGCAATCCCCGCAAAAAGACTGCGGGTGCCGCTGCTGTTTTGGCTGATGGCCGGATTGTTATGGCGCATCACCGGCATGGTGGGCTTGCGAATCCTGGATTCCTGGCGCACGCCCAGCCCTCTGTTGAAAGAGGGCGAGAGGGCGGCGCCAGAACGGGTAATGGAGTTAATGACATCATCAAGATTAGGGTTTGGAGTGTGAGTAGTGAGGGGAGAAGGGCGAGGAGTAAAACCAAGAGACCGCGGTGGTTGCGTCAGTAGCTGACGCCTCATTTCATTCAGTATTCTATTCTGAGTCTGCTCATCAAGATAGGGCTGAAAACCATTGGACATGGTTGCTGCTGCTGTTACTTGCTAGGGCAAAAGAGTTTGAAAAAGAGAAGAGAAAAGACAAAGTGTGTGTGGTGGTTGCATAGTACGTACTGCTGATTGAGATTATATATATAGGGGGATGGGCAGAGGAATAAAATGGCTACTTCCTAAGTTAGTGGTAATCGATCTTTTATTTATGGAAGCAAATTTCTTAATTGACAGCCAATTTTCGGACACTGCTAAAAAATGGATTCCTTGCTACCTAAGCTATTATCCATATAATAAATGCACCGTGGGATGGGGTGATATTTGATTGATTTATTGATTTATTGATTTATTTATTGTTGGTTTGCAACATTAAAGGTGATGCATTAATATTGTTACTTTTTATTTAAAAATGATTATACATTCATAATATCATAGATTGATTGATAGAGGGTTGGTCCTGATCATTAGGAGGCCTTGTACAAATTTTATAAAAGCGGCAATTTTAAATACCAAAAAAAATAAAGAATCACTGAACCAAAATTAATTCACTCAATGAATATATTAAGGAACTCTGTGGATTTTTAACCCGAATTGAAACCCTTTAGCTGTAAATTATGGTTTAATATCATAAATAAATTTGACAATAAAATGTTGCAATTTAGGGATATTACTTCGTCAACACTCAATGATGATTTATCGATTTTCTTGGTTTTTGGATTTATCCTTTTAGTTTCACAATCACAAATCATGTACAGTCACGATCTAGTCGGGAAATACTAAAAAGGGGCCATTTTAGTATTTTGAACTTTCCTCCACGTACCACCATTTACACACACTTAAAAGTATTAATGCCAATAATTTTTCAGTAAAACAGTAAAATAATAATTTTTTGAGATAATTAGACTTAAATTTTTATAAAAACAGTTTTTATATGGAGAGTTGGAGACCGGAGGTATTTTAAAATTTATAAATCATGTATGGTCACGATCTAGTCAGGAAATACTAAAAAGGGGCCATTTTAGTATTTTTGATCTTTCCTCCACGTACCACCATTACACACACTTAAAAGTAATAAAATAATAATGTCAATAATTTTTCAACAAAACAGTAAAATAATAATTTTTTGATATAATTATGCTTAGATTATTTATAAAAACAGTTTTTAGATAGAGAGTTGAAGATCAGGGGTATTTTAAAATTTATAAGAAAATTCTTTTAATTCATAATAATTTATAAGAAAATGATTTTAATTCATAATAAAGTCTTTTCCCAATTTGAAAGGTATTTCTCCTCTTAGGGTGTAGAGTGAGCTTTGTAGAAGCTGCAAAATCTTCAAGTTAAAACCTAACATAAAGCCGTCAAAGAAAAAAAAAAAAGATTTAATTGAAAACTCTAAATCACTATCGGTTAGTATAAGAAAGATTAATAAAATGGACTGAACTCTAAGTCTCTCTAATTTTTTTTAGCGGATACTAATTAACCTAGAGTAAGACATTTTGAATTAGAGCACAACTATGTATGAAACTTACATTATTGTCGCCAAGCACTCAACATTGTTCTCAAAGCGCTCGGTGGTCTTCAATTATCTGTTTTAGCTCTGATTGCCACACAGTAACATTTGTGACTGTCATGTAGTCACAATTGTGATTGTATGAAATTAATAACAATTCAAAATTTATAAGGGGCTTTAGACGATTTAGGCTTGGGGCTTTTGGTTTCAAGGATGATTTATCGATTTTCTTGGTTTTTGGATTTATCCTTTTAGTTTCACAATCATAAATTAATCACAGTTATGATCTAGTCAGGAATACTAAAAAGAGGCCATTTTTAGTATTTTGATCTTTCCTCCACCACCAATTCCACACACTTAAAGTAATAAAATAATAAAAAATTAAAATTAAATACCAAATGTCAATAATTTTTCAGAAAAATTGTAAGATACTAATTTTAGTTTAGATACTAACTTAGAACAAAACATTTTGGATTAGACCACAAATCTGTATGAAACTTACATTTTTTTGTCTCCAAGTGCTCAAGAATAGTGTCGAGCTAGCACTCAGTGTTCTTCAATTGTCTTTTTTTTTTTTGGGGTTTGGTACGTAGCTGTGATTGTCACATGGTAACAGTTGTGACCATACATCATGCAGTCACAGTTGTGATTTTATAAGGGTTTTAAGGCTTTTGATGCTTAGGAGATAAAGTCTTACAACCTACTAAACATTAAAGCTTAAGCCTTGAATTATAATACAAATATTGAAAAAAAACAACAAATGAACTAAGTTGTGTGACTATATCTTCGTAAAAACGTTGTGACTGCTGTACAGTCACAATTAAATGATTTTTCGATCCAAGCACTCAGTGAATAGTGTTGAGCGCTCGGTAGAACCACGTTTTTAAAGATGGTATGTACACGTACTTAAATTTGATATTTAAAGTTAAATGACATAATATATTGGTACGTAGTTAAACTGAAAAAAAAAAATTAAAATTTAATACCTAAAGTTAATGGACTTATAAAATTAAGAAGGTCAATTACGGGGCTTGTACGACCAAATTAAAGAAAAGTGTGAAAATAGGCCATCTTTTTTTGGTGGAATGGGAAGAAGGATATATAAGAGCGGAGAGGAAAATGTGGCCTATTTGCTTTTGTACCTATTGGGCTTATATATTTTAGTAGAGGCCCCTATAACTTAATTAGTGAGCCATGTGCGGGTGCACAACTCACACTTACTCATGCTCGAGCATGTGCGCGCCAAAATCACATATTTTGAGTTTAGTGTTTTTATTAAAAAAAAAATTTACATGTAACGAATGTATATATTATTTTTTTCACAATAAATGGTCACATGATTAATATGTAAGGAGATTGACGTTGTGAAAGTGTGAGTGTATACATCCATTACATGCAACTTTTTCTATTTTGACTAATAAGAGCTCTCCAACAGCTTAGTTATGTTCCTCTCTTTAGTTATATAAGCTGATTTCCTCCAAAAATCATTTTCCATAGAATTTAAAATGACACCTAATTAGGAAGAATTTAAAATTGGAATTTATGACTTCTAAATTCTACATTTTTTACTACACATAATTTTAGAATTTTCTTGTTAATGATATCAAACAAGGCAATTAGAACTTGTCATTTCTCAAATTCTAACTTTTAATACTATACCAAATTTAATTTCTCTAACGAAACACACCATAGGTCTTTTGGGCACTAAGACTTAAATCTTTCAGAACCTTACTCCCAACAATCTGATATATAGAACAAAAGGTATTCTAGAATTGAGAGAGAGAGAGAGAGAGAGAGAGAGAGAGAGAGAGAGAGAGAGAGAGAGAGAGAGTCAAGTGGCCGAAGAATATATGGGCGATAATTATAGAAAAAAAATGTGGCAAGTCATCTAGAAAAGGGGCGCAAATTTAATGGACTAGGTTAGCACTACTCTATTGATCACACGAAACAACATGTGTCCCAACCCGGTTCGAAGAAACAACATGTCGCTTATCAACCGTGACGACCTTAACGCCATGTTTGACATGTGTCCAAATTAATGACATGTTCTTAAGCATTGCTAATTACATTAAGGAGACTTACTAATCTATTTTATAAGTCTTTTTTAAACTAAAACCGGTAGTGATTTCAGGTTTTTAATTAAGTTTTTTTATTTTTCTTCTTTAACGGTTTTATGTTAGATTTTAACTTCAAAATTTTGGGAAAAGCCTACTCTACACCTTAGGAGGGAAAATACCCTTCAAATAGGGGGAAATATTCTTTAAATTGGAGAAGGACTTTATTATGAATTAAAATGATTTTCTTATAAATTAATATGAATTAAAAGAATTTTCTTATAACTTTTAAAACACCACCGGTCTTTATCTAAAAATTATTTTTTTAAAAGACCTAAGCCTAATTATTTCTTACATTAATTTATAACAATTGACACATATCTATATAATTACGTACTATATATATAGTATTAATCTTAATTAATTAAAATTTACAAACAAGAAAGCTGAAAACTAAGATTGTGAAAAGATTGTCCAGTGTAAAACACAAATTGATTCCTAAGCATAAGTTAGCCAATGACATATATTTGACAGGTACAATGATTTTCACAAACAATATCCACTAAATTGTTGCAATATCCACTAAATTGTTGAACAGCTAGAGCTAGGGACCTTGCATGTGATCAGCACAGAGCAGTCAATTAATATCCACTAAATTGTTGCAAAAACCCTCATATTAACCTCATCAACACATGATCATCAGTACTTTTCTTGAGCCACTAGCTAGGTACTCCATCCTCTCCTCCCAATATTCAATTCCCTCCCATTTTCTTCATTATTTTGAATTTTGTTAGATACTGTACATGATGAACATTATATGATCATACCCATGATGAGCAACCAATCAAATTTTCTCCCACATTATATGGAGCATAGCTTCTTCTGATCCTTGGATAAAGCAGCAGGCTCATGACGATCGACGACGTACGGACACACATTTATAATTTGCCCCCATTAATCAATTGCATGTACGTATGTGCAACTAATTGTGCTTGCATGCATAAAACCAACGCGATTAATTAACTAATTAATCAAACAAATCAAACAAATATATCGTCACGCCGCTTCTTTGGATTTGCTTCTGGGTTTCCTTTTCTCATCATTGCCACAAACTCATCGTAATTGATTCGACCGTCCTGCATTACACGTATCAAATTAATTATAATTAACAGTTTAACAATATTTCGTAAAAAAGAATATCTATTACAAATAAAACGGTTTAAAGTGATTCCTTTAAAACCAATTTTGTGTTTTCAATTAATTGAAATGGGCCTAATTTAACTAAGGAATAACTTACATTATCAGCGTCAACTTCAGCAATGATTTCTTTTATGTCCCTTCCATCGTGCATGCCAAACTCGCGGAGGGCTTGCTCTAGCTCTTCCGTTGTGATATACCTGATCGATCATCGAGTATGCATACATGAGATACAATAATCATGAGATGAGATCTCGATCAATTACTTGTTAGGATTTAGTTATTTCATATTATTTTACTATGTAATTGCAATCTAATTAAGAAAACAAATAGTATAAAAATCATAATTACCCGCTGTTATCTTTATCGAAGTGTTGGAAGGCAGTGTAGAGATGCTCTTCTCTATCCATTCTGTTCATGTGCATTGTTGCTGTGATGAACTCATCATAGTCTATAGCCCCATTGCCATCAGCATCAGCCTGTTAATTGAATGCATGCATGCAATTAAATAATTAATATGAAATCTAATTCATTAATTTGATTACTATAAAATTATGATAGAGAGAGAGAGAGAGAGGTAGCTAGCTTACTGCTTCCATTAATTGTTTAACTTCATATTCAGAGAGCTTGGTGCCTTGCTTAGCAAGTCCTTGCTTGAGCTCTTCGAGTGTTATAGTCCCACTGTTGTCTGTATCCATGCCCTTGAACATCTCTTTCAATCCCCTAATTTCTTCCTCTGATAGGCATCCCGCAATCACCTATATATGTACATATAATATATGTCATTAATTAATTAATCAATATATTAAGAATTTCCCTAATAAATCAATATTAATTAAGAATGTCCCTAACTAATTTATTAAATTTAATTAACATGAATGAATGAATGCATGCATGAACATATACCCGAAGCGCAACTTTCTTGAACTGATTCATTGCCTTGAACTGTTTGAGCCTGCTGAGCACAGCGTTGTCCAGAGGAACGTCAGGTGCTTCACCATCCTCCTTGATCCAAGGGTGATCTGGTCATCCATCAAATATGTATATATGTTCAGGTTCATTAAAATTTAATCCACCATGTTTAATTAATTAATTAATTAATTTGTTATATTAATTACTCACTTAGAACTTGGAAGGCTGTCAACCTCTGCTTGGGGTCTGAGTTCAACATCTTCCTCACGAGATCCTTTGCTTGAGGTGATATTGAAGGCCATGGGTCACTTGAAAAGTCCAGGTGCCCTCGTAAGATTGCGTTGAATATCCCATGTTCCGATTCTAAATATGTCATTTAATTCATTAATCAAATAATTAGTTTCAATAATATTCTATCAATTAATTAACGCTAATATCTAATTAAAAGTTTTAATTAGTTAACTAATTACCTGCCCAGAAAGGAGGAACACCACTGAGAAGAATATATAACATGACCCCAACACTCCATATATCCACTTCAGGTCCATATCTCCTCTTCAACACTTCGGGTGCAATATAATATGCGCTACCAACAATATCCTTGAAAACTTCCCCTGTACATGTAACATGTAACATGTATGTGATCATCACAATTATTACCCTACCATTGTAATTATTTGTCCATCAACTTCTTTCTAATTAAGAATTAAAGAAGACATGAGCCCTTAATTAGAATTTGAACATTCAATTCAAAATTAATTGGTAATGAATGAAAATGTACAAGATTTTATAATCATATATGCTAAACTTTAATTTTTCGATGAAAGATATTAACATCCATACATGAGCACTTGATTGAGCACTCGAATGTTTATCAATGTCCGTTCAAATGCTTACCTAGGCGCGCACACTTATAAATGAATGAAAATGAATTAATGGATGAAAATGAATGAATGAATTAACCTAATTAATGTACCTTGTTTGTAAAAGACAGATAGACCGAAATCCGTAGCCTTGAGGGGAGAGTTCTCATCTTTGTTGAGCAAGAGGAAGTTCTCAGGCTTGAGATCCCTGTGGATGACCCCCATGGAATGGCAGGTGTGGACGATCTGAACGATCGTCCTGAGCAACGCAGCGGCGGCGCGCTCTGTGTAATGCCCCTTGGAGATGATGCGGTCGAAAAGCTCTCCTCCGGCGCACAACTCCATCACCAAATGCACCGACTGCTTGTCCTCGTACGCTCCCTTGAGCTCCACAATGTTGGGCTGCCCCGTGAGGTGGTGCATGATCTGGACCTCCCTCCGTACGTCCTCTATGTCTTCCTTGTTCACCAGCTTCCGCTTTGCTATCGTCTTGCACGCGAATTGCTCTCCGGTCGCCTTGTGCGTGCACAAGTGCGTCACCCCGAACTGCCCCCTCCCCAGCTCCTTCCCAATGCTGTAGACTGTGCGCACGTCCTCCATTAGACGACCAAGCACAGGCCCAATGGGCCCGGGCTTGGGGGTCCTACTGCCTGTCGGGGAGACAGTAGGAGGGGTCTTCGGGATGGGATTATTGCTAGCGGAACCTCCTGCGGAGGAGTTGTGTTGGTTGGCACTGTGTTCCGGGCCGGCATTGTTGTCTCCGGTGTCGTCGTTGGGGGCATCCTCGGTGTTGCGTTGAGAGCAACAGTTGCCCATGGTGGCCGGAAGAGAGAGAGGGAAGTGAGAGAGAGAGAGAGAGAGAGAAAGGCAGAGCTAGCTTTGGATGGGCGTGGCCAAGAGAGGCAATGTTTGATTTTGGGGGTTGAAGAATTAAGGGTTGGGGTGGAGAGAGAGAGAGAGAGAGAGAGAGAGAGAGAGAGAGACACAAAAGGGAAAAGAAAGAGCGACAAAGAGACAAAAGGGGTTACAGCTTGGACTGATAATGAGGAATTTTAGGAGGTTGGTAGTTTTGGAAACTTGGAAAGGCCTTTGAAACAGTCTTACGCTCTTAGCCCTGTCTCAATATACGTGGGACCCTTACCTTCCTCACATTCACATACTTAATTACCAATTTACCATTCCCTCCTTGCTGGATTAATATTATTGCATGTCTTGATAGGTCCTCTACTGTCTATATATGATTCTATCCGTACACAACCAACTGCATGCTGGCATATATATGTAACGAATTAGGTAGCTAAGGAATGAATGTTATACACAACCAATTCAATGTTCTAGACGTACGTAGCTTGTAGGTGCATGCATGCGTGCTTGTATACGCGTACGTACACGTACAATTTCAAGCCCAATTGTTCTGCTTCAGTTTCATCACCTTTTCTTTTCATTAATCAAATGCACACGCACCCTAGCTAGCTTGCAGCCTTGGCTTAATTTGCAAATTCATGAAAGAAGTCACATGTATATGATATAACATCTAATTTTTGTCATGCATAAACAAATTAACACCATAATGCATGCATGTATATTGATAAATAAAAAAATAAATGATAGAAAATTTAAATACGTTATGCAAATATGACCAAGTTTATATACCAATAAGGGAGAATGTAATTTAGACCCCCAAATAATATTGCATGCTCATCTCATTTTTGAATGCCATTCTTAAATATTGATAGAAATGCTTAGACATGTCAAACTCAAATTAATGCTTTGATGAGTAGGATGTCATTGCCGTTGAGGCTAATTTGGGACACCAGCGTTCGTACGTATTACAAAATGTGGACTGCTCAATTACTGCTTCAAGCTAGCTTAACATGTAAAGTCCAATATTTTCTTTTCGGGATATGGTTTTGAGACTTTACAATCAACCTAGCTTATACACTCCTCATTTGTGGGAATGTAGAAAAGTACCGCAAGAAGTCATTTTTGGAGTGCCAAAATTATCTCCCTTTTTTTGGGACTTCTCATTTCCTATTTCAAGTATTATTAGCTTCTTGCATGTCACGCACTTCATGAACGCATGTCAATTGATTTTATTTATTGCACGTATAAATTTTTTTCAAAGAATGATATTGTTAGTGGTTACGATGTTTTTGGAGATTATTATTATTTTTAATTTGATAGATTAGTTTTTTACGAATTTAATTACTGCGTTAAGTATAACTATGATTTCATTTGACATTTTAATTAAACATGGCCAATTTAATTATTAAATTTTGAATGTTTCACTTAGCAGATATATTTGCTTTATTTATTTAATTTAATATGTAAGAGAATGTGATGTAGAAAGATAGAACCCCGAGTACCCTTGTTTCTGGTACCCCCTTAAAGAAATAAAGAATCAAAAAACGAAATGAGAACAGTCAAAAAGAGAAAGACACTAACACATGAGAGAAATCAACTCTTTATAATTCAATAATTAACCAACAACTTCATCTTACAAATTGAGAGAAGTCTCCCTTATACAGATACTCAAAGGACAGATAGAAAGCCACAGCTATAAAACATGTGGGAAAATTGAAAGGTCTCCTAATTAAATTTAATATATTAATTGTAAATAATGTGTGAAAATTCCGAGAGTCTCCTTTTGAACTTTTAGATAATCCATGTTTTATTTCAGTTCCCCTTTTCTCAATATTCCATGAATTATTTAGTGGGCTGCCTGTATCACAACTACATATTTGTCATGTTTGTTTTGTTTTTCACATTTTAATGTTTTGTCTGACTTAATATAGGTTGATATAGTAAGTTTCTTTAGTTTTAAATTATCTGTTGTCTTTATAGGTCATAAGCTCACTATAAATTCTAATCTAAATTATTCAAAACTCCCCAAAAAAACATCTTGTACGTGTTTGTCAGAGACATAGATAGAAGTTTTATTTATTTTTGAGCCACACACTGTGGCTTAAAACTATATTTTTCAACGCTGTAACCCGCAAGAGTTACAATTTGAAGTCTATTCTAATATTAAAACCGATTATTATTTGAGTTTGAAGTTTAGGGTTTAGAATTTAGTATTTATGAGTCATACCCTTAACTAGAATTTAGTAACTCTTGATATGTTACGCTTTATTGAAAAATGTAACTCTGAGTTACAAAAAGGAATATTGGGCAGTCGAACACTCATGTTTTGGTTCTGATATATGGCTTAAAAATAATGGGAAGAAGGTGCGGATTGATTGCTAGGAGTTGTAAATTGGGGGCATATTTCTAAGAGGCCCTAAAATTTATAAGAAAGGAGAAGAACTTACATGTCCCTGTTATAGGACATGTGTTATCCCAATTAGAGAGTAGGGGTGGACAAAACCCGATGCAACCCGACCAACCCGACCAACCCAACCAAAATGGGTTGGGTTGGTTCAGTTTCTAACACCCAATTTAGAGAGGTCGGTTTATAACCCGACCAACCCGACCTCAAATGGGTTGGTTAGCGGGTTGACGTTCCAAATAACCGATCAAACCCGACCCAACCCGACCTAAAAATTTTAAAAAATTAAATTAAATATTCATATGTCTAGTTTCTCATCTAATCTTGTTTAGAATGGTCAAAAGCTCAAAGCAATGAGAACTCATCTCACCTTCCCTAGTTTCATGGCCTATGTTCTTTAATATTATAATAAATTAATATTAATCTTTCACATGACTTTATTCTTTAATATATTAATATTAATATTTCACATATATGGCTTTCTTGTTTTACATGTGACTGTAATTGTTCCACTGTAAAAGCAGGCATGTATTGAATTGGGTTCATGTGTAGAAAATAGAGACATTAATTTTATAACTTAAAGAGAGTTTCATTCATTTATAATTTGGGCCTAAATTTTAATTGTATTTTGAGACATGCCCAAACCAATCAAACCGACCAAACCGACCAACCCAACCCGACTTTAATTGGTTTGGTTTGGTTCGGTTGTTTCACCTTCAATGGGTTGGTTTGGTTTGAAAAATCACTAACCCGAAGGTATTGGTTTGGTCTACGGTTTGGGGGCTAAACCGAACTAAACCGACCCGTGTCCATCCCTATTAGAGAGAGAGAGGAAGAGAGAAAGAGAGTAAGAGAGTAAGAGAAAGGGGGGAGGGATAGCAGGTGGCATACCTGCTGTTGCAGGTAAATTCTTCTCGTAAGAAAGTTATGTGCTGAACATTTTAAAAATGTATGCCAATCCAATATCCAAGCCTATGCGTATAGGTCATCCAGTGTAAAACAAAACATAGTGTAGCCCCTTGTAGGTTAGAATAACCATTGTCCTAAAGCATGCATTATATCCCAAAATAGTCAATTAAATGTTATTGCATCTCAAACGTTTGGGGAAGGGAAGCTTTCCAGGATGGAAATTTACACCAGTTCCACTATACTTTTGTTCTTGCTTTCCCACAGTACGTACAAACTTGGAACACCTGTGCTATTCTAATATGCAAGCATTCACTGAAATCAGGGAAGACCAATATAATGTAAAAACGAAAAAACATCATTACCTTTTATTTTTTTGATTGAAGAAACATTATTTGTTTGCCCAAGTGGTGAGGGTGAGTGGAGTAATGAATTAAAATTAGAATAAGTACAGGTTTCGATTTAGTTCAATCAATGTAGCAAAGAAAAAAACCTTCATTATTTTCCCAAAAATTTAAAGTATAAGATGACAATCTGGCATTATTTGGATCTCCATCAGTCCAACCATAATTTGCATTAATTTTCTACAACCTGGGGGTTGCATTATCACCATTACGGCGTTACATAGGACTGTAATATATAAGGAGAATGAGATAATATCAAACCAATTGCTCCAATATTCAATATTCAGAAAAACTGAGGGGGTGGCGAGAGTATAAAAAGAAGAAAAATAAATTAGGCAACTCAACTAATGGAAGAAATACATCTCTGATCCAGAAAGTATCAGTAAGTAGGAATTGTTGGATCAACCTTTTGAGCATATTCATGAATTCCGCCGGAAACATTAAATACTCTCTTAAAACCCTGAACCACAAAAACAAAAAACAAAAAACAAATAGTACAGTTAATATAAGTAGTTTGGAAATAAGAACATCCAGACTCCAAACTGATATTGCATAATGTGGCACGAAAATGAATATGAGGTAGCATCTTTCCTGGTATAGTATGCAGAACTCATTGTCCAGTTATTTGAAAAAAAAAAAAAACAAAACAAAGGATGCAAAAGGTGAAAGGGAAGATAAAGAATCAAAAAGATATGGAAAGGAATAAGAAAGGTTTCATTATGTTTTTTAGGAAAAGACAAAGTATGACCTGGCAGGAATGGAAACAAGGATTGCTAAAAGTTTAAACAAGTAAACAACTAGGCCCAGTGAAATGTTTGATGGGAATATTTTATTATAGCGCATTCATCCGATATGTTTTTCCTTTCTTTTCATTATTTGAGGAAGAGTTTCCCTGAGAGGATAGGAAACCAGCCTACGATTGTACATACGGTGGGCTTTAGGGTTTAAGAACTTGAATACTATCTGGGGTCTCCGGTTGAAGAATGATTAAGGATATGAAAGGTTGGAGGGGGAAATAGGAGCTCACTTCAAGAAGTTTTTGAGGGCTACGGAACATAATTGGGTTCTAGGGTTTTGATTCAGGAATATAATGGTTTCAACTTGAGATTGAAAATAGGCAAGAGAAGGAAGAAAATTCAGACTGTCATATTCCTGTAGCAGTACAACATGAACAGCAGGTATCGGGGAAGAGTGAGAAAATATGCACAAGGCCTCAGCTCAAATTACTCAATATTCCATTATCAAATTCTGATCTTTTTTCAACATATTTAGAGACTCCTAAACCAATTATTCTAATGTCATTAGAATTACAAATTTACAATTAAGGTACTAATTAATAAACATGTAAATGAGAGACTCCTAAGAGTTCAAAAATGTACAAGCTCAACATGATTAATAATATAAATTGGGTAATTTGCCCCTACCGGCCAACAGGGAGAAATATGCTCATGCCTCAACTCGAATTACAGAATATTCCATTATCCGATTCTGACTTTTTAGCTTAATTAGCCATCTTTATACTCCTAAATCACTTATTCTAATAGCATTACAAATCCAATTAAGGTACTACTTCATCAACAGATCAAACGAAGGACTCCTATTCACACACCAAATTCATCAACACACACACCCACCTTTGCTCCATACAAATTTGTTCAAAAAAAATAAATTATTTATCTCAAAACACCCTCTATAACCCCGATATAAATTTCTGTGCAGAAATTTTGTGAAATTCTAGATCTGTCCCTGAGCATCAAAACACCTATAACTCTAAATCTAATGCCTCAAATTGAAAAATGATTTAACCTTCAATCGCTACTGACTATCTTACAGCCATATAAGACGTGTTTGAGAACCCAAGACTGCCAAATCTGAATATCACAAATAGCATACGAGCCTTATTTCAATTGTCCACGTCAAGAAACTTATAAATCCTCAATTTCAGATCGTTCATTGTATTCTCTACCTCAAATCAAATAAGTAACCATTTGGCATTTGAAACAGTGGAAATGAAATTCTTTAAATCTGATTTCTTTGGCATTTGAATAGGGTCTATGAGCATCTATTTAATGGTTACTATAAGTAAACTTTTGACTAAGTTGAACAGCGGAAACTTCTCTTTGAACTTTGGTTTAAATGTTAATAAGAGACCATCCTTTTTCTAAAGGCTTTCCGATGCATGACAAGCACTAAGGAGATTCAAATTTATAAACATTATAAATGGTCGCAACAGGAGCACAGAAATTACATGCCAGCCACTGGCAAAAGGGCCTTGAAAGATATATTTGAATAAATGAATAACGATGCAGCTCTGTAAAATTTGAAAAAGAAAGGAGATGAAAAATTACGCACTGAGGGAGTGTCTAGATCCCACAAGGAAATGAAGTCAGTCTAACTTTTAAAGGATGTTCCAGTTATAGTAAATTAACATAGCAGAAAAGGCTCTACCTGCGTCTGCAACCACTTGGCAACCTGTAATGACCGCACACCATGGTGACACTGCATTTTGGAACATGAAATGTCAGTTTAAAGTAGTGGACAAGCAAGGATTGAACATAAAAAGTAAAGTGAAAGTAAGCACTATAGGCAGCACATAACGAATGTGTGCTTAAACCCACTCTTGGATGGGAAACTCAGAAATAACACTTTTCCTTAAAAGAAATTAAACCCAAGAAACTCATGAACAACAATTTGTTTCCAGGAGACTTCTTCTGTCTGACAATTGGAAGATTGGACTTAAGGAAACAAAGGAACTACGTATCTATGGTGCCATTTGTCATAGCTGGTTTCTTCTATTTTTGAAAATTTCATCTTTTTCTAAAATCTCTTTCTTAGACTCCAAAATGACTAAAAACTCACTCATATATGTGCATCTCCACACACACATATACATATCGGAAAAAAAGGCACTTCAATATTATTTTCTATGAAAAGCACTTACGTTAGGCCCCACCATAATTTTCTTCTAGTTACCTAATCGTAGCAATTTCTATTCATAGCTATCCTGAAAGCTTTTGACCAGCCCATTTTAGAAGCATTAACACCGTCTAACTTCCCTGAATTTCTAATATATTTATGTCGACACTCTTGCACCTAATAGTATAGATAATAGAAATACTCCTTCACACTCAGATTGATTTCTTCCTCCTTAGACATTCAGAGATATGGGGCAAAGATAGCCATAGAGAGTTTCCAAAATGGATATGATGAACACTTTATCTTCTTTCTATTCATTTTTCTTTTCCTTTTAGAGTTTTAGTTCTTTCTTGTTTTTCATGTGGAGAGTGTGAGGGGAAAAACATCCAAGTTAGGAATGGATAGCCAATCTCAATTTTCACCAAACCTAAGGACTAAGGTACAAGAAGTCCAGGGCGATTAGAAATTATACAACTAACTTCATTAGCGCCAAAATGGGGGAAACTGGACCTGGAGATTTTGGATGCTACATGCCTTAAAGTACCACTATATTGCAATGAAAATAGGAAGAAAACTAATACAAACAAGATTAGACATTATCCCCATAGCCAATGCCTCACTCAAAGAAAAGGTAGGCATGAAACTTAAGGATAAAAAATTGTCATGTTCCGTTTTACCAAAAGGTTGTAACAAAAATTCATCTTTTTAAAATATAAGAAAAAGAAATGCTTAGCACAAAAAGGTTTGTACCTACCATAACATAAGTATCCTTTTGAGGATCAAACTTCGTAGTTATTTCAGGTCCCCAGCTTCCAAATTGTCGAAGGGGAAGAACCTGGAAACCCAGCAAAGAAGCTTTGAACCTGTCAAACAAAGGTGATATGAGTATTGGAAAACTTTTAAGATTGCTACTTAACAAAAGAGATTAACACATACTGACCAAAGCCAAGAGCTCTCCAGTGTGTTAAACAACTTTTCTTCTTTTAATTTCTAAAGAAAAAACTTTGACGGGTTTTTAAACAATAGATATTCTTAGTATTGGAAATACACAGAAGATACACCAAAAGGAAGAGCCAATCTAACATTAAGTTAAGTTAACAATTTATCAACATAAATAAACAAGGAGTAAAACACCGGCCACTAATTTACAGAGCAAATTAAAGAGAACTTGAATTTAGAGGATGAAGCTTCAACATCTTCAAAACACACAAAGGGATCAGATGCCAAACATCACTGTAACTATGTCCCTAAATGGCCACTCCAACACCAATGCAAATTACCACCGACTGGAGCATAGCCTTATTCCCTCCAGTTATGAGGATAAAAAAGTGCAACAAATCTCTTGCAACTGAGTAGTGTAAATAGGATGATCCACTATATAACAAATAGCTTTTCACATAAAACACAATATATGGCATTTCCCCAAGTCGAGCAAAATATCACAGAAAATTAACTGCAATTTTCTTCAATTTACCTATGACCAAAAATTTCCTTGTTATTATTCAACTGCAGTTCAAAACTCTTTTATGATATGTCAGAAAGTATATATGAATATTTTTCTGTCAATTACTGACTTTCAAAATTTCAACTTATCACTATAACATCACACATATAGTATAGATAAAACCCACTACTAAAGCATACCCACATATACTGATATACATATACTTACAAGTTACAACAAAAGCCACCATGTCATAACTTGCAAAGTACAATTTAGTCATCTCTAGATTTTGAAATCATAAAATCCATCAAAAAAGATTCTCTAGACAACTAAGAGCAGAAAATAGAAGATGAGAGCCTACACTTCTTCAGGTTCTCGAACATCAATCAATTGTGCCTCATCTAAGAAACTGGGATCTTGCATCTTCACATGAAGCTCGGTGGGTGCAATGTCTTGAAGTAATGATTCTTCCCTAACAGAATATGATGCAAGTACAAAAAAAGATTAGTATATTCAAGTGTGAGTCAGCACCTCAAATACATTGAGGCAAGTTTCTAGGGAATACCTCTCCGATAGTACTTGCAATAAATGCCATCCAAATTTTGTTTTGCACCTTACAACCTTATTTAAAGATGCACTAAATGCAGCTTCCTCAAACTCGGGTACCTGGGCCAGTTTTCCATCAGACATCTTTCAAATCATATTGGCGCCAGCAACAAAAGTCGTAGCAAGAATTAATACTTTATATGAGTTTGTTTCCCTATCAACCTTTCCACTGCTATTCATTTCAGCTTCACATACTAACACATCATCATCATACATGTACGATTCAAAAATCATTACTTTATGAGAACAAAAATTTAGGCAGTGGAACTATGCATATAGCAACATTGAAAATAATTTCAGTGCTTTAGCAATTTCCAAATAAATGATGATTTCTTTAATACTAAGCTTCTTTGGATTTTATATTTATAGTTTTCCACTGCTATAGAGTGTACACCTTTCTTATACTAACCAGATCATCTATGACTATACACGACAGCTGAGCTCAATAGAAAGACAAGCAAAAATTATCTAAAACCTGATACCTGAAGGTGCCAGCTAGCACAGTCGGTAAAGTCCTGTTGTCTCCAGGGACCTGGGATTGAATCCCACCTTATTTGTTCTGGGGACACTTATGGGATGGAAGAGGGCTACCTCTTTTGTGTAACCCACAGGTCCATTGGGCTTCCAGTAAACCAACAAAAGAAAATGGTCTAAAACCCCCAATTTTCAATATGTACAAGATGTTTTCTTTTTCTCACTTTTTATGATATGAAATTCATTTGGTGGTTACAAATGTATGATGCTTCAATTTAGTATCTACTTTTTCCTTCATTTTCCATTTAGACTCTCTTTGCATAAGAAATAAATAAAAAAATGTTACAAAATAACTACTTCTTAAGAAAAGACAAAAAATGTTTCCTGTAAGTTCTGCAAGAAACTATTTGGGAGAAGACAAAGCATACTTCCAAGCTGGAAAAAAAGAACAGAATCTATAGCAATTGCTACTTAATTCTATCAATGCTCACACAATATTCAACAAAACTTATAGAACCACAATTACACAAGAAATTAATTTCCAGTGTCCCTAATGTATTAGAAAGCTAGAAGGACAGATATTGTATCTCATCAGCATACCATTTGCCCCTTTCTCACCCACCCAAGCATTCCCCCCTCTTCTTTGGATGGACATATGGAGTATTCCGCAGCAAGATCACTTAGGTCCTCGCCTGAATGTGACAAATGGCATCAAAACAGAACGGCATCAAAAAGGAAAATTTATAAGAGTGTCAAATTTGAAATTTACAGATTTCACCTTATGGTTGATTTTTTTTTTTTTAATAGGAAACAAAAATTTTATAGACAAAAAAGTACATATATACAAAAGGAGATGGACAAACAGTCCACCATTATGATTGATGAAAACACGGCATTCAATAAAAAGTTTATATTAAAAACTGCGAAATTCAAAGGTTTTGAAGCTTTCTCATATTAATGCTAAAATAACAACTTGAGTTTTGACCTCTTATCTATAAATGTTATGGAAACTAACCTCCTAAAATTCTCTGCTGAAGATCTAACAGAAGCTTAAGGTTGTCTTCTTTAACAAGCAAGTGCTGCACCAATATTTCCCTTCCATCACCAGAGCTACTTCCAGCACTGAACGAAGCTGAAAGAAATAGAACTTACAACTCTTCGACAAGGAAATGAATATCATACAGTGTAAATGGGTGAGAGTTAGAGCGTGCATATGTGTGTGGCCACATGTGAGAGAGAGAGAGAGAGAGAGAGAGAGGGAGAGAACATGAAATTCTTTAGTCTTTTCACTTAACAGGAAGCATACTAGCACTAGAAAAGAATAAATAAACCTAATGCCAACATTGGGCACTGATTTAAAAACTTACTCTTAAAATCTGTCTTATACAGTAATAGAAAAGAAAACAGAGCAATATTGTGTACTCCAAATAAGAAGGGAAAAATAATTGAGAGAGACTGACGCCCATAAGGAAGCCCAAAACCAATCTCTCTCCCAAAAATTATCCACCTCCTCCTTCTTAGCATCCTCAAAAATCCTTTTATTTCCCGTAAAACAAATTCAAGTACTTAAACAATCTAATCAGAATTCATAAGTTGTCAAACAAACCGGGCAGCTTGCCTTCAGCCTTTCACGATTGAAAAGAGGGATATTTCAGCCTCACAAACCACAAGGTAGGCTCAACTCCGATGCTCGCAAGCCAGCTCATTTGTGTTTATGCATACACACACATTAATATATATATATATAATACGGAGGCAATCTAGTGAGGACCTAAGCTGAGGACTTAACTTGAGGACCACATGTAGGGCCAACCCTGCAATGTGGCGTCATGATCTGAACAGTCCATTTTTCAGGTCCTTGTTAAAGGATCATCTGTGCAAAAATCATCCAAATTGGAGATTTTTTGGTCATTTAATTATGATCAAATAAAGATATAAATAGTGTTTTAAACACTAAAATGATCGAAGTGATACTCAAATGGCTAAAAAATGGACGATTCAGATCAATGGACAATATTGAGGGGTGGGACCCAACAATGTGGTCCTCAAGTTAAGTCCTCAACTTAGGCCCTCACTAGATCGCCTCTGATGCACCATAAGACTATATTTCTTATGAGCCAAATCACAAGCCAGTTCAAGCTTAGGTTCTAGGCACAGTTGAGCTCTAGTTCAGTAATTTTGATTCTAGAGAGCTTGAGCTCTACTATGATTTAGGGAACAGTTCTTCCTATGAATTGACATGTCAGGTAATGAAGTGCTATGCTGATGTATGTTTGGTTTACACATTCATAAGTTCTTTATTGTCAAAAAATGAGTGTAACAAAAACGAGAATGTTGGGATGTAAGCATGGAAGACAAGTTTCAATTTTGAAATGATCACATACGGCAAAAAGTTAGCACCCATTGTGTGTTTAAAAATTAAAAGGAAAAATAAGACTACATTGGTTTGAACATCTTCAACAAGGATCAATAGATGCAGAAACCAGTTCTGAGTAAAAAAAAGAACCCAATCAGTCAGCCGACCAATTTCCATTAACCCAGTGGGATCAACTGGTCTGATTCAGTTTTCTAAACAGTAGATATTAATGAAATTGAAGGAGGGGGGAGGGGGGAGGGGGGGGGAGAATAAAAGTAAGAACATATTTTCTCCTAAATTACCTATAAAATAAGTGAGATTTGAATAGACAATTGACTCCCAGTAAAAGTTCCCGAAATGGTATTTGTCTTCTCTGTATTTCCTTTGTATTCTTCAATTAATCAAACACAAGAAAATATCAAATCATAGTGCTATTACGCTCAGGAAATGCAGAGTCATGGTCTCAAGGGCAATTGACAATCTCATATCCAAAGGGTAAATTACCTCATAACTAAATAGCAATATTCTTCTCTCCAGTCAGTAATTCATCAAACTAAAGAGGAATTTCTCAATTAGGAAAAAACCTTAGAACTAAATATCCAAATGGTATTTCATTCTTTCATATCCCTGCTGGATTATAGTTTAGTCTTAGAATTCAGCATTTCGATTACCAATTTTTCTAAGCAACAGATGACATGAAACTAAGAAATTTCATTCCTTTCCTACACCTCCACTCTTCTCAAGAACCAAACAGAAAAGAACAACAAGAAGAATTTAAAACCAACCAATACTTAGAAAGCATGAAGAAAATCAAAAGTGGGTTTGGAAGTTACGAGCCACCTGCACCCTTGGGACATGGATGACCAACAGTACGCAGCAGAACCCGCTTCACGCTCAAAGAAGAGGGATGAGGCGAAGTTGGTTTGAAGGTTTGGGAGAGAAAAGTCTGGGAAGGTGCACAAGTAGAGATTTTGTGAACGTTTGAAAGAGAAGAGAGGCTGAGATTGGGACTCAAAGATAGTCTAAGAGCACTGAGAGCTGCAGGCGCTATTGGTGTCATATGAGTAGCTGTAGCTCTTAACATTGACATTGCGTCCTTCGGTTTTCAAATTGATATCGAGAGAGAGTGCGTGTTTTGCGTTAGAGTTCGGAATCTACTATCTTGTATGGGTAGTGTAGGTTATTTGTATTTCTTCGCATTTCCTTTTTTTCATTTTTGTTTTCTCATTTGGTGCATTCCTTTTCAGTTTTTTTTTTCTTTGGTACATTCCTTTTTCATTTTTTTTTTTAGGCATTCCCTTTTCAGTTTTTTGTTTCTCTTTTTTGGTACATTATTTTTTCAGTTTTTTATTTTTTAGTTTAAAGAAATAAAAGATCTGATATAAAGGTATCTATATAAAAGAAAAAATGTAAAATCTATATATATATATATATATCATGAGCGCTCTAAAGCTATTCTGTCAATAAAATAATAAGAAGCTAACCTCTCTCTAAACCATTAGATTTCATCTAATGGCTATAATTTATTGAGCCTACTATCCAACTTAAATTACTTGACCCAACTCAAAAAACTCACCCAGCCCAAAAAAATCACTTCGAGGAAAAAAAAAATTTTTGAGGGAAAGATTGGCTTTTATTTATTCAAATAGCTGAGTCATCATACAATAAATCTGATAGCCAAAGAGGCCCAGAGTCCATATCAAGCCAACATTGAAATCTTGGGCATGACACAGCATGCCGAGCAAGGCCATGAGCAACTCTATTAGCTTCTCTCTTTCTAAAAACATAGCAAGCATTAGGGAAGGTAGCTAAAAGTAGTTGGCTCAATTATCGATTTACCACCCAAAACTATAACTTATTCTCATATTGCCACCTGAAAGATTTTTTATCTCAAATTACCACCTGTAACTTACATCTGTATCCAATAATTACCTTATTCCGTTAAAAATGCTGACTTGGTCTTTAATGCTAACATGGCGTGCTGGATGTGCGCCACGTGTCACATCTTTGCTTTTATTTTCGAACTTTTTTATTTTCCTATTTTTATAAACTTTGAAAGTTAATTAAAAATAACTCCGAACTCAAAAAAAAATACGGAAAATTCCTACGAACTCGTCTTGACTAGTACTAATTTATTATGGGGTCAAAATACCAATTTTTCCTCGAAAATTTTCAGAAAATTTGGGAAGTCCAAATTTATTTATAGAAAATTAAAATAAATTTCCCTCTATTAAATAAATTCTAGAACACCCCGATCATAGGTATGCCGAGGATTGCGCACACATCCAAGACCGTAGGAGTCATTGGGCCGGACGTGAAATCCATGGTCTTTCTGGGAACTCATCTTTACAGAGCATGATGGCATCATATATGCCCATCATCCTCCAGTGCACCCCAAAGAAGTGCTTCATTCATGGAAGCCACCAACTCCATTCTTCAGTCATCGTCGGTCACTTTTATTTAGGCCGGACTGAGTTCCACCTGGGCCACTTAGCCTTCTCACTGTAGCAGGATTTGTCACTGCCTGGCATCATCAAAGTCGCTGCCAAACTAGCAGGCGGTGTACCCTTAAAACACAGGCCTAGGGTCAATGAGTTGTCTCTGACAATAGAGATAGAGAAATCCACCGCCAGTGGATTTGCAGTAAAAACGGTGTGCTGAACTCGCTCTAAGTAAGCGTTGGCAATGACACTCTCAACTTGAGGGTTTGACATAGTTAGGAAAGATGCAGGAAAAGGGACAGTGTTTGGAAGAAAACACAGAACTTACAGAAAAAGGAAGAGTGAGAAAGAAAAAGACTACGGTTTCAGACGAAAAGCAAAAGTAAGTGAGATGGAAAAGGAGGAAGGAAGGTTATTTATAGGAGTGAGAGAAAAGTCAAAAGGGTTTCAAATTTATTTGAAATAAATGTTTAATAATTGGAAATCTCAAAAGACATTCCTTTTTGGGATAAGTTATCAATCAGATCAGATACGATGAACGAGAAACCAACCGTCTTGACTTCTGCATAAACGACGATTAGGAGGCTTTTGAAAACCCAAAAGGCTTATTATCACCTGATAAGTGCATTAAATGCTAGACAAAAAGCAACCGTGCTTCCTCCAACACTCAGTCGGATGGACCAAGGCTTAAGGAAGCAGGGAGGCAATGTTTGAGCCTGATTTTTGCATGTCACAACAGATAGGCCAGAGTTGAAAGAAATTGGGCCAAATCAAAGAATGGGTCCAATAAGCAGAAGACGCTGCCAGAAATAGATCATAGAGAAAATAGGCCGAGCTTGGAGATCGAAGCCCAAGATAAAGGAATGGCACAGGCCGAGCCCAATGGCACAGATCAGAGCAAGAGGAAGCCAACTAGGGCAAGCAACCAAAAAGTCAAAAAGATGAAGAGTCATAACTCCCAAGAGATACTTTCCTGTTACAACTCTTCACACAATCATGACTCTTGGCATCCAAGGCATCTTCTAGGGTTTCACCACTATAAAAGAAGGCCATGGGTCATCACAAGGACAACTCGAATCCCCAAGAAAAATTCTCAGAAATTCAAGAGCATCAACCTCCGAATTCCTAATAGGTTGTTATTATGTTCATCTAATTTCCTAGTTTTTAGATGTTCTTTGAGAAAATCTTATGGTTTCTCTCAAGAACTTAGGATCAAGACTTTCATGTTCTTCGTTTTTTATCAGTTTTAATATGAGTATGCCTTTTTAACTCACATATTTTTAGTGTAGATTTAATTTCTTGCTATTTACTTTATTGCATAAGTAGGTTTTATTGCTTTCTTTATTGTTTTCTTAGAGTAATTTAGTGTAGGATATGCATTTTACACTTCATACTCGAATTATTACTATTAATACCAAAGATCGTTTAAGTTTTGAATTTATATTTACTGTTAATTGTTATATGCTTGATCCTGATTTCACACCTGTCACTCGCACATATACTTTCACTCACTGCATTAACATCACACCTGATACGGCACATCTACCCTAAGTTCTTGCAACCAAGGCATAAGAACCTTTGCAACTGAGGGGTGTTCCTTCCTCGGTCCACGATCGCCTGACCGGAAGTCAATAAGGTGCAAATCACTCATTGTACACTCGGCCGCTCGGCCGTGTACTAGAAGGACGTGGTTTCCTTGATTCGCGGCCTACCCGACACGTGGCCGTAGAAATTTTGAGGCAAACAATATCATTGAAAAAAGGCCATGAAATCACAAGACTAGTGTCATAGCCTATAAGGACCCCATTGATTAATTTTGAGTGCTACTATATGCACACCCATATTCCTCTCACTACACACCCCTATCTCATTACACACCCCTCTAACTTTTTAAATTTGTAATTTATCACAGAACACCCATCACATTACCAAACTACCCATATTAATTACCATCAAACTAATTTCAAATAACAAATTTTTTCACTACACACCCACCCTACACTCCCAAACCCCACCATTACCTTTCATAATTTCCACCACCTATGATTCTTTGTCGCCGGAGCTACCGCCTAACTTAAATTTTTTTGATTCAAAAGTAAATCTAAGGTTTTTCAATCTAATTTTAGTTGTTTAATCCATCTGAACACCTTTTTTTTGGGATGATTTGGATTGCGGGTTTTTAGGGTTTAGGATTAAAATTTCGAGTTTGGGGGAATTTGTTGGAGGGTCGTTCAGCACTGGTATGCTAAACCAATTAGGTTCATTTGGCAACAATCTGCCAAATGGATTTTGCTGGTTTGGCAGAACATGGCCGAACGAAATTTATGACATTGTTCTAAAAAAGTTGCTCGACAGGTACCTACTGAACCAATTTGGATTGTTTGGTGGCTAAATACCGAACCAGTTTGTATTATTTGATGGGTATATGTTGAACCAATTTGAACAATTCGGCCCTAGTTCACTGAAGGAATTGCGACTCGCCATTAAAGAACACACAAAAAAAAAAGCTTAAAAATTTACTATCATACATCATCTGAAAACGAATAAGGGACGAGTGAAGTCTCCATTCATGAAAATGGTATAGTAGATGAAACATGAAGAAAGTGGGTTATAGGAGGACGATTTGGCCTGAAATGTTGTGGTTGGAAGATGAGTGGTTATGGGGTGTTGGGTTTGGTTTCGGTGTTAGAGAATTTTTTTTTTTTTTCAAAATCTATGGGTTGTTCGAGTCTTTTCAAATTGTGTAAGATGTGTCATTTCACAATGGAGTTTAAATTTTTTTTAAAATTCATAGAAATCTAAATGTATTTAATTCAGAATTGTAAATTTTTTATAGAATCTATGTTTATTAAAAATTTCATTGATTTTAAAAGATTTCATTAAGTGGTAAATTTTGTTAAAAAAATAAAGACAATGAGAATTATAACATTTTTCAAATCCATAAAATTTAAAAAAGTCTATAACTTTTTTAAAATCCATTAAAATTTCAATTAAATACACCTTGAGTGAGTAAAGTGTATAATGAGAGAAATATGGACGGGCATATATCAAGTTAGCAACTCCTAAATTTAACCCACAACTTTTTTTCATATATTTTTCCAACTTTACGCTTCCCCGTTAGAAAAACAGGAGAAAACCAACCCAACAACCCCTCACCCGACCACTCTCCCTCCCCAACCTACCCCGCCTCTCCTCTCTTTCTCTCTCTCTCTCTCTATCACTCAGTCACGCGATTTTGGTTTTATAGCAAGCTCTGACTATAGTTTTTTCGGAGACAAAGAAGGGAGCTGATTCGCTGGAACATTAGTTTTCCTTGCAGCTTCCATTCACGATGGCAGAACACAGCAGGTAAGTTGGTTTTTGCGTCTGGTGTTCTATCATGCCAGACTATGTATTTTGACTTAGACAGTCCCTAATGAATGAATGGTGTCAAATTGACACACCGCCTAAATCCATATACGTTGCTTTTGTCTCGCAGCTAATCTTAACCCTATATCTCCCCCGGGACTTTTCTTGTGGTCGGACAAAACATGGGCAGCAGGTTTACCACTAATGCCATTCCCAATGCAATCTTGAACCAGAAGTATATAGCTCGCAGGTGTTAATTTTACTTTTTTTAATTTTGTTTTTGTTTTTGTTTTTTTAATGTTTTGAGCTTACTGATCTGTGCATCTTTTAATTAAAGGCCGTTTTTGCTTAGATTGAATGATTTAGGGTAGGTCAGTTGGCCAAGCAGTTGTGCTGCCCCCACCTCAATGGGTTTCGATCCCCCTTCCCCCCCTCTAGGTCTCTTTCCTTGGCCTCCCTTTGTAACAAAAAAAAAGAAAGAAAAAAAGAAGAAGATTTGATCATTATGAATTGCTCATGCTGACTTAAATTAAAACGACGAAATATAAGATTCTATGTTCTAACTAGAATGAAGTATGAACTAATGGAAGCTTATATTTTATTTTTCTATTTTTTTGTTGTGTGGTGTTGGGTATTGTTTAAAAGTGATATATTAAGTTTCGATATGTAACAGATGCAGTCTCTAATCAATTCTTTTTGTTTTTTAATTTTTTTACTATCTTTAGGATGACTTGAATTTCGATATCTTTGATTCAGTATAATCTTCTGGCCTCAGTAACTATAACTTGATTGGTATTCATGCATGCCTGAGTGTGTGTGTGTGTGTGTATTGACAGTAGCTGTTATATTTATTGGGTTGTGATAGTTGGTTTCATTCTAGTTAAGATTGTATAGAAAATGTTGTGTTACGGGTAAAACTCACCTTTAAATTATATGATTAACAAGTGTGGACTTGCTTTGCTAAGCCATGTTATGTTACCTTTTCACTTAAAAGTCAGGGCAGGGCCTGCCGCCTCCCCTCTCTCCCTCTCTTTCCTTTTCTCCCTCTTCTCTCCCTCTCTCTCTCTCTCCATCAGAGGTCTTGAATCTCTACCCCCATCACTCAGTCACTTACGCGATTTTGGTTTTGTAGCAAGCTCTGACTATAGTTTTTTCGGAAACAAAGAAGGGAGCTGATTTCCTGGAACATTAGTTTTCCTTGCAACTTCCATTCATGATGGCAGAACACAGCAGGTAAGTTGGTTTTTGTGTCTGGTGTTCTATCATGCCAGACTATGTATTTTGACTTAGACAGTCCCTAATGGATGAATGGTGTCAAATTGACACACCACCTAAATCCATATATGTTGCTTTTGTCTTGCAGCTAATCTTAACCCTAGTATCTCCCCGGGACTTTTCTTATATGGTCAGACAAAACATGGGCAGCAGGTTTACCACTAATGCCATTCCCAATGCAATCTTGAACCAAAAGTATATAGCTCGCAGGTGTTAATTTTACTTTTTTAATTTTGTTTTTGTTTTTGTTTTTGTTTTTGTTTTTTTTTAATGTTTTGAGCTTACTGATCTGTGCATCTTTTAATTAAAGGCCGTTTTTGCTTAGATTGAATGATTTAGGGTAGGTCAGTTGGCCAAGCAGTTGTGCTGCCCCCACCTCAATGGGTTTCGATCCCCCTTCCCCCCCTCTAGGCCTCTTTCCTTGGCCTCCCTTTGTAACAAAAAAAAAAAAGAAAGAAAGAAAGATTTGATCATTATGAATTGCTCATGCTGACTTAAATTAAAACGAAGAAATATAAGATTCTATGTTCTAACTAGAATTAAGTATGAACTCTAATGGAAGCTTATATTTATTTTTCTAGTGTGGTGTTGGATATTGTTTAAAAGTGATATATTAAGTTTCGATATGTAACAGTTGCAGTCTCTAATCAATTCTTTTTGTTTTTTATTTTTTTACCATCTTTCGGATGACTTGAATTTCGATATCTTTGATTCAGTATAACCTTCTGGCCCCAGTAACTATAACTTGGTTGGTATTCATGCATGCCCGAGTGTGCGTGTGTGTGTGTATTGACAGTAGCTGTTATATTTATTGGGTTGTGATAGTTGTTTTCATTATAGTTAAGATTGTATAGAAAATGTTGTGTTACGGGTAAAACTCACCTTTAAATTATATGATTAACAAGTGTGGACTTGCTTTGCTAGCCATGTTTTGTTGCCTTTTCACTTCCCTCTATTTGGTATATATGACTTCGGATATATATATATATATATACACACTTTAATGTCTTAAATTTTTTTTTGATAAGAATGTCGTGGAATACATAGCTGTTTTCTTATGTAAATCATTGGTGTTTGCAGTTTCTGTAAGAATACTGAAACGGAAGCCAAAGGTGGGAAGAGGCTTGCTAGGAGAGACCGTCTCCTTGAGATTGAGGCAAAGGTTCGGAGCTGGTGGGAAAAGAAACAAGTTTTCAGGGCTGAATCTTGTGAAAAGCCTCCTGAACCAGGGGAGAAGTTCTTTGGAACTTTCCCGTTTCCTTACATGAATGGTTTTTTGCATCTAGGACATGCATTCTCAATCTCAAAGCTCGAGTTTTCTGCAGCTTACCATAGATTAAGAGGTGCCAATGTGCTCTTGCCTTTTGCTTTCCATTGCACTGGCATGCCCATCAAAGCCTCAGCTGATAAACTTGTCCGAGAGATCCAACAGTTTGGAGACCCGCCAGTTTTTCCTGAAGGGAAGGAGCAAGGGAACCAGAAAGTGGTAGCAGAAGTAGAGGATGCAAGTGCAGGTGCACGTCCAAAGAAGTTCAAGGGAAAGAAGTCCAAGGCTATAGCAAATTCAAACGGGCAAGAATACCAATGGAAAATTATGCGTAGTTTTGGCATCTCTGAGAGTGAGATACCCAAATTCCAAAATCCATATAACTGGTTGACCTTCTTTCCTCCATTGACTGTGGAAGATCTCAAGGCTTTTGGCTTGGGATGTGACTGGAGACGCTCCTTTGTTACTACAGACATGAACCCTTTTTTTGATGCCTTTGTGCGGTGGCAGGTTAGGAAACTAAAATCCATGGGTAAGATTGTGAAAGATACCCGTTACACAATATACTCTCCATTGGATGGGCAGCCATGTTCAGATCATGATAGGGCCACTGGTGAAGGAGTTGAGCCCAAAGAATACACTATCATCAAAATGGAGGTGGTGACACCTTTCCCTTGTAAATTGGGAATGTTGGAGGGTAAGAAAGTGTTCCTTGCTGCAACATTGAGACCTGAGACCATGTTTGGACAAACAAATTATGCATGGGTATTGCCTGATGGGAAGTATGGAGCCTTTGAAATCAATGAAACAGATGTATTCATTGTTACGCAGAGAGCAGCACTTAATCTTGCCTATCAGAAGTACTCTAGGGTCCCAGAGAAACCTACTTGCCTGGTTGAACTAACTGGTTATGATTTGATTGGCCTTCCATTAAAGTCACCACTTGCACTCAATCAGATTATTTATGCTCTTCCTATTTTGACCATCCCAAAAGACAAAGGCACTGGGGTTGTGACTAGTACTGAATTGATTGGTGCTCCTGATGAGTATATGGCTGCCTTGCATGGTTTAAAAACAAATCCTGCTTTTAGGGCAAAATATGGTGTGAAGGATGAGTGGGTCATGCCATTTGAGATTATGCCAATCTTAGACATTCCGGTATATGAAAATGAGGCAGCTGCAGAAAAGGTCTGTGCAGATCTCAAAATCAAAAACCAAAATGAGAAAGAGAAACTATCCGAAGCCAAGAGGTTGATATACTTGAAAGGATTCACAGAAGGATCACCTGCTATGGGAGAATTCAAAGTCCAGGAGGCGAAACACTTGATAAAACTTCTAGAGGCGGGCGAGGCAATTATGTATAGAGAACCTGAGAAGCGGGTAGTGTCACGATCAGGTGATGACTGTGTTGTGGCTCTTACAGATCAATGGTACATCACATACGGGGATCCTGAATGGAAACGACTGGCTGAGGAGTGCTTGTTCGGCATGAATTTGTATTCGGATATGACACGGCATGGATTTGAACAGACTTTGGGTTTCTTGAATCAGAGGGCTTGCTCACGATCTTTTGGGCTTGGGACTCGTATCCCATGGGATGATGAATTCTTAGTTGACTCATTGTCTGATTCAACCATTTACATGGCTTATTACACGATTGCTCACATATTACACAATGGAGACATGTATGGTTCCAGCAAATCTGCAATTAAACCTGAACAAATGACTGATGAGGTCTGGGATTTTATTTTTTGTAATGGCCCGTTTCCTATATCATCTGAGATCTCATTATCAATTCTAAATAAGATGAAGCAGGAGTTTGAATATTGGTATCCTTTAGATCTTCGAGTGTCTGGCAAGGATCTGATCCAAAATCATTTAACCTTCTGCATTTACAACCACACAGCAATCATGTCCAAGAAGCACTGGCCTCGCGGGTTTAGATGCAATGGTCACATCATGCTCAATGGTAAGAAGATGTCCAAGTCTGCAGGGAATTTTATGACACTTCGTCATGCAATTGAGGTATTTTCTGCTGATGCCACACGATTCGCTTTGGCTGATGGTGGAGATGGCATCGATGATGCAAATTTTGTATTTGTGACTGCAAATGCTGCAATCCTTAGGCTCACCAAAGAGATCTCATGGATGGAAGAAGTTTTGGCTGCAGACTCTTCTTTGAGAATAGGTCCCCATTCTACTTATGTTGACAGGGTCTTTTTGAATGCGATAAATGTTGCTGTGAACAGGACTGAACAGAATTACCGGGATTGCATGTTCCGTGAAGCTCTCAAGACTGGGTTTTATGATCTTCAAGCTGCCAGGGATGAGTACAGGTTTTTATGTGGTTCTGGGGGCATGAACCGTGATTTGTTGTGGCATTTTATGGATGTGCAAACACGTCTTATTACTCCAATCTGTCCACACTATGCAGAATATGTCTGGAGGGATGTTTTGAAGAAGGAAGGGTTTGTTGTAAATGCAGGATGGCCTGCGGCTGATGCTCCAAATCTAACCCTCCAAAGTGCCAATAAGTATTTGCAAGACACAATTGTTTTAATGAGGAAGCTGCTCCAAAAGCAAATTTCTGATTCAAAGCAAGCCAGTAAGCAGACTGCTCCAGTTGTCTCGTTCACAGAAAAAAAGAAGCTAATAGGCTTGATATATGTATGTGAGAAATTTGATGGATGGAAGGCAGAGTGCTTGAGGATACTTCAAAGTAACTTCTGCAGGGATACTTGTACTTTTGCTTCAGAGAAAGTAATATTGGAGGCGTTGCGGACAAGTTCTATTGGTCAGTCTAAAGATTTTAGACAAACCCTAGAGCTTTGTATGCCTTTCATGAGGTTCAAGAAGGATGAGGCAGTTGCACTTGGGGCTCATGCCTTAGACTTGAAGCTACCATTTGGAGAGATTGAGGTCCTTCAAGAGAACTTGGACTTAATTAAGAGACAAATCGGCCTCGAAGAGGTCGAAGTTTGGTCTGCTACCAACCCTGATGCTGTTGCTAAAGCTTGTTCTTTTGTTAAACTGATAGAGCAGAATCCTCCTTCCCCTGGGAGCCCAACTGCTATATTCTTGACCCGGTAATTATATTCTTTGTGGTACATATCTGCAATTTACATAGAGCACTCTCTTGGTCGTATTGTTTTTCTCAACAGAGTATCAGACGTAACCGTTTACTTATATAAGATATATACGTACATTGAAATAAATTCTATTTTTGTTTTTCAGATTCATATTTTTCTACAATTCCCTTGTGCTGCATTTATTCACTGGTGAATAGAGAAGGGTTTTTTATAAGCTAAACCCTCTAGTAGAGATGAGGATTAATTGTTCCTCCCTTGCCCCCTCTTGTGTAATCTCAGCAATCAGATTCAGCTTGGAAGAAGCAATCATCAGAAACCTGCTTGCATTTATGATGTGCCAGATTTTGTTGTGTTATCTGGAGGCAATTTTGATCAACTGCTTTTTAGACACTATTGTGTCCCATTGTGCTGTGCTAATATGTGTTTTTAGTGTTGCGTTAACAGAAATTTATGGTTGGTATTGTGTTTTGATATTTTTTGCTAACTATATTTGTAGATTTTTGATTTTAAAATATATTTTGTTGATCTCTTTTTTTTTTTTTTTTTTTGTGTTTAAAGTATAATGTAAAATAATACTTGCTCTGTTTTATGTTTTGGAATTTTCAACTGGAGGAAATTTTGTTTTCCTGGGTTTCAGACTTAGGATGTCATCCCTGATGTTATTCATTAGTATTCATGCCTGGTTTCCTTGTTGCAAGATTCTCTTTGATTATAGGCTTTTTCTGTTCTACCCAAGTTTGGAATGATCTTCTTCTACAGTGTTATGATGTTTGGACCTCATTTCTGCTTCTTTTCGTGTATGTCAACAGGTCATAGGAAACCCCACTCTCAAACATAGTCAGCAAACAATTTAGCGGACTTGGAAAATGATCTCTTTGTACTTTGCCTGGGAAAGAACTATAGTGATTGGAGGAGAAGAAAATGCCCCCTAAGCATATATGGTATTTTTAAAGTGGCATGCTGCTGGTAGAACTGTTGGTGCAACGAAGAGAAGATCTGTCTTGGACTTTTTTGATGATGATCTGGGTGAGATTCTTTGAGTGTGCCATATTTGAATTTTTCAATATCAGATTTTAGTCTTGTTTTAACTTTTGAGGTATTTGTGTTTGCTCTATCTATTATATCTAAAAGGATATGAATATCATTGCTTTAAACTTTTTTTGAACCTTAAAGACCGATCAATTATTAAGTCATGTCTAGTTGTCTTCATGTATTTTCAATTTGGGTGAAGATATATCTAGAATAATGTCCTGGATTAATCAGTTGTGATATTCAGTTTGTTTTCATTTATATCCAATATATAATTTTTATGAATTCATTTAAAGAATATTAGTCCTCGCCAACAAGCCTCTTGCTTCAAAGTATATACTTTTTTTTTTTGGTTAAGGGGAGGCTCGAAGGCCCAAAAAGAGAAAACCTAACTAGGAAAGTATAGATACCAAAAGGGACAGGACATGACAACTCAAATTAAAATGGACAAGGGTCCTGACCCCCATGTTTGGTGCACTTAGTAAAAAGGGGGACTGGACTAGGATCTCGGCCCAATGTCCGAAATAACTTACAACAATTGACCCATTGCAATTGCAACACACTGGTCGCCCTCACTCTCTGCCCACTTTCGCATCTCCTATGTGCCCCTCGCTTCTCTGCTCCTCTCCACTCTATGCTCCTTTGCGCCGCCTCTTCTCTTCTCTGCGCATCCTTCGTTGCAAGGTACCCACTTTATTTTCTCTATTGGTTGCTTTATGAGTTATATAATTTTTTGTGAGTTGGTTTCAAATTTTGAGTTCGATTTCCGAGTTTTTATGCATTTTTTTTTTTTGGTTTGTGGAGTACTAAATTAACATTGAATGAATTAAAAATTTATTTTGACATCTAGGCTCTCATGGTTTCAGGATATAGGCTTATGTAACAAATTCATTTCATCAGTTTGTGTGTGAAGTACTAAATTAATATTGAATGAGTTAAAAATTGATTTGGCTATCTGTGTTCTCAGGGTTTGGAGGTATGGCGTTATGGAACCAATTGATTTCATCAGTTTTGATTTGTGAAGTACTATCAATCCCGAATGAATGAAAATGAAAATTAATTTATGGATTTGGTAGAAAATTGAACCATGTACCTTCAAGATTGATGTATAGCTCTGCATCAATATACCCTGGTCCTGAAATTTTTGAGAAATTAATGGCTTAGAATAGATATAAAATAAAAAATAAAAAACTAATGAAGCAGAATCTGTTTCTAAGTTGATAAACAAGGTATTTATGTGCATATATTGTTTTTTGGGTTTCTTTCTTGACTGGTTATTTATTTCTTTCCATCTGGTATTTATTATCTTAGTTGTATATTTATATATTCTGTCAATAGTTTATGAACTGTTCTTGTGATTGGGTATGTTTTGGGTTACTTTAAAATTAAGTTGGAATGGATAACCAAACTTGTTGCCTCTGTCAATAGGTTATGACTCATGTTAGCCGTGTTTTCCTTTTAGTTTTAATGTGAATGCTATGCTCATCTGGATGATTTTTATTAGTTCAGTTCTTGAGTCTCTCCTTCCCAACTCACTTACATGGATTTTGGTTTTGTGGCAAGCTCTGATGTTAGTTTTTTTGGAGACAAAGAAGGGAGCTTATTCGCTGGAACATTGGTTGTGTATTAATGGTTTTCCTGCAACTACCATTCACGGTGGCAGAACACAGCAAGTACTTTGTTTTTCTATCTGGTGTTCTATCATACCAGATTATATATTTTGACTTAGTGTGTCTTCAGTTTTAAGGGGAGGTACAGTGGTTTGGCTGGGTAATTGATGCTATCAAGGCACACCCTAATAATACGGGAGGAGATGTTTTCGGCTAGCAAACTCATGACTTTTTGTCATACTAGAACAAACATGGATGTGCTCACTCAGACTGTTTGTATTAGCAGATTATTTGTGCATGCGGCAAATGCTGGGTTTTAAGGAAAAGTATCTCCTTCCTGGAGATTTATATTCCAGTGAACTTGAAGTAGCATGTTTAGCTATATCTCCTACAAGCTAAGTCTAGCAAGGTAAAAAGTAGAGTAAAAGTGTGTTTTTATGAGGTCCTATTCCTTTACATTACCTTTTTGGAATATCATCTTTTAGTGCATGCTGATGTTGAATGAGGTGTGACATGGCCTTCCATGTGCTTGTTAGTGGTTGTATGTTTGCGTGGTATTCCTTTTATGTTGCGTATTGATCCATGTTTCATGGATGCTTATTGAAAACACTAAGGGTTTGCGCAGGACATGTGTAGGTTTGGGATTTGTGCGGACTTTCTTTCCGTCAGGAATGGCTGTTATACAGAAGCATTCTTCCTCATTTATGTTGATATCTGAATTTAATGATAAAGTGGTGTCCGAAAGCTGTTATTATAGATACGCTATATTAACTTTGGGTTTAGTGGATGACTTGGTGCCTCTACCGTGCCCTTGTATAATCAATTGTGAGACATAGAAATGAATCTTTTGACATGTAATAGTTATGATATGCTGCGGTGTTTTTAGATTGTTGAAATTCTATCTTTTGTTTATATATTTATTTAGACTTATTCACACCAATGCCCTTAAAAGATAGACTTTTTGCCCCCTGAAAATTTATATGACTCACTCTGCCTCCTGAAACTCTATTTCGTGTATCAAAATACCTCTGCGGTCAAGTCCGTCAAGTCTTTTGTTAGAATCGCCTGTGTGGCACTAGTGTGACATGAATGACTCCATTTTCCACTAACATGTCAATGCCACGTGACAAAATAATTAATAAATGTTTATTTTAAAACTTTGATAATTCAAAAAACTTGAAACACACAAAGTTATATTCAGACAAAAAAAACCAAAAAATTCAATTAAAAATAAAAAAACAATAAACACTACCCTCCCCCCAGCTGCAACGTACCCACCACCACCTCTCCTCCCACCCACTAGCCGCCTTACCCCGCCGCCTTCTTCCTTTTCCTTCATCACCAACGGCGGCCCAAACTCCCCCACCCACAGCAATCCCCCTCCCCCCTTCTCTCTCTCCTTAATATAACACAAAACTAGCCAAGAAGTGAAACATATACCTCTATTTGGTGGGTTTTATGTCGTTCCTTTCCCAATCAGATTACTTATTTTTCTCAAACTCAGACAAAGAAAGAGGGAGGAGAGGGAGGGAGGGAGAGAGAGAGAGAGAGAGAGAGAGAGAGAGAGAGAGAGAGAGAGAGAGAGAGAGAGAGAGTCGCTGGCCATGAGGAAGGGAGGCGAAGGTGGTGAGGTACTGGATCTGATTCTTTTTTTTCTTTAGTTGAATTTCTTACTTTGTTTTAAGTTTTTTTTATTTTAATTTAAATATTAGTGCTTTTGAGTAATTTTTTAATAATTTTTTTTGTCCACAGTGTGTTCTAGGTCCCAATGTGTGACACGTAGGTGCCCCATAAGCTCTTTTAACGGATTACTTGACAGAGTTGGCGGAATTTTTGCAATAACGTTGTCAAGTTTAGGTGGCAAAGTGAGGATATAAGTTTCAGGTGGCAAAATGAGAAAAAGCTTATCTCACAAGAGGCATTGATGCGAATAAGCCATTTATTTATTTGTCTCGTTTGCTGGAAAGAGAACAAGCATTGAGGTCATTTTAAGAGTGGCAAGTTGGCAACACTCCACTTTTGGTGGCTACTGATGTGGCTGCACGTGGGCTTGATTTTCCTTATGTTGCACATGTTGTCAACTTTGATCTTCCAAACAACATTGATGATTTTGTTCGACGCATTGGTCGGATTGGACTGGACGAGCTAGGAGACCAATGCATGGGACTAACTTAGGGCTAGGTTTTTTTCCCGAATTACCAAAAAAAAAAAAAATCAATCCCGTGCTGATTTCGATACCGACAGTTCGGTTGGATTTCATGAAATTTCGGCATCGGTAGGATTACCGACTGATACTGGCAAACCCGGCATCGAAAACGGCCTGTGATATCCCAAACTGTCGGTTTACCGAAATCGAAAACTGCTCCGATCTTCGTCTCTCTCACAGTCTCACTCAGTCACTTTAACCCACTCCCCAAAAACACACAAGCAAAGCAAGCCTTGGTCTCCACCTCCAATGGCGTCCATGGCCACCCTTTTCGCCAAAACCCCAACCCCATCTCCCACTTTGCCCAAAACCTTCAATACCCATTTCACTCCCGCCCTCAAACGCTCGCTCCCTCTCAAATCCAACCCATAACCCACCACAACAGCTAAAAACTCAAAACAATAATCAAAATAAAAGAAAGCAAGTGAAAGAAAGATTGGAGAGAAGAGATTTCAAAACGCTAGAGAAAGAAAGTGGGAGGAAATAGAAGATAGAGAGAGAGAGAGAGAGAGAGAGAGAGAGAGAGAGAGAGAGAGAGAGAGAGAGAGAATGTACAGANGAACTACTGTCGTGGGTGGGCTGATCCGAGACCACTAATGGAAAGGTATCGTCAATAGCTTTCCAATGCCACCAAGAACACTTAAATCGGAGGTCGGATTTGAGAGTTATGGCCGTCCAAAGTTTTGTCAAGGAGGTGAGGATGAGAGAGAAGAGAGAATTAGGAAAGAGAGAGAGAGAGAGCACGGGGAGAGATAGAGAGAAATGAGGGAAGAGAGAGAAATTTCTGACTTTTGGTTATTTAAACTCAACCTAAGCAAAATTACAAGTTTGCCCCTCACTTCAAAAGCTCGTATCTTTCAAACCGTAACTCTAATTGACACACGGTTCGCGTTTATGAACGCGTGGGCTCGAAACCTTTCCAATAGACACAAATTCCAAATCAAAAGCCCATTAATTTTAAAAGTCAACTTTCAGGTCAAGTCTAAATTAAAACAAAAATAAAAAAAATTACCCAAAACATTTTATTTTTCAAATAAATTTCTAAAATCTTTAAAATAACTTCTCAAAATAAAACTTAGTAAATACGGGGTCTCACAATTTAAAAACATAACATTTTCAACTGATAAGTTTTGAATAACGTTAAATAAATTTCAGTGAAAACACCGAATAAATTCTTAAAACATTTCCAAAGTAATTTAGTAAAAAAAAAATTTCCGAGGTCTTTCAAATTTCATTTTCCTTATAAAGTTTCTTAAAATAAATAAAGTTTAATAAAAATTTCAAATTTCTAAAGAAATTTGGGTCGGGTCATTACAAAAACTATCCTTTTTGTCGGGTGGTTTCTCTTTGATGTTAAAAACATTGTGGCTTGGAATTATAATTTCAAAAGAGACAATCTAACCATTACTACCATTGATTAAATCATGTGAGCTTTTGGGATTTTTTTCAAAATGACTCTTATGCTCACCTACCAAAGAAACAATGCAATTGATATTTTTCAATGAACACTCCATCGCCTCTTTGTGCTCTTTGGGCTCACTCACAAGCTTAGCATATAAGGTTTTAGAAATTGGTTCAAGGGCTAGCTTGGGTGCCTCTATGATGGAAGGAAGTGAGGGAGAAATAGGAAGATGTCCTACTTTAGGTTTCCAAGAGGTGATGTCCATGATGGGTGTGGAGTCTAATTGTGCACGCTCTTCTAAGGATTGGTCAACATCAAAGTCACAACAAGAATGGGCTAAGCATGCTTTTAGTAGATCCTCAACACTATCCCTAAGGGAAGAATCTACGACCATACTATTGATGCAAATGCTATCCTTACCTTCATGTGGTTGGTGTCGACACTAGTACGACTCAAAGGCTCATTAATCTCAAATTGTCCTAACATGTTGGTCTCATATTGGTTCTCTCCCTCCCCAATGATATATGCTAAATGGCCTATTTGTTGTTCTAAGTTTGCAATGGCATTAGCATGTTGTTGGGCATTTTCTTTGATTTCATAAATTGTTTGACCGGTTAACTCAATAAACTTTTGAAGTGTATCCTCTAAAGTCGATTGTTGAGGTGCAACAAACGGTGGTGTATATTCATGGACACTAGGATACAATTCACTATGAGGGTAAAATGGGTCATTTGGCACTTGGTCTCCTAGGCTCATTTGAGAAGCAATTTGGTCATGCTTTGTAATAATTTGGTTAAATTAATTTTAATTATATTTATTTCATTATTTTTATAATTATTTATTTATAAAAAAATATATATATGTATATTTTTACGTGTAGAAGGCAATATGCTTCTACACTCTTCTATTGTTTTTTTTTATAAATTCAATTTGATTGGTTGTTTTTGGAGGTGGCTGGCAGTAGCTGTGCAGTGTGTGTGTGTGTTAGCTGGTGGCAGTGGTGTGTGCTTGTGAGTGTGGCGGTGGTGTGTGTGCATTTGTTTTAAGTGGAGTTTGTAAACCAAACCCAGTAGGAAAAACAAAGAGAACCCGAGAGAAGAGAAACCAAAGAAAGAAGAAGAAAGAAAGGGAAAAGGAGAGAGAGAGAGAGACCAAAAAAGAAGAAGAAAAGAACCTGAGAAAGAGAGATAGAGAGACAGCGAAAGAAGGGGGAGAAAGAGAAGGAAGGGAGAGGGAAAGAAGGTAAAGTTTAATTTTTTTTTTATTTTTATAACCTCTGTTTTTCTTGGATTTCGAATTTGAGTTGTAAAGTTTGTTTTGGTGAAGTTTAGATAGTTGTTAGAGTTGTTATTGGAGCACAAACATATATCTTGAGTTGTAGAGCTCTGTTTTGAGTGTTCTTTGTTTGGTTGTAAAGAGGAGTTTGCTCAATTTGATGAAGGTTTGATAGGGTAAACAATGAGCCAAATTTGAGAAAAAAAATAAGGAAAAACTGGGTTGGAGGTTGAAGATAATGAACAGTGCCGCAGCCACCACCACTCGCACCACCAGAGCGTGGTGGCGCATGCGGTGGCTCCGGTCGTCTGGGAAAGTCACTCCTCACTGCATTTTCGATTCCGAGTAAGATGGTGGTCCCCGTTTTGCAATCCGAGACCCTTAACTTAGTGTTTTCACTACACACAAGAATTAGAGAGTGAGCAATTTATAACGTAATTAATTGTGGTTTTCTTGTACAGGATTAGATTCGGAGAACAACCCGAAGATACGAGACTATTTCTAGCAGCGAATTAAGCTCGTATTCAAGGTAGGGGGACCTGGGGAGCGTTAAACTGCAAAATTTGATTTTATTGAATGTTTGTTGAAAAATGCAATATGTGTGCTAATTGTTGTAAATACTTTATTAGTGTGGCTATTTCTGTACTTAGTTGTAGGGGCATACTTGTAATTGTACTAAAATCTAGTAAACCCTACCTCTATATAAGGATAGTTATTTGATGAATGAAATAATACAGATCATATTTTCTCTCTGCCTCAAACCCTACTTTCATATACTGTTACAACACGTTATCAGCACGAAAAGCTCTGTGATTGTGGATTGCCAAACAAAAGAGATCATCATTCAATCTACCCTTCAACCAAGTAGGCTTTATAAAACAATTTTATATTCATGTTTATTTAACCTTGATTGCATGAAAAAAAATTCTTATGAAGCATGAACCCTAAAAAAAAGAGAGGATTTTTGGGGTGATCAGAAACCACCTCGCACGGCCAGCATACCAGCCCCGCTGGCTACCTCACCTGCAGCAGCCCCGTTGGCTTCCTCACTTGTAACCTGTGCAAGCCCGGCCCAATCCACTACACCAGCATGTGTAAGCCCAGCCCAACCTGCTGCAGCAGCATGTGCAAGCCCAATCCGCATAGGCCAACTAGCCTAGGCCCATGCCACACAGGTGCCACACAGGCGCCACATCAGCGCCAAGTCAGTGCCACATCAGCACCACGTGGCGAGCCTCCTGAAACTCTGAAAAAAGGAGATTTTAATCCCTTGCAATACCTGGGGTTTGAACCTAGGACCTTTTGTGCACCAAGAACCACTGCGCTACTGATGGTTACTTGTTAGTATTCAAACGATTTAATATATATACTTCATATGCCAGAAACCTTTATTTAAACAATTTTGTGATATTTTTCTATTTTATTTGGTTATATGGATATTTTACTTGTTTAAATCTTTGCACTAGAGTATATGTATAGAAAATACAGGTAATTAATGAACCAATAGTTCATACATAAATATTGAACATGTAGCTTTAATAATGCCATATAAGGAACTTGAAGTTTCTTTCATAAATTCACCATACATGATAAAACCAGTAGATTTTACATGTTTAATCTGAATATCTATACCATGTTATAGAACTTGAAGTTCTTATTTGTTGCTTATGGATGTTATTACCCAAAGCACTAAATATGATTATTTGTTCATTTCTTGTAAAGAATGTCAAATCTCAATAAACTTGATTTTGTCGCTTTGGAAGTTTCCGGAAGAAATTATCTAAAGTGGACTCAAGATGTAAAACTTCATTTGACTGCAAAGAAAATGAGGTCAACAATCAATGCTGACAATGTTGTCGCAAAGTCTCTTAAGGCAACTGTCATAGTCTTCATTAGGAAACATATGAAGGAAGCACTCCAAGTTGAGTACCTTGCTGAAGAGGATCCACGGCTCTTTTGGTCAGAGCGGTTTAACCATCAGAAGACCATTTTCTTGCCTGAAGCAAGACATGTCTGGCAGAACATCTATTTCCAGGATTTCAAATCCGTGAATGAGTATAATTCGGAGATCTACTGGATCTGGTCACTCCTCAAATTTGTGGGGAGGAGCTCACCGAAGCTGACCTATTGGAGAAGACTTTCTCCACCTTCCCTACCTCTTATTTGGTTCTGCAGCAACAATATAGGAAGATGAATTTTACCAAGTTCTCGGAGTTGATCACTACTCTGTTGCTCGCCGAAAAGAACAACATATTAATGAGAAATGATCAAGCCTAACCTGCCAGTACTAAAGCAGCACCATTACCTAAAGCAAACGTTGTTGCTCATCGTGATTCAAACCACGAAAATGGATACCGAGGTCATGAAAAGGGTGCAAAGTCCGACCGCCCGAGATATGGAAAGAAGCAATCCAAGTCGAATTAGATTCCTTGACAAAGAGAAAAGTGTTTTGGCCTGTCGTTCCTACACTTTTCCATGTTAAACCTATAGGATTTAAATGTGTATTTGTAAGGAAGCGTAATGAGAAAAATGAGATTGTGAGATACAAGGCTCGTCTAGTGGCGCAAAGATTTTCTTAACGCCCTGTGATTGATTATGAGGAAACGTATTCTCCCGTAATGGACGTCATAACATTCCGATACCTTATCAGTTTGGTAGTTTCATAAAAACTGAGTATGCAGCTTATGGATGTGGTCATTGCTTATCTCTATGGGGATCTTGATACAGAGATATATATGAAAGTTCTCAAAGGACTTAAGATACCCAATGCAAATAGTTCCAAACCACAAAACACGCTCTACATTCGTTTGAGACGCACACTTTATGGATTGAAACAATCCAAACGGATGTGGTATAACCGTCTAAGTGAATATTTGATCGGGATGAAATATGTGAATAATGATCTATGCCCTTTGCGTGTTTATTAAGAAAACAAGTTCCAGGTTTGCTATTGTTGCTGTTTATGTCGATAACATGAATCTAATTGATACTCTTGAAGAGATCAAGGAAACTGCTAAGCACATGAAGTTGGAATTCGAGATGAAAGATCTTGGGAGAACAAATTTCTATCTCGACTTGGAGCTCGAGCACCGTGCAGATGGAATTCTGGTCCATCAATCGAATTATATCCAAAAGATGTTAAGGCACTTTAATGAGGATAAAGCGAAGCCTTCGAGCACGCCCATGATCGTCCATAGTCTAGATCCTAAGAAAGATCTGTTTCGTCCCGCAGATGATAACGAAGAGGTATTGGCAGCAGAAGTCTCATATCTAAGTGCAATAGGCGCATTATTGTACTTGGCTCAATGTACTAGACCAAACTTCTCATTTGCTGTGAACTTGCTACCTCTATATAAGGATAGTTGAGGGGGGATCAAAGTAAGCATACATGCAATGACAAGTTTGGCCAATATGTTTGGACTACCACACAAAAAGCAAATCTCAAAATTGGAAACATCACTTCCAAATCCATACATATTTTTTTTTTCTTTTTTAAACTAAGGATAAATAAACAACACAAACACCAATAATTAGGGAAGTAAATTGCGCAAACCAACAAATATCAATCAAGGATAATTAAATGAAGATAGTTTAGAGTGTACCACTAGTGTGTTGACAAGTGCCAAACACACTAAGAGATGGGCAACCACAACTTTATGAGCTAGCAATCATCTCTTGATGATTCATAACTTTTGCAATCTCCTCCCAATAATAAATATTTGTTGGGCATGCTAATTATGGTCATTTTACTCATAAAAATTGTTTATTTACAGAGGATTCAGATTTATTCACTATAATTATGTATCATGGTGGGATAATGACAGACAACTACTATGTGGATGGTGTTGTGGACTTTTTCGATTATTGTGATGTTGACAAAATGTCTTTAACAAAAATTGACTGCATGGTTATTAGGCTTGGGCATCACAACCAAATTATACACTATCACTACAAGTTACCAGGAGGGGGGTTGGGTGGTGCATTAACTCAGCTGAGAACATATGGATAGAGAGGAGGAGAATGTTACTGATAGGAGTGAGATGGCTAGAGATGAGGAGAATGTTGCTGATGGAAGTGAGATGGCTAGGGATGAGGAGAATGTTGGTGATTGGAGTGAGATGGCTAGAGAGGTGGAAAATGTTGCTGAAGGAGATGAGATGACTATAGATGAGGAGAATATTGCTGATGAAACCAATAATGAAGAGGAGATTACTCAGGCAAATCATGTTGAAAGTAATAATGAAGCTGAACCATCTAATAGGCCCAGAGGTAGACCAAGAAAGGCTGGTCCAAGGAATTATTCAACCAGGACGGCTCCTAGGAGAGCATGCACCCTTAGAGGTAGACCAACAATGCTTGTGGATGAGCCAGATGAACATGAGGGTGAACAAAACATGTGTGAGGATGGAGAAATGGCTGAACAAGATGAGTCTAGTGAAGAAGATCCTGACTGCAACTTTGTGGATAGTAACTATAGTGGGGAAGATGATGATAGAGATTTTGAAGCCTTTGTTGACCAGAGTGCAGAGTGGGCAGGATCATCTAATCCAGCTAGAGATAAAGAGACAACTATGCCAGAGGTTCCACTGATGGATTTTGAGGATGAGGAAAAAGACATGGCTTCTGATGAGGAGTACATGAGCATGCAGGATTTTGATGAGGAATATGATGGGAGGGAGGTCAATTACCCTATATGGAACCCTGAAACATACTTCAAGGACCCCCATTTTGAGGTAGGCGTGTTGTTCAGTGATTAAAAAGAATTCAGAGTTGCTATAAAGCAGTATGCAATTGTTAAGGGCAAGAATCTAACCTTTTGGAAGAATGAGAGGTACATACTTGGAGTTGTTTGTGATGGCCATGAGGAAACCCTTGGCATGTGTAGATGAGAAATGTAGGTTTCTAGAAAGAATGTCAATGTTGACACCTTGCAGATCAAGATGTTTCATGATGAACATGCTTGCACATGAATCTATAACAACAAGATGGCCACTATGGAGGGGATTTGTAGGACATTCCTTGACAGGATCCAGTCAAATCCAACTATGCCATTGACTGCCATAATAGATGTAGCTTCGAAAGAGTACAAGGTGGGAATCTCTTGGATGAAGGCTTATAGAGCAAAAAAGAGAGCCCTTGACATCATACAAGGGACACAGAAGGGGCAATATGCAGTGCTTTGGAATTATGTTGAAGAAATCACAAGGACTAATCCTGGAACAACCATCCAGGTTTTGGTAGAGGGGGGATATTCCAGAGGCTATATTGTTGTCTGGGAGCTTGTAAGCAAGGCTTCAAGGATGGTTGTAGAAGGCTTGTTGGCCTTGATGGTTGCCATTTAAAGGGAGTGTATGAGCTGCTAAGTGCTGTAGGAATTTATGCTAATAATGAGACATGAGTCATAGCTTATGCTGTGGTGGAAGTGGAAAACAGAGACTCATGGACTTGGTTCTTGCAACTGTTGAGTAACGACTTAGAGATAGTTAATGGTTGTCACTGGACATTTATTACTGATAAACAAAAAGGGCTACCTGGTGCTTTTGAGGATGTGGTCCCCAATGCTGAACATAGGTTTTGTGCAAGGCATTTGTTTACAAACTTCAGGAAGAGTCACAAAGGGAAGGTGTTGTCAGATGCACTCTGGAGGGCAGCTAAGTCAAAAAATGTAACTTCATTTACTTATGCCATGGATGGATTGAAGGCCATAGATGTTGAGGCTTGGAAATGGCTTGCTACAAAACCACCAAGCCAATGGTCTAAGTTTCATTTTCCAACTCGAGTCAAATGTGCAATGATAATGAATAATCTTTGTGAGGCTTTCAACCAAAACATTTTGCAGGCTAGAGATAAACCAATTATAACCATGTTAGAAATGATTTGAAGTATGCTGATGAGAACGATTGTTCAGAGGAGAGAGAAGATGAGAAAGTGGCCTCATAAGGTCTGTCCTAAAATTTGGAAGAAGGTGGAAGATAGGAAGGCTGAGGCATGTGACTATTCAATAGAGTGGTCTGGTGGGCCAAGGTATCAGATTAAAGGAGATACCATGCAATATGTCGTTGACTTGGAATTGCACACATGTGCTTGCAGAAGTTGGGACCTTTTAGGTGTTTCATGCAAGCATGCAATAGCAACAATAATTTTCAAAGGGAAGTCTCCACATGATTATGTTGACAGTTGTAACTTGGTTGAAACTTACATGCAGAGCTATAACTGCCTCATTGAGCCTATCAATGGTCAACAGTTGTGGGAAAGAACTGAGTACACACCTGTCATGCCCCCACAATATAACAGACAACTAGGCAGGCCAAGAAAGGTGAGAAAGCTTCAAGATGGAGAGAAAGCAAAGAAAGGATGTGGCAACATCACAAGGATTGGGAAAGAAGGAGTGAAGATGCATTGCAGCCACTGTAAGAGTGAAGGCCATAATGCTAGGACATGCCACGAGCATCTCCCCCTAAAGCCCAAGGGCAAGAAAGGCAGACCCAAGAAACAGGCCCAACCAACTGAACAGCAACCTGAAGAAATTGTCACAGATTCATTAGCACCACCACCTTCTCAATCTCCACCAGAAAACTCTCAGGTATAAAAGTGGTATTATGTTATGCATACTCTTAAATGTTGTTATTAATTTTTAAACTGTCTGGATTTTGAATTTGCTGAAACCACTAGGCAAGTCAGCCCCCCACACCAAGGGTTCGAGGAATTAAGAGAAAACAACATAAGAAGAGGATAAAGTCACATTTGAATAGGGACAACAATGAGGTAAAGTCATGTCACATGCCTTAGTTTTGTGTATTTGCCAATGTTATAAGAAATCCCTATAAGAACATCCCTCAATTATTTTTGCCAGGGCTTATCAGGGGCTGGAGACAATGCTGTTTAGCAAGGATAGCTTATAATGATGGTGATACCAGTTTTTGTGCATGGGGTTTTTGTATATGGCAGCATCAACACACATGAAGCTACATTATTTTTGTGCATGGATTTAGGATGTTATGGTAGGAAACTACATTTTTTTTGGCATATGGCAGCATGAACCCCTAAACCCTATTATTTTTGTACATGGAAGCATCAACACAGCAAGCTACATAACAAGGGGATGTCATCTTTGTGCGTTTTGATGATGATTATTCCTTTTTGTTGATGTAGACATTTAATGGTTTGAAATTATCTATTTTGATTATGGTTTCAGTGGATGTAATTTCAAGTGATGATGTAGACATTTTCGTGTATGTAATTTGGGTATTTAGATCAATATGAACTTTGCAAATTGGTGCATTTTCTTTCTTTATCCATGTTGGTGCATTTTCTTTATCTCTGTTGGTGCATTTTCTCTTGTGTAATTTAGATCAAAATGGTACTTTAACCTAACCCTTATCAAGTTCAAGCTTCACATTTTGCTTCCCATCTGACTTGGCCGTACCACTTCCGTTAAAAATCAGCAAAATCACAACACCAATGAACACCCAGGTTAGGATCAGCATCCTCCTCATCCTGGTTGCTTTCTTCGCCCCTTCCTTAAACCTCCTCACGTTGTTCAATAGGCCAGGAATCACCATCTTTGACCGTTCGCACATGGGAAGGTCATACCACTTATTGAACTTGCAACCGCCAGCCCCCTACAAATAACATACAACCCATATAGTGCAAAGTACCCACGAAAAATTTCTCATACCCAAAACTCATATTCTTTATCCCTTACTCACTGTCTTTCACATCCAAAGTACCTCATCCCAGGGTTGGCGTCAATCCATGAGGTTGTAATTCTTTATAAAATGTCATTCTTCATTGTTCATGATTTTCTTCGTTGGAAAGGTTTTTTTTTTCTTTCTATTCCTCCTATAGTTCATTCATTTTAATTTATTCTTATTGTTTAATCCATTTCTATGAGAGTCATTTAGTGTGTTTCGGCTTTTATCATAAGTGTATTATTATTTTTTTCTTTTCGCTGAACTTAATGACAAAGCTTTAGATGAAAAACTCTTACTCAGGACGTTGTGTCCCTCTTGGTTCATCAGTAGAGTAAATGTTTTGACAGAGAACATATGGCACCCGGGCAATATCTTGGCTATGAAATTCAGTTTCTCAGTGTTGTGTTGCTTTACATATCCAATGATAATTTAGGAGTGCTTTTTGGGTCATGCTACTGGCCTCTGCATGTATTTTATTGTGTTTATACTTCTGCTAATATATCTTTTACTTTTTTCTAGGGACATAATATACCAATTGTTCATACAGTAAGGTAAAAATGAATGGGTTACCTTTTTCTCTTCTTTTTCCAGTATCATTCAATGAACATCTATTTCCATTAATTAGAGACAACCAATGGTTTATCTATTTTCCAAAATATTCCCATTTATCAGTCTATTTTCACTTTTATATCTGCACAAAGCTGACCATTTGAGCAAAAGGGTGTCCCCTGTGTGACATCATATCACCTCCCCACAGCTTAGTATATATTCTATTTAAGGTTAATGATCATTTTCTGGTAAGTTCATCAGTGGAAAGATACTGGAGAGGTTTATATCGTCGCAGAAGGTACTCTGTTTTTTATCTAGATAGATAGATTAAACCATTTTAATCGGTGTGTTCCTATCAATTGTTCCCAACAAATTCTTTGCAGTTCAATCATTCTTATATATAAAGAAAGAAAGAAAGTGAAAGAAAAAAAAAAGTCTTGAAGCCATTACATGATCGCATAGTAACACCTGACTAAGTTATATTTATATGTTTCAATATTTTAGGTTTCTTTGATCTTTTGGTAATGTATGTTTATAGTAACATAACTTCAGCTACAACTCAACGTTCATAGAAGCAATTAATTTTAACAATCATAAACCCATTTGACTAGATAACTTCAATGTTATGAAATGCATGTACAATCAACTATGGTAAACCAGCCGTAGATTAGTCTGTATATGATGTTAAGTGCATCAAATATTTAAAACATACATAACCAATTCTGATAGTTTAACAAGATCGATCATGTCTCCATAATATTATTATTTCACAGTTAACATACTTAAACAGTTCCATGGATACCTTCTCCTTGAAATAAAGACAATCCTATAGAAGCAAAGAATAACATCTCCTTAAATATGAAATCCTTAAATATAAACAAATGCTTATTAAGCAATTTGAATCAACCAGAACAAATTAGCTTGGAGCTCTGCTCAAAAAGATTTTTTGGAAGCTGGAATTCAATTACTATTTTTGAGACATTTATGTTAATTTATTTGGTTTCAAATTTATGGTAAAAAAAGAGTAAAAACTATCATTCAATGCCTTTTTCTTTGCCTCTTTTGTCTTTCCCGAATGAATGAGTAAAATTTACATATCTAATGATCAAAACGAAGGCAAAGATTGAGAGGCTTTGAGTGAGCTCAATTTGTTTTCTTTTTTGGGTGAGATTTATATAATCTTTGACAAGTGACATTAATTTTTTTGGTCGGTGCAGCTTTGAGTAGATTTATTTAATCTTTAATAACTATATACATTTTATTGACTTTGTTTTTCAGATTAGTATTCAATTTTTTCATTCTTTGTGAGTCGGGCTTTTGGCAATTGTGACATAGGTTCTCTTTATTTCTAATCTGGAGAATACAATTTGATAGTTCTTTTTATACTGTTATGGTTTGAATTTTTAAATTTATTAGGTAATATTATGTTTCATAGGTACTATTGTCCTACTTTTGCAACGGTGACCATTGAACTCAAGTTCAAGGAATTCTGTTAAGCAAGAGGTCAGTTTCTATTCAATACATTTTAAAGATGTACATGCACATTTGTCTCTGAAACAATTCAATGAATGACCCTTAGTATTGGTCGGTGTGTTATTTCACTCTAAGAAATTAACCTATAATTGTGTATTGACTGATCTTCTGTTAGCTTATGCATATATATGGTTGTATGAACTGAGTTCTTGGCATGCCTCTATGTTTTTGCTGACATTTAGGAGGTGCTCACTGGTAGGAGGAATAAATGCCCGCGCGTTGTTTCAGGTCTGGAAAGTCTATAAAATGTGCAAAAGGCCCTTTATTTTGTGCAGCTATAAATAATGTTGTGATTACTGTAAAATTCTTTTCAAAATATTAGTTTTAAAACTTTTACTATATGCTGATATATAGAGCAAAGTATTTAATTTGGCACTGCAAATTTCAATTAGTTTAATCCCTTGAAAGCTTGGTTATATCTAAGGCTGCTTTTGAAAGTAGGCAAATCAATTAATCAGATAACTATACATCTCATGCAGGAACCCAAAATTTTATAAATCTATTATATATTATTTCTGCTTTTACCAAGCTTCTTCCTAAAGAATAAAGTTAATAAACACATAAACATATCATGTTTCTTAAATAGCTGATCACATAACCAAGAATAACATTGTTTGATGGTGAATATTCTCTATATTATAGATATAACTACAAATTTCAATTAGTTTGATACCTTGAAGGGTTGGTTATATCTCTGGTTGGTCTTCAAAGTAAGCAAACGAATATCTTGCTGTTAGAAAGCATCTGTTGAAATTGTTTTATCAATCTCTGATGAAAGTCATTTTCTTTCTGGTACTGGAGTTTCCAGTTCCTCAATCATTTCTCATTCCCATGTTTTGGCCTCTGATCAAAGTCACTTTGATTTGGCTATTGAAGCTTCAACTTCCTCACCTATTAAAGATACTTCAAATCAGATGAATAGGGGTCAAGCACATTATCATAAGAAGAGACAAAGTATGTCTTCTTTTTTGTTCCAATTTTCTTTCCAATTTCAAGATTGTTGGTGTATTAGCCATACTTTATAATTCTCATTTTTCCCTGTTTTATGTGTGTATTTTTTTTTTCAGGGACTGTTCACGAATATGTTGATTTTGGAGATAAGAATTATAAGTGTATTTATTGTAATGCACTATTTTGGTTAAAGGAATCTATTCTAAGAAAATCTAAAAAAAATGAGCCTCTATTCACTCTTTGTTGTCAAGAAGGAAATATCAAACTTCCAATTGTCAAGCCAACACCCCCTTTTTTAGACACTTTACTTAATCCTGCTGAAGGTCAGTCAAGTTTGGCATTTAGGGAGAACATTAGAGCATATAACTCTATGTTTGCATTCACTTCAATGAGAGCCAAAGTTGATACTTCCGTTAACAACAGACCAGGCCCTTACATCTTTAAAATTAGTGGTCAAGTTCATCATTTAATGGGTTCATTAGTATCACCTGAAGGAGAATGTCCAAAATTTGCCCAACTTTATGTTTATGATACAAATAATGAAGTGATTAATAGCCTTAGTGCTGTTAACCGTCTTCAAACAAATCAAAAGTTGGATGACAATATTGTTAAAGGTCTTATCAACATGTTTGATGAATCAAATGAATTGGTTAAATTTTTCCGCACGATGAGAGACAAATTTGAAGAAAATTCTCTTTCTAATGTCAGAATCAAATTGTTAGCTACGCAGCCAAATGACACTAAACAATATGAACAGCCAACATGTGATGAAATTGGTGGTCTGATTGTGGGAGATATAAAACTTTTTGATTCAAATAGAGATATAGTGATGGAATTGCAAGATGGAGAATTGAAAAGGATAATAGTATATTAATATTTATACATACACTAAATAATTTTACTTATTTATTTTACTTAGGATCTCGTTTTCACTTAGTGTTTAGGGTATAACTCCCGCATTTGAGCTTAACTCGAGAGTTAAATCATAAAAGCATAAACTATTAACTCTAAAATTTGATTTTAAATCCTAAAATAGTAACTTGAAACGTTAAGTCCTAAACTATATTAAATCATAATCTAATAAACCTGCCCAGAAACTCAATAATAAACATCTGAACTAAGTAACTAACTATCTAAAAATAAAATTAAAGAATGATACAGATGTTTCTCTAGTGGTATGTTGGGCAACATATGCAGTGGCCCGTTCATGGGTGTAGTTTAGTCATTGTGAACCACAATTGTATATTTCAATGAATGATCCAAGAGTATTAGAACTCTCGCATAAACTTCATCAGATGTGGGCGGGCAAATCTGTCAACTAATAGGGCCCAAAAGAAAGGGGCTGTTAATTTGTGACCTAATCTGAAAATCAACTCTATTAATTAGTAGCCCAACCAAAAAATAATAGGGTCTTACTGGTTTTCTAAAAGATTATTAGAAATAGGTATTTAATCTTAATTTTCTATTTAATTAAATGCCGTTTTTGCTTAGATTGAATGATTTTGGTAGGCCAGTTGGCCAAGCAGTTGTGCTGCCCCCACCTCTTTCCTTGGCCTCCCTTTGTAACTGTAATAATTATTTATATCAATGCAGTAGTTTACATTCCGTAATGTAACAGTTGACATCTCATATGGCAATTACTACAACAGTCGAATGTCAATTGGAAATCAAATGCCAATTGGAAATCAAACTCCAGTTCAGATTACTTACTGTGCGGAAGTGTCTTGAATTAGTGTAACCATCTCGATGTTACGGCCTCGACGTGCAGTAATCTACCCAGCTGCTGTGGAAACGCAAATCACAACTTCTGTGCACGTTCTTATGTCTCCAAGGTAAGGGATTTGCTATGAAAGTCAGATCCCAAGATTTCCACGATCCCAAAGCTCCCAGACTCTTTTGGTGAATTGTCTAAGGTTGAGTTACTGAAGAGTATATGCACGAGAGTTTTTATATAAGTCTACCATCAGACTTTCTCTTTTTCTTGTGGTTTCCTAGAGAGAGTTATCAGAAGTGTGGTGAGATTGGGTCTCTGTTTGAATTCAAATTCAAAGACCACAATCCTCATCTGCCATCCTTATCTCTTAACTGAGATATGGGTTTTATCCAATCAGCTGAGATAGGATAGTATCCACCCCAAGTGGGCGGATAATTATTGAAATTACATGTCAATAATTTCAGATAATTGTAACATCTCCCACTCGCCCACACAAGGCATGAAAACCACATAAGCATTCTCAATCTCTTCAGTACTCAATCCCTTCATACAGGAGATGGGACGTGCGACCTAACGAGAAAGAACGTACAGCTACGGGAGCAAGATTATTAAGTCATCACCTGACTAATAAAAATGCTACACCCAGAAGCATCTCGTATATATATATATACCCCAGATAACTTGAACTACACCAAATGAAACACTCTTAATCCCTCATAGAAGCAATGTTCCATCCCTCAATATGTAATGTACTCATGACATACGTCGATAACTAATACAACGTATTCGCTGGCCAGCAATGAGTCACAAGACATGGTGTATTATCACAATTATCTTCCTTACGCACTCATGTCAATTCAATTAGACTTGACCACTTTCCTAGACATGCCCCTTAAGACCATATTAGTGAAGGTCCTAGTAAAACATGCTAAAGTAGCGTCATCAAGTATCCTCTGCATGACATATGCTTAAGTAACAAAGGGTAAAAATAAGATCAAAATAATGATCCAAGTGGCTCACACAGTGATGAAGCAGGGATTCATTCATCACTCCCACTATCGGTCAGCTATTGCATATATAGTATGAAATATATACTATGACGTATTCTCATAAAAAGAGCATGTCACGTGTCTAGATGATAGACGTACGCCATACAAACCTTAGTCTAGTCGCTATACAAGCGTCTAACCTGAGTTTTTTCAGCCCAGTCGCTCTCTAAGCGCCTGCCTGAAATCTCACGTTCGGCTCCAATAAGGCAACATAGAGTCATGGACAAGATCTCTATGATCGACCTTTGGTTAAGGTCTCATCTTAGCTCTGTATAAGGCGACATATGATAAACATAGGTATATTATTATTGCTTGCCATCTTGGCGCCAAAAATATATACACGTCCTAATGCGCTACCTCCGCGCTCAAGGACTTAGATGTCTCATCTTGCTCGCTACCTCAGCGCCAAGGCGAATCACCCGTGTGAGTAGACTTAGATGTCTCAAAACTACCTCACCCTTCGCAACCTTGTCTTTAATAAAGTGATAACGGATGTCAATGTGTTTGGTTTTTCCATGATACTTAGGGTCTTTTGCGTATGCTAGAGCAGAAGTGCTATCTGAATAAACAAGCACAGGCTCCATAGCACGAGCAGTAATACCTAATCGTCCAAGGAATTTCCTTAACCAAACAGCTTCTTGTACAGCAGCCGAGCAGGCGACGTACTCAGCCTCCATTGTGGATAAGGCCACGCAAGTTTGTTTCTTGCTACTCCAAGAAACAGCTCCACCTCCAAGGATAAATGCATAACCTGAGGTGGACTTGCACTCATCTCTATCATTGCCCCAATCTACATCGCCATAACCTGTAAGGCTTAGGTTCCCACCATGGTAGCAGAGAACGAGGTCAGAGGTTCCACGTAAGTATCGTAAAATCCGTTTCACCGCTTTCCAATGAGCGGGACCAGGGTCACTTTGATAACGGCTGACCATACCAACTGCGTAACAAATGTCTGGACGCGTACACAACATAGCGTACATCAGACTCCCAATCGCAGATGCATAAGGCACTGTGGACATATACTCTCTTTCTTTATCATTCTTAGGATATAAATCAAGGGATAAGACGCATCCTTTCTCCATAGGAGTGTCAATGGGTTTGGACTGACTCATGCGAAAACGCTCAAGGATATTCTTAATGTAAGTCTCTTGAGACAAACCCAGAAGTTTTCTCGAGCGATCTCTCATGATCTTAACTCCCAGCACGTAATTTGCTTCTCCCATGTCTTTCATTTCAAATTTAGAAGACAACCACTTCTTAGTGGCGACAATGGAGTCCATATCGTTTCCAGCTATGAGAATGTCGTCAACATACAAGGATAGGATAACAATACTTTTCTTGGATCGTTTCAGATACACACAGTGGTCTTCTTCAATCATCTCAAAACCAAAAGAGACGATTGAATCATGAAATCTAATGTTCCACTGTCTAGACGCTTGTTTGAGGCTATAAATAGAACGTTTTAAGCGGCAAACTTTGCGCTCTTGTCCTTTGACCTCAAATCCAGTTGGTTGATCCATATAGATCTCCTCATCTAGTTCTCCATTGAGAAATGCAGTCTTTACATCCATTTGGAAAAGTTCCAAATCCAATTGTGCGACAATAGCCAGAAGCAGGCGAATGGAGACAAATCTCACCACTGGGGAGAAAGTCTCATCATAGTCTATCCCCTCTCGTTGGGTATAGCCCTTCGCCACAAGACGCGCCTTATACTTGTCAATTGAACCATCCGCCGTGCGCTTAATTTTTAAAACCCATTTGTTTCCAATGGTCTTGCGCCCAGGCGGTAGGTCAACTAACTCCCAAACCTTATTCTTGTCCATTGAGCTCATCTCATCCTGCATAGCAGCCATCCACTCATTACTGGCTGAGGAAGACAGCGCTTCCTTAAAAGAAGCAGGCTCATCTACGTCCATTGGCAAACATACGAAGGCAGTCCCTTCAACCTCAAAATGTCGTTTGGGAACATTTCCTCGTTTGCTCCTTCGTATTTCAGGATATTGAGAATCTAGTGGTACACTCCCACTAGGAAGAACACTCCCACTATCTTCAGCGATCATAGGATTGGAAATCAAACTCCAGTTCAGATTACTTACTGTGCGGAAGTGTCTTGAATTAGTGTAACCACCTCGATGTTACGGCCTCGACGTGCAGTAATCTACCCAGCTGCTGTGGAAACGCAAATCACAACTTCTGTGCACGTTCTTGTGTCTCCATGGTAAGGGATTTGCTATGAAAGTCAGATCCCAAGATTTCCACGATCCCAAAGCTCCCAGACTCTTTTGGTGAATTGTCTAAGGTTGAGTTACTGAAGAGTATATGCACGAGAGTTTTTATATAAGTCTACCATCAGACTTTCTCTTTTTCTTGTGGTTTCCTAGAGAGAGTTATCAGAAGTGTGGTGAGATTGGGTCTCTGTTTGAATTCAAATTCAAAGACCACAATCCTCATCTGCCATCCTTATCTCTTAACTGAGATATGAGTTTTATCCAATCAGCTGAGATAGGATAGTATCCACCCCAAGTGGGCGGATAATTATTGAAATTACATGTCAATAATTTCAGATAATTGTAACAGTAACAAAAAAAACAAAAACAAAAACAAAAGATTTGATCATTATGAATTGCTCATGCTGACTTAAATTAAAACAAAGAAATATAAGATTCTATGTTCTAACTAGAATGAAGTATGAACTAATGGAAGCTTATATTTTATTTTTCTATTTTTGTTGTTGTGTGGTGTTGGGTATTGTTTAAAAGTGATATATTAAGTTTCGATATGTAACCGATGTAGTCTCTAATCAATTCTTTTTGTTTTTTATTTTTTTACTATTTTTTGGATGACTTGGATTTTGATATCCTTGATTCAGTAAAATCTTCTGGCCCCAGTAACTATAACTTGGTATTCATGCATGCCTGAGTGTGCGTGTGTGTGTGTGTATTGACAGTAGCTGTTATATTTATTGGGTTGTGATAGTTGGTTTCATTCTAGTTAAGATTGTATAGAAAATGTAGTGTTACGAGTAAAAGTTACTCACCTTTAAATTATATGAATAACAAGTATGGACTTGCTTTTCTAAGCTATGTTATGTTGCCTTTTCACTTCCCTCTATTTGGTATATATGACTTTGGATATATATATATATATATACAAGAATACTCTAAAACTAACTAGTTAGTAAGTTAATACAAAGCTAACCACCATGTTGGGCTCACCGCACAATGTAATCTCAAAATCCGAACTGTCTATTTTTTAGGCCCTACTTCAAAGATCATTCCTATAAAAAATCTCCAAAATCTGAAATCATTTAGTCATTTGATTATAACAACAATTATTTATATGCTTTTATCGAAAACACTGATCGTCTATTTATTTGATCTCAATTAGATAACTAAATGATTTTCGATTTAGTTGATTTTTTGTAATGATAATCTTTGAAGTATGACCTAAATAATTGACGGTTCGGATTATAAGATTAGTTATTTGGTGGTCTCAAAAACATAGTTAGCTTCGTATTAACTTTCTAACTAGTTAGTTTTAGAGCACTCCTCTATATATATATATATACTTTAATGTCTTAAATTTTTTTTTTATAAGAACGTCGTGGAATACATAGCTGTTTGCTTATGTAAATCATTGGTGTTTCGAGTTTCTGTAAGACTACTGAAACGGCACCTAAAAGGTGAGAAAAGGTTTGCTTGGAGAGACCTTCTCCTAGAGATTGAGGCAAAGGTTCGGAGCTGGTGGGAAGAAAAACAAGTTTTCAGGGCTGAATCTTGTGAAAAGCCTCCTGAACCAGGGGAGAAGTTCTTTGGAACTTTCCCGTTTCCTTACATGAATAATTTTTTTCATCTAGGACATCCGTTCTCAATCTCAAAGCTCAAGTTTTTTGCAGCTTACAATAGATTAAGAGGTGCCAATGTGCTCTTGCCTTTTGTTTTCCACTGCATTGGCATGCCCATCAAAGCCTCAGCCAATAAACTTGTCTGAGAGATCCAACAGTTTGGAGACCCGCCAGTTTTCCTGAATTGAAAGAGCAAGGGAACTAGAAAGTGGTAGTAGAAGCAGAGGATATAGCAAAGTCAAACGAGCAAGAATACCAATGGAAAATTATGGGTAGTTTTGGCCTCTCTGAGACTGATATACCAAAATTCCAAAATCCATATAACTGGCTGACCTTCTTTCCTCCATCGAGTGTGGAAGACCTCAAGGCTTTTGGCTTGGGATGTGACTAGAGACGCTCCTTTATTACTACAGACATGAACCCTTTTTTTGATGCCTTTGTGCGGTGGCAGGTTAGGAAACTGAAATCCATGGGTAAGATTGTGAAAAATATCCGTTACACAATATACTCTCCATTGGATGGGCAGTCATGTTCAGATCATGATAGGGCCACTGGTGAAGGAGTTGAGCCTAATGAATACACTATCATCAAAATGGAGGTGGTGGCACCTTACCCTTGTAAATTGGGAATGTTGGAGGGTAAGAAAGTGTTCCTTGCTGCAACATTGAGACCTGAGACCATGTTTGGACAAACAAATTATGCATGGGTATTGCCTGATGGGAAGTATGGAGCCTTTGAAATCAATGAAATCCTAGTATTTTAACAATAGTTTCTTTTAATTTCTTCCAATATCTTAAATAGAGATTTATATATATATATATCAATAATGAATTATTCATATCAACTCGATCAATTTTTCTTTACATTGACAGTGTTTTTTGAAAGCACTTACATTGGTAGTTTTTATGCTAGCTCATTGACACACAAATTTATATTTGGTTATCAAGTTAGAAAAATAAGTTTATTATGACCAACTTATCATGTAAAAGTTATGATCACTTTTTTTTCTTTACAAAATCACATTTAAAGTGTTCAAAAATATTGCACAATTTTGTGGACTCATTAATTAGCACATGTAATTGATACGACATAGTTCACATCTAAAGTTATTTGTTTATCTTTATTAACTATATATATATGTTTTGTAACACACTTTTAATAGTTTTATTTAAAAAATGATACTTTTAGATTTTCAAAAAATTTTACCAAACTTCGTAAGAGCAACCTATAAAAAACATATTTAATATTAATATTGAATATATGCTTAAAGATAAGTAGAAAAAGTTATTGAGCCAATCAGCCAATTGACCCCCCTTTAGCCTAATTTGTATGAATCCATTATAATTATAAATTTTCACACTGGGGTGTAGCTCAGTTGAAAGGACCAATGAATTACTCCCCCTGCACTAATATGTAACGTTCATAAAATACATATACATTTTTTGAATGGATAGAAGAGACCTCAAAATGATCAATTCAAGATTAAACAAATCTATCCAAATTTGTACTATATTTATCAACTTCATTGTCAATATATTATAATGGCTAGTATGAGGAACAAAATATAAAGGACAAGTACGCGAGGGACAACACAATCAAGGGGTAGATTTGGACCCTCACTTGTGGATATATTGTCCCTCACTTGTCTCTCATAGTAGCTGTACTGGTCAACATATTCTTAAAAAAAAAAAAAATCTTCAATATCATTAACAAAAACAAAAGGTCAGTTGACGCCATTGCCCTCAAGGCCCTACCATGTCTTTGCCATTGCCTCCCCTAACCTCACCATCACCAGCCGGAATTTGGACTATGAGGGGGCGCCTCTCCCAAAACCTGCGCTCTTGGGGCCAGCGATGTCATTGGTGTTGCGAGAGAGGGTCGCCGGAGAAATCGTCGGCTGGCCATGAGGTGGAGGTGGAGGGGTCGCATGAGAGTATATTGTGGGTAAAATGGTACATCATATAGCAAAAGTTTGGGAGCCAAAACTTTTGCTATTTGAGGGTAAAATGGTCATGTCACACTTGTCTAATGAGCCTTCATTGACCTTCACTATGACACATAGAAGCCAATTTTTGTTTTTTAATAAGCCCAAGCGCACATCTATATGTTTCTACAGTTTATTTTATTGTTGTATGATAACTTCATTGTTTTGAATGCACAATATATTGTTTTTTTTAAGATAATCACAACAATAAGAATTATCTTTACATAATTAGAATTACTTTCACAAACAAAAAATTAAGAGAACTAACTTGTTCTTAAGGTAATTAATCATCAAGTATCTCCAACAAGAGTAAGCATTTTTTCATAAAATGAGCAAGATGGATCAACTTTTACCAAATCAATTCAACAACGTTCTCTCAAACTTAATTTGGTATTGGTGTGAAAAATAATTATGTAAAGTAACTTGATAAATTATGTTTTTAAAAATATTGTAGGTGCAAAAAACAGTATAAGTGTTTGGTCAAAAGTATGTCGAAATTAGAAATTTCATTCACTGTAGTTTTGAAAAGTAGTGAATATTTCAAAATTGTAGTGAGTAACCTAAAATAGTAATTTACAACAGTTTTGGTGTTTTGTGTGTTGAACAACAATCCCAAACGGCCCCACCCGACCGGCCCACCTGACCGGCCTACCTGACCGGCCTGACCTCCAAGCCCACCCACCGGCCTGACCTCCAAGCGCATCCTGCGCACCGGACCCTCGTTTTGCAAGCGCGCCCACCCGCCTGACCTCTAAGCGCACCCGACCCTCTTTCTGTAAGCTCACCCTCTTTCTGCGACCTCACAAGCTGCCCAGGTATGTATTTTTATTTTATTCAAGTTTTTGTTTCAAATCTTTCTTCTATTTTCCTTATTATTGAAGTTTTTGTTTCAAATTTTGCGCACAAAACATTATTTTGTCTTGGTGTTATTTTGCCCAGGTGTTTGAAACTAATGTCTTGGTCTTAATTTTTATTTTCTTTGCCATTTGCTGAAGATTGATAATTAGATAGCTACACCTTTTAAGTCCTTGATCTGACTCCTGGGATCCTTATTTTCAATCTATCATGATAAAGAATTGTTGTTGAGTTGTTGATCTGTTACATCGTAATGTTTACTTACAGATTAGGTAACTTTATAATAGGTTTAGTTGGAGTCAATTGAATTTGCAGACCATGCGAGTATGGCACTGTAGAATTAATATTGTTCTCTGTTTAACTAAGCTTGAGGCAAACTAATTGTGTCTGCTCTTCAACTAAGTTTATAAATGGAATATGCTGAGTCTTTATTTTCTCATTTATGCCTTTTATGATGATATCTGTCATGTTTAAGTTTGTTTTAAGATAAGTAAAGGGGATTAAAAATATGTCAATATTGTAAGTTTGATCTTATGCTTTCAAAGTTTTATATATTTGTTTATTGATTAGTTCATGCTTGAAAACAATAGTTATCTTGCAAGAAGCCATACTATATTATTACAGTTTGGAGATTCTTTTAATCACAGTGGCTTTATAAGAGATTTATTAACTTTTGATCAAGGGATACCTAATAGGGTAGATTTAGGAAAGAGGATGAAGTTGGGGTATATCCTTTTATTTATACCTTTTGGTTTGTGCTCATGTACAAGTCCAATCGTGAAGAATAACTATTTTTTTTATATTAAATTATGTTGCTGGACAATGACATTAGTTACTTTGACAAGTATATTATTGTCGAAGGGTATGAAAGATTCATTTCAGTTGTTAACTTGCATAGGCTTTTAGTTCTGGATTTACTAAAGAAATGTGGTCATGTGGATAAATACTCCTACTCCTTACTCTGTTTTGGATCATGTGGCTTGGTTTGCAGTATCATATTGCTTCTTTGGATTCTTGTTTAGTGTGCTAACTTGTTTTTTTTGTTTTTTCAAAAGCTAACTTGTTTACTGCGCATTATATTGAATGTTTGTGATAAAAATTGAATAAGTTTTATCAAGAAATTTGTTATTCCAATTACTTTGGTGGTAACGGGAATGTTCTTTTGTCATTACCTTCTGAGCTTTCAGAAGCTGAAATTCTTTTTTTGTTTACTATCTGACTAATTTCTTTAGAGCAGAGAATTATAAGGCATTCCGTGTTTGGTTGACCTTTTTTTTTTTTTTTGCCTCAAATTTCTCAGGTATTTTTGCTTGACCATTGATTGAATTTCTGCCATGTAAGCAGTTGCAAACAGTTGAAGGGAGTATTACACTACAAATTCCACCAGGTACCCAAGCTGGGGACATTCTTGTCCTGGCAATAAATGGAGTACCAAATCTGAACCACCCTATACTTGGCGATCATGTATTGACAATTAAAGTAACCATACCAAATCTAATCAGGTACACAATTATCTCTTTTTCTTTTTAATTGTCATTGTAATTGGGTAACTGAGAGTGTTAGTAATCCATTTTTCTCTCCCTGTCTTGTTGTGACTTTGGTGCACTGTTTCACACCTCAGATATTTTAATATTTGGTGTATGCTTTGAAGCATTATGTAAGCTAAGTAAAAACACAGTTATGTGACTAAACCTTAAGTTTTAAAAGAAATAGAAATGTGGTAGTAGCTTCCAAATTTAATAAAAGACTTTAAAACTTGGATTTAAAAAAAGGAAAAAGAAAAGGTGGACACTTGCATGCTTGGTTGTTCTGCAGATGCAAATTCATGCAGACAATATAAACAAGTATTTTGCATAATGTGGACACCTCACAAATAATGCACATTGAAGAGGTCTCTAAGTTTCTGGTTTCTTGGAAGTTGTAATCTGTAAATAGTGGACATTAGGTTTTGACTTGTCTGTTCTCTCCATTTTGCTGAATCTGAAGTGAGGCCTTTGGCTTCACAATGGTTTTCTGTTGCAAGTCTTGCTTTGAGGAGTGTCGTTTCAAGTTTTTATAGTATATGACAGAGTATTCTTTACATGGAGCTGAATGTTTTATAGGGTAGAAATGTGGATGCTTGTTACTTTTGTTCGGTGCTCATGTGCTTATTGGGTTTTATATGCTGTTATACATGTGGGTTTGATTTAGTTTATGATCTCAAAAAAAAAAAAAAAAAAAAGGAAGATGTTTTGAATACCAATTTTATAATGGTTCCATTATATTTATGTGCATTTGTTTCTCTTAATATTAGTTTGTCATATTCCATTAGGTTACACTCTACATGCTTTCATAATCTGGTTTTTGTTGAGAAAGTCATCTTAATAAAATGACAAAGGAAAAGAAAAAGAATGTATCAGTGATTCTAAAATTCCAAATGAAATTATTTCAGGTGCTTGTGGAACAGTTAGTAGCTTCTCCATTTTTCTTGTCTTTTGCTTCCCTGCCTCGCATTCACGTCTACAGGTCAGTGCCCATATACGTGCTTTCTTTTCCATGGTTCCAAATTTAGTTTCTTGGAAGTGGTTTTCTTATTTTCTGCTATTGGATGCTTGTTTGTTAACTGAACAGTGGATGCTTGTTTGTTAAGTATGACAAATATGCGAGGTTCTGCACTTGAAAAATTCAATTAAATTTTTTTATTTGAAAATTTTGGTGTTTAGACAAGAGAAAGGCAAACCATCATGGATAAAGAATGGACATCAATTCCAATGTTAAAGTCCTAAACTATAAATGTTAATCTCATATACTCACATAGTTGCCATAGTAAAAGAGTAAGATTTTTTCCTTTTTTTTTTAGAGACTCAAGAGCCTATTATGACGGAGCACGAAAGTTTGTTGATATGGTTCAAGCTAATAATGGAAATCCAAATAAGATCCAATGCCCGTGCAACCTTTGCATAAGCCTACAATATCACCCTTATGATACAGTATACGAGCACTGGTCATGCATGGGATGGATGAAACATACACTAGATGGGTCTATCATGGGGAAAATCCTAGGATATCAGTAGAAGATGAAACTATGGAAATGCCAGAGCAATATAGAATGTACAGAGATGCTTAATGAATTGGTGCTGTATTGGATTTTTAATGAATTTTCAAAGTTGAACCTACAAGCAGAAATTTGTGCAGTTTGGGGAAAACATGTCAGTTTGGCTGGAGTTTTAGAAAACCTCTTTTCTTATTCCTTGTGCAGATTTTGGTCTGAAATCCTAGTTTATTGAGATTTGTATTGGCCAATTAACAATAAGAAGACCCTAGGAGAACTTTGCAAATGAAGAAAGCTTCCAATCATATATTCAAATCCTTTTTAAATTGGCAGGAAGTGAAACTTTGGTTGCCCAAGGGCTTTTGTTTGGTGCTAGAAGGCCTGCTGATTTGAATTAATTGGTTTGGTGCTAGACTGAGACTTTTCTTGTTTATTTTCCTTTAACTAGGTTATTGCAAGTGTGAAATCTGTGAAATCTGTTTAGAAGGAATGGTGTGAAATCTCTGGTTAGAAACTAGAACCAGTTAGTTAATGTACTAGTGTTGAGGACGTACTTGTGAAATCTGTTTTGAAGGAATGGTGGGATGTTGCTATACCATTATCATGTTTGAATTAATTAATGTGTGGTTGACTTACAAGGATTTGGATTGTTGAGTACACACATACTTAGTTTGTGAGGTTGATGTATATGGTTGATTATACAAATTAGCCTTGCTAACAGGAAAGCAAATGGACCAAGTACCTGGAATAAGGTTCACTTACTTTGATGAGATAATGGGCAGAAATATAAAGGAATTTATAACCTTACATGTTATGAATTGATTTAGACTCATATTTGTAAAGGAAAAGCATGAACATAATAAGTACAGGTATTATGATACTTTTGGTGGATAACAATTATTTATGATTTTTTTTTTTACCACAAACAATTATTTATGATACTTGTGTATCTTTGGTGTTTTATTTTACAGGATACATGCATGGATGTTGGTGTAACTTTGATGAAGAGATCTGCACTCATGCAATTAAAAAAGGTTTTATTTTTCGGTTATATGAATGATAAAAGGGAGTGTTTTTGTATTGCTTGTGGTTAGAGATTAGATTTTGTTCCTTGGGCTTGTTAAGTGATTTTTATACATTATGCCTTGCAGATTGTAATTATGCATTATCATGTCCCAACACTTTGAATTGTGATTTCTACTTCAAATTGATGATTAAATATTATATGTAGTTTCAATCAAAGGTTTTTATTTTACATTTACTTTGTTATACTTTTTCTTATCCCAATTAAATGCCAAGGGGACCATATGATAGAGATATAGTGTTAATGAAAATGGAAATGGATCAGGAATTAGTAATAAGAGCATTCAATCAATTTATATTAAAAAAAAAAAAACAACAAATACGGTGTGCAAAGCGTGCCTCAAATTAGATGCATCATCAGTTTTCACGACACACAAAGTGTGCCGTAAAAGCGTGTACTATTGACGGCAGGTATTGCACATCATGAATAATGGCCCAGATCCTCATTTACGACTCGTTTACAACATGCTTTGACTCTATTTATGGCATGTAACACACACAGAGATGATGTTCTTACTTTTTTTAAAATAACAACATCCTTACTTGAAGGTTCCTCATAATACATGCTTGTTCTACAGAGTTATTGGCTCCGGCCCTGGAGGCAGTTCTTTTTCGCACCTCAGTGCTGTCGGAAACTATGCAGCATCGCATGTACTTTTGAGGAGGATCAGAATGTCGCAAAGCTGCCTATTCTTGGCAAGCGGAACATACTCATCACCACCGCTTTGCCTTCCGTCTCCGACGTGCCTCACATAGGCAACATATGTGCAGGCGTCTTGAGTGCGGATGTCTTCGCAAGGTACTGCCGTCTTCGGGGATATAATGTAGTATACATTTCTGGAACTTATGACTACAGCGGGGCCACAGAGACCAAAGCCATGGAAGAGAAGTGTAGCCCTGAAGAGATTTGTGACAGGTAACTCTGAAATTTTTACTTATTACGTTTGATCTGCTTGAAATTTATTGGAAATTGTGTCAAAACTCTCTAGCTGTCCCTGAAAGTTAATTCTCAAACAAATTGTTATACCACTGTAGATACCATGACAATCATAGGGAGGTATATAAGTGGTTCCAAATAAGTTTCGATAAATTTGGTCGCACATCGACACCGCAGCACCGGGAGGTATGCCAAGCCATTTTCAAGAAACTATGGGACAATGGTTTTCTTTATGAGAAAAAAGTACTGCAGGTAGCTTCACTTGCTTGTATTGTAATTTATTATCAATTTTTTCCTATTTGCTTGATTGGTTTAGTGTTTCGGTATATACATGTTTTATGTGGTTGCATTGCTAGCTGTTGAGTTATGTTAATAAAATGTGTTTCTGTAACTTTAATTTTAACTTGAATTAGTATTGTATTTCAGCTTTACTGTGAAAAATGCCAACGGTTCTTAGCCAACAGGCTGGTGGAGGGAACATGCCTGACCGAAGGCTGTAGAGAAGATCAATGTGAGAACGGTGTTAAGCTTTCGGTCCGACAAAATTAAAAGATCCTAAGTTCAAGGTACGTGTGTCTGTGTGTTTATATAAAACTAAATTGACACAAAAACATGAAATTGCTCTGCAGATTCTGTTATTGAACTTACTTCTCTGCATAAGGTTTCCAAAGTGAAAATGAGTCCTGAACTCCTTATTTGTTTATGATACTCAGGCCTTGCTCAAATTTGGCAAGCTTTGCCAGTGAGTTGCTAAGTTTTAAAACCCTGGTCCACATTCAAAGTTGCATAATGTGTTTACTACACCATTCTTGATCAGAGTACTTTTGCTTCAATTTACCCCACCACTTCCTTTCCCCATGTTTTGATTTTTCCATAAGAGTCGTTTTGCTCATTATTTGTTGGTTTCTTAGGCAAAAAGCATTGTCAAATTTGGATCATTATGCTTAACCAAATGGGGGACAAGTAAAAGATAGCCCTTCCCTTTCTGCAGATTAAGATCATATTCATGCAAGTGAACAATGATGGGAGTTCAATTTCTGTGAACTTGGGGCTGTAAAAATATGCTAGACTGAACTGCATTGTTTTCTAGTTAAAATTGCTTATTATATTAATCCTTGGCATTATCCATGCATGGTACCTATTGGGAATCTGGGACTACTTGAGAAGATAAAGGCCATCACTTAATTATTCATAAGCGCATTACCAAATACCCAAGTGATTAAGTCAAATTAATTAAAATATAAGCATAAAAAATGTATAAAATACTTGTAGGATTCTGAATGTCAACCATTTTCAAGCGGACTGAGTCAAAGACATCCCTCAGATAGTTAGCACGTTGTCACATGAGACCTACTTGCTTATTGATCTTTTATTTCAAACATCTCTATGCACATTAACCTAGCATGCATAATTTTCTTTTCACAAATCACAGAGTATCACACACTCAAGTTTCTTACTCTATCAAGATTATATTATAGCCATAAAACCATTTCCTTATCAATGAGAGAGAAATGAATAACCATCCATGAAAGCATGGCCAAACTACACTCATAAAGAAGGGCAAACTTTAAGTGTCACGACTTCGAGTCTTGGTCATCTCAATTTGTTTATATATATTTAAGTGTTAGCTAGAGGTATTTAAAATCCCATTCAATTTGAAATGATCAAATATTCAATGGAATTTGGTCGGTTTCGATGGTTCTAGCATACTTGCCTAATTCTAACATATTATTGACTTGATTGACAATTTTTTTTTTCATTGAATGATGTTCCTAATCTTAATCGTTTTTGTGTATTTCTAAAAGGAAATTTTTTTATTTTCATCAAAATTTCAAATTGGATTATAAGGCATACAAGTTCAAGTTATCACATCCAATAAAGTTAGTCTAGCTAGGTCCAAAGAGTTGTTAAAAGAAGTTTTCTTATAGCTACATATGGCATGTAATAAAAACATATGGACCCCTTTCACAGGGCAAGATAAAAGGACCCCATAGCGTTATGAGTTAACTGTTCATATGACAAAAAAACAAAACATGTGTCAGAAATTCATTCTTCACTCTGTTGGAATCCATAAATTTGAGGAACCCTAAATGGCCATGTAGGTATGAAAAGATAGAGACTGCAAATCAAGATGGTGACTGAAATTTTGGGTGTCATGCTTGTAGACATTATAATTGGCAGTCTTCAGCTTTACATGTATGTATTGTATATTGTATTATATATTTTATCCTAATCTCTATGCCAAAGGGTAAATCTGTAAATTTGCTTGATGCATAAAGGTCTTTATCCGTGCCACCAATTGCAAGGAAGGTCTTTACTAGCCTAGCTTAGAATTAATGCCTCATAAGTTGTTTCTTGACCACTAGAAATGCTCTATAAAATAATTTTTGCCAATTACAAGCAGGTCTGTAAGTCAACTCCAAAAGTCCGTGATACAAACCACTTGTTTTTGAAACTCCCTTCACTCAAGGATGAATTAGAGAAGTATATCAACGAAATGTCAGAGGCAGGGACTTGGAGCAAGAATGCAATCCAAGCGACACATGTATGGCTCAAAGATGAGCTTAAAGCACTGTGTATTACAAGGGATCTGGGGTGGGGAGTTCTGGTTCCACATGATAGCTTCAGGGACAAGGTTACTTACTACATGCTAATTAAAGTTATCCTAATTTCTACACTTCTTTTTAGCAATTTTCAATTCATTTTGTTCCTACTCTGCCATCGGTAGGTTTTTGATGTGCGGTTTGAAGCTCCTATGGGATGCATCTCAATTGCTTCATCTTACACTCCTGATTGGGAGAAATGGTGGAAGAATCCAGATAATGTGGAGTTTTATCAGTTTATGAGCATGGATAATGTGCCATTGCACACAGTAAGTGTCATGTTCTTTAAATATGCCTCACAAATAAACGTAGTAATGTAATTGCATTTACTAAATAACCTTCCCCCCTCAAAATTAATTTCTTCTAAATGTCCTTAGCTGTATCTTTGATAAGTATAGGTTTTGAGCAATTCCTTAAGAGATTGCTATCATTAATTAGTCATTAGAATCATTACCATACTAGTAGAAATCCAAGTCCATATTATTGCTTAAACTATAGAATTTTTAAGGAGAGGCTACTTTTCAAATCCATTAGCTTTCCTCTTTAAATCTCTAATCATAATTGCTGCCTTTGTTTCTTCGATTTCACTCTCCTCTCGAAACGAGGCAAAGATAGCTTATATATTGGTTGGATCTCTACAACTTGGTATTTTTTTTTTCTGGTAATTGTTTTTTCATATTCATGAATTAATTTCAACTGTATATGTCTGTTCCTTTTAGGTGACTTGTCCTTCCATTCTTATTGGAACCAGCGAAAAATGGACTTTAATGAAGACCATCAGTATTACTGAATGCTTAAAATACGAAGCAGGTTAGTTGGCTATCTGGTAGTCTTTCACGACAAGACCTTATGGAAGCTCAACGTTCTCTCCTTTGTGCAATTTGTACTAAGTGATAAAAATTTGGATGGTTTTTACAGGTATGTTTTCTAAGAGTAAAGGCATAGGGGTTTTTGGATGCGATGCAAAATATACACATATTCCTGTTGAAGTATGGAGATATTATTTGCTAGCTAATAGGCCTGAGGTAACTTTGTTGATCCCATCGTCATTTTTAGTTTTATTATGTAATGGTTTGTAATGTATATCCTTTTTTCTCTGCATCTTTTGTTAATCGTTTGAATTTTTATTTATTTTCCCTTAAATAGTTACCAGAAACTTCATTTAAATGGGCCGACATGCAAGAAAAGGTGAACAGCGAGTTGCTGGGTAATTTGAGCAACTTCATATTACAAGTTTTGAGTTTTGTTGCCAAACCTTCAGGTTGGTCAGCCTTTTGGTTTCTGAAAGTATTGAATGCATTTGATTCTTCTTATGACAAATTAATTGATAGCATGAGTACTGTTATTCAATTAGTAATTTCAGGAAACCTTTTTTCTTTAACTGACACTTTGCTGCATATAAACTGTCGAATTCCATGTACAGGTCAAGGATATGGTTCAATTGTTCCAGATGCTCCATATACAGAATCAGATCCGTTGACAGATGAATTAGCTAAAAAAGTAGAAGATTATGTGTCGAAATATATAAAAGCCATGGAAAAGGTGATTGCTATTTAGATGATAGTTTTGTTGCAAATGATTGGAAGCTTCTCCTTCCTACCTGGATTTTTCACGTCTCTCTTGCATTGGCATGACATTTCTATCTGCAATATGTGTAGGCTGAACTTAAGCAAGGACTCGAAACAGCAATGAGAATTTCTAGTGTAGGGAACGCATATCTGGAAGTAAGCATGTTTTCAGTCTTTTTGAGAGGCTTGTTTATGTATAGGTTCTTTTGTTAAGTTTATTTCTTGAAGATGGCTGTGAAACCAATTCTTCAACTGCTTGCTAAGTTGCACCATCTGTACAATGCAGGAAAGCCAGTTCTTGAAGCTTTACAATGAGGACAAGCGTCGCTGCTCTATTGTTGTGAGAACTTCATTGGGACTAGTTATTCTTATTGCTTGTTTGTTGGAACCTTTCATGCCATCATTTTCTCTCGAGGTAATATTTTTTGTTTGCAGATGTTTGTTACTCTAAAATTTTTTTTTTTTGGTGATCATGTGGCATTACTATAATCATCATACTGAGATTATTTTTTCTGAATGGCATTCAAGGTATTTAAGCAGCTTAATCTTCCTCCGGAGACACACATATCACTTTGTGATGATAAAGGAGATATTGATAGGGCATTAAGACCTTGGGAGATTGTACCTGCGGGTCACCGAATTGGGAAGCCCAAGGCACTGTTTAAGGAATTGGTATGTCTCTGCTGTGCCGTGTCTTTTACTTGTCACTTATTTGCTGAATAGATGCATTGAGGAAAAAGTTTATAGACTTTGTAACTCTGTAGATGTATTGGGCAAGAAAAAACTTTATAGACTGCACTTAGGCTATGTTCTGTTCATATATTCTCATGTGGGGAAAGTTTACACTTGCACACAGAAAAATGAAGAAGTGAGTTTCTTAAGGAAGAAGTTTTCTATAAGTCAAGCTGATAGAAAGGAGGGTCAGTCAAAAAGGTATTCTCTCTATCATAAAGGAGAAGAACAAAAAGTTTGGGACTTTCTACTCATTATTTCCATTGTTTGCCATTGACAGTATTGGGAGGTACAGAATCCTGAAATTTATAGGTTCAGGAGCCACAGGGACGGTTTTTGCAGGTTATGACCAACAGAAAAACATTGGTGTTGCAATCAAATTTGTACCATTCAGCAACAAAAGAAATTGGGAGGACTGCTTTATTCTGGAGAAAGTGGTTCACCCTAATATTGTAAGGGTGTTGGACAAGATCATTCTAATTGATGGTGCTGCCATAGTCATGGAGTATGTGGGAATTGATCTGTTCAGTTTCGTAGCCAAATTCAGGGAAAAGAAGAAGTCCTTGGAGCCTGTGTTGATAAAGGTGAGTTAGAACTTTCTGATTGGGATGATGGGATTGGGTATTAGTGAGTTTAAATTACTATGTATTTCTAATATTTTTTTGTTAACTCGCAGAGGTTGTTGTATCAGTTGTTGTCTGGTTTGCAAGCATGTCATTCTTGCAACATCAGACATAGAGACATGAAGCCTGCCAACTGTTTGATCGACGAAAGTACTGAGACATTGAAGCTGACAGATGTCGGTGATTCCTTTGTGAGTATTATATAATTTGTTTTGTTATTTTAAGTTGTTACTCTATTCGACCTTGTTATTTAATGTTACTTGAATTTGTTAGTTAATTTTACTATATTTTGTTTTATAGGAGCAAACTTTCGTTTATATGGCCCCAGAGATCCTAGTATACGAGGGCCAAAGATATCAAGCTACTGGTGATGTATGGGGGGCAGGGTGTGTCTTTGCCTTCATGTTAAGCAAAGACCACCTTTTTCATCAAAAAACCTTAGGGTTTAGTGCAAGGTTCAAGTTGCTAAGAAAAATGTATAGGTATTATTTTTTATGCAAGTTAACTTTTAATTTTCTTGCACCATACTTTTGTTATGCACTAGTTTATGTGGTTTGACTTTCTTAGGCTGATGGGTGGTGGCTCGACCCTAGAGTTTTGGTTGCAGTCCAAGAAGAAGACCTCTTTCACTTTTTGGAATTGGATGTCTGAGTATGAGGGTCCACCAAAAAGGCTGCGGGAGCAGTTCTCCCCTCTTGTCGATGCGGATGGAATGGATCTCCTTGAAGGAATGCTGCGTTTGGATCCATCAAAGAGAATGACAGTGGGTGAGGCCTTGAAGCATCCTTACTTTACCAAAAAGTAGTATATATTCTCATATTTTGTTAGATAGAATGACTTGATTTCATTATTATGTATTCTATTCTATATGAGTTGTATACAGTAAAGAGTTAGTAATAGGAATTACATATTGAATTACTAAGTAAGTTGCGTGGCCAAGAGGTCAAGGACTTCTGAGAAGCTTTGTTGTTAGAAGTTGGGTGTTTGTTCTTTCTCGTGGGACTCTTCCAATTCCTAAATTGCTCATCCCTTTTCTGTTTGATGCATCCTTGTCATCATCCACTACCTTCCCATACACATGACCTCACCATTCTTCACCTTTAATAGTTTGCCTTGAGGTGTACGTTCGATCCAAGGACTGCCTTTGAGAAAATTAATTAATGTATTTCGTGAAAATTTTTCCCTAAAACACCTTATCTTTTTTATTGGCATCAAGGATGTGATCTATTGAGATTGCTAGACAAGCCCTAAAACCAATTAGCAAAAAATTAATTGGTAGAAAATTAACCAAAGCCCAATGAGATTTTCCTAAATAAGTTGCCCATTACGAAATAAAAAAAATGTGTCAATGAACATGATTCATACATAATTATTAATGGGCACATATCTCAAATTCAAATTCATGGTACAAAACTAACTTTCTGAATTGGTACAAAATCAATTAAAAATCACAAATTCTCTAACGAACTACATTCAGTTTGATCCCATTAAGGGTATGTAGGCAACGTACATACTACTACAAGAAAAAAGGGCTATAGTGATGAAAATTTTAGTGACCAAAGTTACATTCATCACAAAATGTGTAGATGTAGTGACCAATAATATTTTTTCATCACTAAATTTGATGACTCAAAATAAATTTATTTGAATACAATTTTCATACGAATTAGTGACTGAATTTTGGATTATGAGTGACCAATATTTACTACATCACTAATGTCACCTATTTTTTCACTTACACGTCATTAAACTTCCTCACTAATGTCAATCAACCATTTTTGGATGACTTTAGTTAACTTGGGATAAAAAAGGCAAAATTACACGTAGCCTGTTCTTAAGATGTTAACAGATAGAAAGTAAAAGAATGAAACTCAGATCAATTTTTGCAAAGAACAAAATAGAAACCAGTTTATTCTCAGCTTTCTCTTTCCCTCTCTCGACCCTGAACCTTCACTCCCACGCCCACACTACCACTCCAACCACCCTACGACGACATTATTGCCGGATACCCACCCTCCGGCCAAGCTGCACCAAAAACTCATACTCTGACGACCTACACTCTCCTCTCCTCCCAAATCACCGAGCCCAGACCCTATTCTCTCTTCTCCCTCAATCTTTCCCAAATCACAGAAACCCTGACCCTTTTATGTCTCTCCCTCCACCGATCTCCCCTCCACCGAAGCCCCCTCCACACAAAATCAGTTATGGGGGGCGAGTTACGGTAAGAGATCGCACAGAATCACTGCCGCCCGGCACTTATCAAATCGAAGACCCATTGGCATTGAGCTCGGGCTTTTCTCAATCCAACATTCAACCTTCACCAAAATTGAAAACCCTAACTGTCCCCAGAATCCAAACCCTTTGAAGCCCCAAATNCTTAATATTCATTTGAAAGCAAAATTGTTATGGAGGAGCTTGTTCTTTACCAATTTTTTTTTGGGTGACTGAAGAAGCCTTTTTCTCAAAGATGCTTTAGCTTATATTTATTTATTTATTTCTTTTATATTTATTTATTTTTTCTATTGCATATATATGATGTTATAGATTTATTGTTTTATTTCTGTGTGTTATGCGTTTTTTAGGTTGGTACGTTAACAAAATTGTATATATATATATATACACCAATATGTGTTATTAGCTAGGTTGGTTAGTTCCGTTGGCTTGTTCTCCTTTATAATGTTCAATTGGGATGACATGTTGATGTTGTTCTGATTGCTGTTAATAACATCTTACAAAATTTTCCAACCTTGGCACATCCATCCCCATACAAACACATAAAAGGGGTTCCTTCTGATTGCTCAATATAGAGCCACGTAGGTAATTGTGTCATGAAAAGCACTCTTTTAGAGCTAAATGATCGTAGTTAACTTCATAATTTCAAGTAGACTAATTTTCCATAGCAACAATTTTGTGTTCATTGTTTGCTTGAAATTTTGGGTACTGTTGCTGACTATCATGCTAAGTGCTTCCACAAATAAGTTGTCTTTGACCCATGTGGAAGCAGAGGACTATGCTACTTTAGTCATGGAATTGCTTGACACTGAAAATCAGGGATATATTGTGGTACACCCTCTTTGAGAATTAATAATCTTAAGTCTGCAATTGGACCTATGCTGGTATATTGAAAATTAGAGTTATTGCTCATCTTCTGATAGTTGCTAAGGCTGTTTTATTCTATGTTTATGTGCGGTAGTGAGATGGTACGTGGTCGATTTTGACAATTCTATAGCTGCTGGAAATGTAAGTGAAATTTGTGATATTATTTCAAATGAAAAGCCTTATATTACGTTGTTGAGAAGTATTTTGAGTTCTCTGTTATTTATCCCTGTCGGAAAAAGAAAAACAAAGAGTTCTGTGTTTCATGGACTACTACTACTCTTTACTTCTCAGCTTCTTCTTTCTTTTCTGCCTTTTCTGTTTGAAGCTTTAAGTGCATGGAAAAATACTGTCTAAAACCTTACATTGTTTGAGTTTTATGGTGCGAGATAAACAAGCATGCAAAAAGATACTAAATGTACTGTAGAGTTTAAGGATGCAAAGAAAGGCTTTGATGCTTTAACAAAATTAATATGGAGTTTTATGACGTCTAAACTTGAAAATGTTTTCAAATTCACCTTGCAGAAGTTTAATATGTGTTCCAGCGACACAAAAAGGATACATATGTTTCTTTTTATTTCCTTTCTTTCATCTCTATTGCTTTTATGCTGGATTTTTTGTTATTAAGTGATCAAATTATAAAGAACACCTTGGAATAACCTTGTTGCTAATAAGTATTTTGGATATGATAAATGCATTCTACTGTCCCCCATTCCCTTCTCTTTCCATGTGTATTTTACACTAACATTTTTAACTTTGCTTATTTATGGTCAAGTACCTCATTATTTGCATAACTATGTATTTTCTATCTGTTAGATAACTAAGTGTATTATCGTTGTTTTAAATTGATAAAACTAGGATTGGATACCTACTGTTTGGGTTGGATATGGATAGGAGTTGGATTCATCTACACACTAGGAGGAGGCCACAATATATTAATGGGGTGAAAGAGACCTGCTATCAATAGTTTTTTAGACTAATCTATGGCGAAGTTGCTTCACCTGGTTCTCTACCTTCCATTTCTTTGAAGATTTTTTGTGGGACTTTGAAGGGTAGTGCGATAGTAAAAAGAAACCATCAGAACTGAGAGTAAGTTGTTTAACTCTTGGTCTTGTTTCTCTCTAGGCTTTGGTTTTCTTGTTATTGACACTTTTAGAGATAGCAAAAATTTAAATGTAGTTGGTATTGTGGAAAACTAAGCTATTATAATACTCTTGGTCTTCTTTCCTTGAAGGCCATTAATCTATCAGGGGTTTTCTTGCTGGTACATCCCCATTAATTTTTTTTACTTAGTATGCATTCTCATTTATCACCATGGTTGACCATTCTCTTTCCATCATTAGAATAAATTAAATGCATTTTTGCATCTCCTAAAAACCAAAGTAGCTTGTAAGTTAATGTTGATGAGGCCACATCCAACAAGTTGATATAACAATGGTTCTTTCTTGTCCTTGTCTTGTTTGGAATGAGTTGAATGACATGGGTCTTGTTATGGGCAACAACTTGATCTCTTTCAACTTCTGCAGGGAAGAGAAGAGGAGAGGTCTAAGGAAAAACAAAGCTGCCAGCAATAACAATGGTAGTGGAGAGTGAGCAATGGACAACCTTCCAAGTATGGGTGGTAAGTTACTATGGGGGAATTAATGAGATGCTTCACTGGGAAGTAGATTGGCTTTTGAAAACTCAGCAGGGATTTATTGTAGCATGATATTTTCTTTGTAGCTAGGAATGAATCAGTTTGATATAGCTGGCCCTCTGTGCTTTGTAGAAGTCCATAAAGTTTTGTTTAGTTCCTTTTGTTATTGGTTTTTGGCCAACAGTTCGTTTGTTTGTTGAGAGCAGGAAAATGAATTAATATATTATTGTTACTGAAACTCAAATAGTCAATTTTCTTGTATATATCCCCAGTCCGAAACTCTCACTGAATCTCTTTCTCCCTTAATTTCCTACTCGATCTCTTTCGCTGTTTCCTTCTCACCGATTCTCTCTTGTAAGAGGCAATCCACATCTAATGGTATTTCAGTGGTCATCTCATTCACACAACAGAGAAAAGGAGAAAGAACATGCTCAAATCAGTAGTTGTCGATGGTACTCTTCTAGTTTCTTGGTTTGTTTTCGTTCTACTGTTGTGTGCTTGAGAATACCCATGGGTTTCAATGGAACAAAGAAACATAATCATGGGTTCTGCTGTGCAGATATGCTCTATGGATTCTTGTTTCCTTTCACATGCATTCCAGTTACTAACTTGCACACAAGTAAAACCTATTTTGCAATGGCCTTTTGAACTTGTTTCTAAGACACTTGACATTTAAACTTAGATGTGTTATGAGATTAATTGACTTTGAGTTTTAAGGAGACTATAGTAAGTTTCAATTTTCTTAAACATCCAACTTTAATAGAAGTTGAGTTGGTAATCACATATTTTGTTTATTCTAGTTTCCAGGTGATGAAATAAGACATTTTAAACCAACTCGAAAATTGTCACAAATTCAAGTCTGAAGAAGGCAGTAAAGATGCACCTCTGGCCTTGAAATTGCTCTGAGAAGTGATGTGAAGGACTAGTTCTTACCTTTGGCTGTTAATTGTGCTTCTGTTATATGCTGCAGGGTCTCTCCAAAACAGAAGGATTTGGTAGGTCTATTATATATCTTCATTTTAGAAGTTAGGCAAACAGAAGGCTTCTTCTTCTTTTATATTCTGTAGTGAATTTTATCATCTTACCAACTTCTGTAATTATAATGTTCAAAAAAACAAGCCAATTCCATCTTTTCATTTCAAAATACCTACTAGTGTCCTGAAATCAATCTTATATTTTTGCAGATTACTCGTTTGGTAAAAAAAAATAAAAACATACAGGAAGGACAACCTTGGCAATTGGAGATGGGGCAAATGATGTTGGCATGATTCAAGAGGCTGATATTGGAGTAGGAATCAATGGCATGGAAGGAATGCAGGTAAGCTTCAGAAATAATCTTGACTCTTAAGACTTATTTCTGGTGACATGGATGATATGTGATCTGTATAATATACCCTTGTTATTCAATTTGAAATGCGTCTTCTGTGCAGGCTGTTGAGATTTCAAGCCTTTGGAGGACATCTTGTAACTAGAGAATTGCATTTTTGGGTTTTATGTTTAGAATTAATTTGTGAGAGAGATGTACATGTTTTGATGGATAAACTTTGATATCCGAATACTAGTCACTTGTCATTTTGAAATGAAATGTATTAACATGGATTGTTGCTACTTATATTGAAAACAAAGCAGGATGTATTTAATGTAGTAATTTTGAAAAAATGAGTTTAAAATAGTAATTAAAATCCAATTTGTGACCAAATTCTATCACTAAATGTATCTATAATATTTTAGTGAAGAAATGGTAGGTTTTAGTGATGAAGATTTTGGTCACTATTTCGATCATTTAACCGCCATATCTAACCATCATATTTTAGTGATGAATTGATTTATGTTCCTCACTAAACCATCATCTATAGTGATCAAACATAGGCTTTTAGTGACCAAAATTTTGGTCTTTTAGGGATGGAATAGTTCGTCACTAAATCAATTTTTTTAGTGAGGAAAGACTTTGGTCACTAAAAAGTATAGGTTTTAGTGATGAATATTTTTTGTTCCTCACTAATAGGCTTTAGTCACTTGGCGCTAGTGACAGCCCAGTAACAAACTTTTTTTCGTCACTAAATGTCTTTAGTGATGAAAAAAGGACTTTTAGTGACCAAATTGCTTCATCACTAAAGCCCAAATTTGTTTTAGTATAACCTATACTTAAATCTAGGTACAATCGTTACCAAATCAAATTCATACCAAACTTCCTAAAAATTAATTCTACACACAAAGTCCTCGAAATAATTTCTCAAATCAAATTCAAGGGTCTTAAACCCTACCCAAATTATTCAAATCATTTAAATGGGTTACTTATCATCTACTTCCCAAAAGCTTAAATCTATATGTGGTTTGATCCTACAAGGATACATAGGCAATCTAGAACCAAGTCTAAATGCAACCCAATCCCAAATCAAATCCCTAGTTCAATTCAACCAAATTCACCAAACATTTTACCAGAAATTCCAATGGGTCATTCGACCAAGACAAACCTTTCTTCCCCGTCAATGCAAACAAAAAATTTAAGCAAGATTTTGATGTGAAAAAGATTGATAATTGTGTGAAAATTTTTAGAGTGAATGAGGTATTTATAGAAAAAAAAAAAAAAAAAAAATTAGGAACTAGACATTGGAGATACACATATTTTTCAGAAATTTTTTTGTAATTTTTTGTAACATTTTTCGCATTTTTTATGAATTTTTATTAATCTATACAATTAATTTAAACAGATAAATATTGTTGACCATAGATCTCCAACGGATACATTCAATTTTTTAATTTAAAATTATAAAAAGCGTGGCTCAATCTGAGTTATTCGTTTCCAATGAACAAAAGATTAGCACTGCACGTATAGATCACACATCACAAACGCGTAACCATAAAGCCGGTTAAAGCTTGGGCTTGCGTTCCAGTCTTCTTCCGACCACAAGCGCCTCTCTCTCTCTCTCTCTCTCTCTCTCTCTCTCTCTCTCTCTCTCTCTCTCCTCTTTGATTCCCCACGTGGGCCGAGCTCGATTGTTATTAACATCATTTTGAGTCTAATTTTTTAGCATCACTCTCACTCTCACATGTTTGGTGTGGATGGCCTTAACAAGCCCACTAAACAAAATGGAAATTTCTAAAAGGACACATTGTTTGCTTTCTAAATCTAAAGTTTCAGAAATCAAACCGTCGTGAGCATGTGGGGGTGTATAAAGCAAATAGTGGGGTTTTTTTAGAATTTCCAAAAAAAAAATAATGGGCCAAACAGATTTTAGACCATTTTCTTTCTCGCAAAATGAGGACGGAACAGGCCCACTAAAACGTAAACGTACAAAACCCTACCCTTTTTTTTTTTTTTCTCTCTTCTCATATGTCCTCCTCCGTTAAGGCATGACCATTGGATTTCTTGGTCCATATAATCCTCAGACCAAGTAACCATCTTGGTTGGTATAAGTACATACGTATTGTATTGCGTGCTTGTGTTTATTCAAAGTAATTTTTAGATTTTAGCACCAAAAAAGTAGTTGTTATATGTTTTTCTTTTGAGCTGTTATTTTTATTGGGTTGAGATAATAGGGTTTCATTCTTGTTAAGGTGGTATAGAAAATATTGTTTTGGGTAAAACTCATCTTAACAGTATATGATAAATGACAAGCTAGAGGAGAACAATTTGCACATCAAGGCTTCATTATCTGCTTCTAGATAGGATCATCTGCTGTTGAAAGTGATAAATGTGTTTGATTGGATTGGTGGTTTGGTCGAAAATCTTGAACTTTGGCTGAGTGAATTTGGCTGGTCTCTTTTCCATCAGGATCTCTTCCGTAAACGGAGATCGGAATATTCCCCTGGCTGCATTTAAGGCATGGGTCTTGGTCTTGAGCCCCTTTACCATCTTATGGATTACGTCTCTTAATTCCCCCTCCTTAGGTCATTTTCGGTGTTAATGCCCAAATGGGCCTAAACCGTCACCTCTGTGACCCATGGTGGTTTCCACTTCGTCTGAGCCTTCCTCAGTCGAGGATCCTCCTTCAGGCTCTTCCATCCTTTCTTTCCTCTTTTTGCGCTTAGGCGCATCCCCATTCATGTGAGCCTCTCCAGTTTTGTTGTTGTGCGGGAGATCTAGGGCCACTCCCACTGAGTCCAATTCCCATCATTATGTTAAAAAAATGGCTTTTGTTCCAAGAGTTCCCACAAAAGGCGCCAATAGTTGGATCCAAAAATCTCCGAAGAAGAATACTTTGGCTGATAGGTACTGTTGACTCAGGAATTGAACTCCGGATTGTTGAGAGGGTTTGCGATCATCAGATCTTGGCTTTGGTTTATTTTGAATAGTGGGTGGGGTACCTGCAAAAGATACTCTAATGCTCAAGTCAGTGTTTGTCTTAGTTGTTGTATGCTCAAAATGGATAAATTGCGTACCTTGTCGAATAACTGAGCTTCTATATTTATACTCGTCGTTGCTTGAGAATCAAGTTCACGACTTGATATCCAAGTAACTTCCTTCCACGCGTCTTGCATCCCAACGTTCATGCAGGTTTACTTGCTTCCCACGTCCACATTCTTATTTCATTTCTTCACGCGGTAAATTGCCTAGGCTTCCATTAACGGGCTGGGCACTACCCTGGGTCCAGACTTACTCTATGTTTGTTCATCCCCAATTGGGTTTATTTAATTAACTAGGCTCCGAATTTGGGCCGTGAAATATTTTCCCCCACATACTCTAAATATTATCTAAAAATTTCCCTAAACTAGAGAACACCAAAAATCAATTTAATGATCTCTCACAAGATATTTCTATATAAAGCACTAAGGGGATGTTTTATTTATGGTAAATCCTTGTTTTGCTTAAGAATGAACAAATCCTTGGTTGTACTTGGTTTTGTCTCTCTGTGGTGGTTCTTGCCTTGTGTGCTGCTATTGATGGAAGACGTTTGTAATCATTTTGCGGCCTCTTTTGCCCTCACTGAGGAAGAGGAGGTTCTGATCATTGATGAAAGTGTTCAAGAGGTTGATCTATCTACTAATAAGGCTCTTCTTGTGGGTCGGCTTCTCACGAAGGGTTCCAGGGTTGGATGACCCTGTTCGCAAGCCAATTATTTTTCAGGAGTTTTGGGTTCAATATTATGGCCTCCCTGCCACCATGATGATGGCTGCTATGGGTGAGAGTTTGGGCCGTGGTCTTGGTCGGTTTATGGTGGTGGAGAAAATTGTGATGGCAATTGTTTGGGTGCTTTCTTATGGGTCCGTGTTGGGATTTATTTCTCTAAAACCATTAAGCGATGTGTTCATGTTTCTCTTCCCGGTTCTCAGGGTCGGACAATCCGTGTGGATCTTTTTTACTAGCAGTTGCCGAGTATCTGTTTTCTTTGTGGAATCTTTGAGCATTTAGCAGGGGATTGCCCTTTGTTTAAGGGTGGGCCGATTGTTAAAACTGAGACCCCTTATGGTGGCTGGTTGACCTTTATGGAGCAGCGAGTCTCTCCGCCCCCTAAGTCTGGACGGGTGGGGTGGTCGTTGAATGTTCCCCCTCAAGTGTTTAATTTTTTCACTGCTCCCTCATATTCTGAGAGTGGGATTGTATTGGGGGTGGTGTCAGGAGGGGGTGGCGTCATGAAGGGGTGGAGAGGTGGAGACGGGGGCGAGTGGTGCACCTTCTTGTGTTGCAGTGGATGAGCCTACTGATTTGGGTAGAAGGGAGATGATGCTTTCACGACTTTCACAAGATGATCCGTTCAATCTTGCCCCGTTGATTCGTAAGACTTTTGGTGTTTATCCCAGTGCTGAAGGAGTGGCTGGGGTGTCAAAATGTTTAGGTCCTATGGCACAACTTGTTGAGGTGCTTGTGATCAATGATGGCGACCGTGTTCGGGGTAGTTGGACGAGGAGATGAAGGGGTGGTCGGCTTAGTCAGGGTAGTAGTGCGAGTAAGGGCTGTGATGGGGTGGTGCAGTCTAAGCGGCAGGCTACTGTGTTTTTGGAATCTTTGGTGGAGGAGAAAAATGGTGCAGTCCAAGCGTGGGATCATTTCGGCGGGGCTGGGTTCCCAGTCTCAAGAAGTGATGGGGTCAGCAATGCTGCCCCGTTACTCCCAATGAGTCTTTTTGCAAGGAATGTGCGGGGGCTTGGGAACCTTAGCACATTTCGGGCTCTCAAAGCTTTTTTTGAGAGAAAGACGCCCTAGTCTTTTTTTCTTATGGAGACTATTAGAAATTTAGAAGGTGTTTAGGACACTTGTAGCTAATGGCTTGTGTAAGCTTCTATTAGCTACTTATGCTTGATATGAGAAACTAGGGTGAAAAGTATTAGAGTGGAGTGGAGACCTTAGTTAGAAATAGGACAATTTTATTTAGAAGTAGAGGAGGAATACAAGGCTTTTGTAGATGTCTAGGACAATAGGACTTAGGAGTAGTGGCTTTTAGTATTGCCTCTTGCTTACACTTAGATATGGGTACATGGTATATATATAGAGAGTAGATGAACCTACTTGACTTCTCTAGAACATTTATTAGCCACATGTTTATCATATATTCTAGATAATTCCACAAATTCTTAGACTTCTCTAGTTAAGATAGTTACTAATAGATTTATCTAGAATACTCTTTCTTCTTATCAAGCTATCTTCTAGACTTTTAGAATTATGTAGAACTATGTGGAATATTATAGCTTTAATTTGTATGGGCTTTGAGGAAGTCTCTAGAATTTTGTAGTATTTTCCAATAATGTGCATTAATTTTCAACACTCCTCCTTAATGCACATTTGGGATACTCCAAGCATGCTTCGTAGAATTTCAAATCTTGGTCTTGGAAGTGCCTTGGTGAAGATGTCTGCTATTTGCTCCTCCGTTTTGCAATACTTGAGTTCTATCTCCTTGTTTGCTGAGACTTCACGTAGAAAGTGATGCTTGATGACAATGTGTTTTGTCCTGCTATGAAACACTGGATTTTTTGCCATTGCTATAGCAGACTACTTGTCACAAAATATTTTAGTAGCTTCATTTTGTTGTTCTCCCATGTCTTCAAATATTCTTCTTAGCTATATAGCTTGGCAGGCTGAACTTGACGCTGACACATACTCCGCTTCGGCTGATGATTGTGCCATTGTCTCTTGTTTTCTTGAAGACCATGAGAATATGCCAGACCCAATTGTGAATGCATAGCCTGATGTACTTTTGAAGTCGTCCACTCCAGCCCAGTCGTTATCTGTGAATCCGAATAGCCTTGTATCTGTAGAAGGTCTATACCATATGCCATAGTCAATAGTTCCTTGCAAGTACCTTAATATTCTTTTTGCTGCTCCATAGTGTATATGACTTGGAGTTTGCATAAACCTTGAAAGTAGGCTGGTCGCATACATAATGTCTGGTCGAGTTGTTATTAGATAAAGTAGGCTTCCAATGAGACTTCTGTACTTTGATGCTTCTGCTTTTCCGGATCCATCGTCATTTCTTAGCTTTTCATTGGTGATGAGCGGTGTAGCCACGGTCTTGCACCCAGACATCTTGAACTTTTTCAAGAGATTTTCAGTATACTTCTTTTGACATACAAAGATTCCATTTTCTTCTTGGATTATCTCAATGCCAATAAAATAGTGCAATTTACCGAGGTCACTCATCTCAAATGTCTTCATCATATCTTCTTTAAATTCTTGAATTAATTTTTCATTGTTTCCTGTATAGATAAGATCATCAACATATAGAGAGACAATAAGAATGGAGTTACCTTGAGTTTTGGTATAGAGTGTTTGCTTGCTTTTGCTTCTCTTGAATCCAGCATTGATGAAGTATTTGTCAATGCGGCTGTTCCACGCTCTTGGTGCTTGTTTAAGTCCATATAAGGCTTTCTTTAGTCTTAGGACTTTGTCTTCTCCTCCTTCCTCGATGAATCCTTGTGGTTGCTCCACATAGATTTCTTCTTCGAGCTCTCCATTTAGAAATGCTGATTTTACATCCAGTTGGTAGAGTTTCCACTTCTGTTGAGCTGCAAGAGCTATAAGTGCTCTTATTGTATCAAGTTTTGCCACTGGCGCAAAAGTTTCATTATAGTCTATTCCTGGCTATTGTGAGTAGCCTTTAGCTACTAATCTTGCTTTCTGTTTTTGTATTGAGCCATCAGGATTAATTTTGGTCTTATAGACCCATTTCACGCCAATGATTTCTTTATTTGGTGGGCATTCTACAAGCTCCCATGTTTCATTTTTCTTAATTGTTTTAATTTCTTCTTCCATAGCCTTTCTCCATACTTCTTGTTTTACTGCAACTTCGAAACTTTCATGTTCTAAAGTTATGAAGTTGCATGTTTCATATATATCTCTGAGTGATTTTACTTTTCTAGGTGATGACTCAAAGGAAGATTCATCTTCTACTGATGGAGGAGTTAAAGAAGATGCAGGAGGCGTACTTGGCGTTTATGAAATTTCTCTTTCATGAGTGTCTTCTTCAGGCTGTTGTGTTGGGGTTGTCTCTGGTTCTCCTAACAGGACAGCACCTTTCTTCTCTATTTTTCCTTCATCCCAATTCCAGGATGCAGATTCATCAAACTCGACTTCTCGGCTGATCATGAGCTTCTTAGTTCTTGGATTGTAGACGCGATAGCCTTTAGATTGGGAACTGTATCCTATAAATATGCCAATTTCTGATTTTTCTTCTAGCTTATGTCTTTTTGGAGCTGGAATGTGCACATAGCATACACATCCAAAGACTTTGAGATGCTTTGCTGATGGCTTCTGGTTACTCCACGTCTCAATAAGAGTCTTGTCTTGTAGAGCTTTTGTTGGACATCTATTTAGCAAGTATACTGCTGTATATACTGCTTCTGCTCAAAATATCTTTGGTAGTCCTTTTTCAAATAGCATTGATTTAGCCATCTCCATTATAGTTCTATTTTTCCTTTTTGAGACTCCATTTTGTTCAAGAGCATAGCCCACTGTCAATTGGTTCTCTACTCCTTCATCTTCACAGAATTTTTTGAATTCTTTTGAGGTGTACTCTTTACCTCTATCCCTTCTAAGAGCTTTGATGTATTAGCCACTTTGTTTTTCGACATGAGCCTTGAACTTCTTAAAGATTTCGAAGACTTCTGATCTTTCACGTAGAAAATAAACCCATGTCATTCTAGAATAGTCATCAATGAAAAGAATGACGTACCTGCTTTGATCGAGAGATGGGGTCCTCATTGGTCCACAGACGTCTGTATGCACGAGCTCTAACAAGGCTTTTGCTCTCCAAGCCTTTCCAGATGGAAATGCTTGTCGATGTTGTTTGCCAAGTTGACAACCTTTGCAGACATCACCACTCTCCTTTATGCTTGGCAGATCTCTCATCATATTTTTCTGGTGAAGTAATTGTAGTCCATGAAAGTTGAAGTGGCCAAATCTTTTATGCCAAAACCATGAATCTTCTAATTCTACTTTCATGGCCATATTTTTGACATATTGCCAATGGATGGGAAAATTTCTATTTTTCATCCTTACTTTAGCTATAATATGATTTTTATCTTTTTCGTCATATATTGTGCAGGAGTCTCTAGAAAAGTGTAAAGAGTATCCATTTTCAATCATTTGGCCAACACTCAATAGATTATGCTCCAAGCTAGGAACTAAAAGAACATCATGAATTAATTTAGTTCCTTTGTTTGTACGGATAGAGATCGTACCTTTTCCTTTCGTCTCCACCAGTGCGCCATTTCCCAATTTAACTTGGGATTTTATGGATGTATCTATTTCGGAGAAGATGCTTTCGTCTCCTGTCATGTGGTTGCTGCAGCCACTGTCAATGTATCATTTCTTGTTGTTCACCTCAGTTGCTGCTTGACAAGCATAGAAAAGCTCTTCATCCTGCTCCTTTTCTTCTGTATAATTGGCTTGATAATTCTTCTTAAGCCGACAGTCTTTTTCCATATGTCCAAACTTTTTGCAGTTTCGGCATTTTGGTTTTCCTCGAAACCAACAAT